>JBAMNC010002097.1:0-245925 GCA_037902135.1 Cetoscarus ocellatus | reverse complement strand
GGTCAAACTTTGTCCATGAGGTCCAGTGTTCAGAAGTTTGATGGAAGCCTATGGGTCAGACTTTGTCCATGATGTCCAAGGTTCAAAACATTTGGTGGAAGCCTATGGGTCAGACATTGTCCATGACGTCCATGGATCAGATGTTTGATAATGGTCTATGGTTCAGACTTAATTCTTGAGGTTATTGATCAAGAGTCACATACCATGTTCACAAAGTTTGTCCTCCCTCAGGGTCTGAAGACCCAGGCACGTATCAAACTGAACATCGTTCGATGCCCACCGGTGACCACTGTACTCATCAGACGGCCTGACCTTCGCTACCAGCTGGGCTTCAGTGTGCAGAATGGCATTGTGGGTAGTTTTGTGGTTGTGTGATGACTGTCTACCAGAACGTAGATTTGCAGCTAAATAAATATTTTGCTGATTCAACAGATCTGTAGCCTGATGAGAGGGGGGATCGCTGAAAGGGGTGGGGTCAGGGTGGGTCACCGCATCATCGAGATCAACAGTCAGAGTGTCGTGGCCACACCCCACGAGAAGATTGTCCACATCCTGTCCAATGCAGTTGGAGAGGTAAGATGTCCTGCTGAGGATGAACGAATTCAGTTTATTTCAAACACTTTATTAAAATGTTTTTTTCCTCCTCGTGGTCTCAGATTCACATGAAGACGATGCCTGCAGCCATGTACCGCCTGCTGACGGCTCAGGAGCAGCCCGTTTACATTTAACCTGACAGATGAATGGACTGGGGGGTGGGGCTTGTGTTCCTCTGCCTCGTCTTCATTACACACGTTTGTTTCTGCATTTAAAGGTAAAACCAATCACAGATGGTTCATGGATGGATCTTCTCTGATGAGAGTAAAGCTGATGTCTGTGAACATCTCAGCTCGTCTGTAGTACTCCAATATTCACTCTATGAAAAAAATCACCTTTCTGTCAATATTACAGAAGAACAATAAGAAGTTTAAGACTCGAGCAGGCATTAAACCCTGATCTTTGACTGTAAGGCAAATCCAGATTCTGCTCTGCCTTGCTGCTGTCTCATCGTCAGATCTCTGACTGTTCATGTGCTTTATTTTGTCTCAGTGTGGAATCATCTCATGACACCAGCCTGCTCAGCCTCTCACAGAGTCAGAGTGAAAAATAACTTCAACCAAATGTGACGTGAAAACTCCTACACAAATGTGTCACATGACTGAAACATCATCCATGTCAGCAGACCAGCACAGACTGCAGGAAGAGGGTTAGGGTCTGGGTTCGTCATCTACAAAATTATGTCTGAGTTTTTGATTTTTTTCAAAACAGTCTGATCTGCAGGAACAAACAGAAAATTAATCTGAAATAATGAAAAACAAACAAAATAAAAAGTCAACAAAGCGGCATAATTTCATCACATCAAACCAGCACCATTTATTACACCGTGTAATGACACATTAGATCACCCCAATGTCATCAAGCAAAAACCTGATAATACACCATACTAACATGTTATAACACTCATGAAACGAACATGATGTGGTAAAACAGTAGCCTCACATCATAATAACATAACAATTACTCTGTGTAATAACAAATCAAAATAACACTGAGAAAAGCACATCATCTAATACCATGTTATAAGCAGTCACCGCTAATACTATGTAATAACATTTACATAATGCTATGTAATAACACATCAAATAAAGATCATGTAATAAATTTCACATTACACTATGTAATAACACATCAAATTAAGAATGTTTGATAACATTTACATAACACAATGTAATTAACACTTCAAATAAAGACCTTTTAATAACATTTAAATAACACTTTTAATAACACATCAAAAAATTACCATGTAATCATACATTTAACAGTCATCATATAATGACCGGCAATTAATCCGCACATGTTGACATACAAAATTAAAATATTGTATTAAAACAGTCAAAAAAACACCATGTTATAACATAAATAATAAACATCATGTTATAACACATCGAACCAACACAGATAATATCAGAAATATAACATATCATACTAACACCATGTTATATCTTTAAACTATCAGTTTAATAATACCATCTTATAATACCATTAAACTAACACAGTGTAATAACACCATGTAATAACAGCATTTAACTAACACTGTGTAATAACAGCATGTTATAACTCTGTTTAACTGACACAGTGTAAACACAATTTCATAGCAACATTTAAATGTCACAGTGTAATAACACAATTTTTTAACACCATTAAACTGACACAATGTTATAACACCATTAAACTGACACAATGTAATAACACCATGTTATATCACCATTAAATTCACACAGTGTAATAACTCCATGTTAAAAACATCATTAAAATTAACAGTGTAAATACATCATGTTATAATAACATTAAACTATCACAGTGATATAAAATCCTGTTACCACACCATAAAGCTGACAACATGTAATAACATGCTGTTATAATACCATTTATCTATCACAGTGTGATTACACCATGTTATAACACCATTTTATATCACAGTGCAATAACATCATGTTATAACACCATGAAGCTGTCACCGTTAATAACACCATGTTAAAACACCATTACACTAACACAGTGTATTAACACCATCTTATAGTACCATTAAACTAATGGTGTAATAACACCTTTAAACTAACAGTTTAAGAACACATTTATAGCAGAAATGTGTTTCATGATCTTTGCTTGTTCCTACGTGTCCTGCTGATATTTGAGTAGAAAAAAAAATTTGTGGCCTAAATTTTTACCTCAAACTTAATCTGCCCTCAGCAGAATAAAGCAGGCAGACAATGAGACAAAATGGAGATTATTCAACAGAAAACCACCAAATATTTATGTCTGTGTAGATAGAAACATTAGAATACAGGCTTTTATTTTGGTACATCAAACACCAAAGAGTTCTTCATGGACCCTCAAACACATGTAGCAGATCCTGCCTCTTAATCTGAATGTTGTTTTTACGCTCATATCAAACTTCATGGTATCATCATTTCACAGCTCACAGTGGACAATCCCATGTTTAAAGAAAGAACAGTCAATCCTGGCCTCAGAGTTTCATGCTGTGCAGGCTCCAATGCTGCAAAGATGTTCTCCGTACACAACATGAACTCACCAGTCCAATACCAAGAAGCTTACGCCATGTTATGCCCTAAACATAGTCAACCATGGTCAACAGCAGAGCGTATAAATTACAAACAGTTAAAATCTTCTTAACTGTGGTCAGATTGTGGCAGAGGGTTGATTGGTTGGCCATGTTGTGGCAGTTTGTGGTCAGTTTGTGGCAGAGGGTTGATTGGTCAGCCATGTTCACTTTGGTCAGATTTTGACAGGGTTGATTGGTCCACCATGTTTTATTTATTATCTATTTATTGTTTATTTGATGTGGATATCACAGTTACATTGGGCAAACCAGATGCATTGTTTGAGTGTTTTAGCACATGTGCTAATTCACAACACTTGTCCACAGGAGGCTTTTGAAACTATAAAAAGATAAAATTAAAAGAAGGAAGAGAAAAAATGCAGTGTACAATAACATTACAAAGAGAAGCATTTTTTCCAGATTAAATATACAGACGTGTGCAAAATTTTTGGTACCCTTCTGTTAAAGAAAGAAAACCCAGAATGGTAGCTGAAATAACTTGAAACTGACAAAAGTAATAATAAATAAAAATTAACTGAAAATTTTACTAATGAAAATCAGACACTACTTTTGAATTGTGGGTCAACAGAATAATTAAAAAAAAAAAAACTAAAGAAACTGGCCTGGGCAAAAATGATGGTACCCTTAACTTCATATTTTGTTGCACAACCTTTTGAGGCAATCAAGGCAATCAGGCTATTTCTGTAACTCTCAATGAGACCTCTGCACCTGTCCACAGGTATTTTGGCCCACTCCTCATGAGCAAACTGCTCCAGCTGTCTCAGGTTTGAAGGGTGTCTTCTCCAGACTGCATGTTTCAGCTCCTTCCACAAATGTTCAATAGGATTTAGATCAGGGCTCATAGAAGGCCACTTCAGAATAGTCCAATGTTTTGTTCTGAGCCATTCTTGGGTGTTTTTAGCTGTGTGTTTTGGGTCATTATCCTGTTGGAGGACCCATGAACTGTGACTGAGACCAAGCTTTCTGACACTGGGCAGCACATTTGGCTCCAGAATGCCTTGATAGTCTTGAGATTTCATTGTACCCTGCACAGATTCAAGACACCCTGTGCCAGATGCAGCAAAGCAGCCCCAGAACATAACTGAGCCTCCTCCATGTTTCACAGTAGGTACAGTGTTCTTTTCTTTGTATGCTTCATTTTTGTGTCTGTGAACATAGAGCTGATGTGACTTGCCAAAAAGCTCCAGTTTTGTCTCATCTGTCCAAAGGACATTCTCCCAGAAGCTTTGTGGCTTGCCAATATGCATTTTGGCAAATTTCAGTCTCAATTTCGTATGATTTTCTTTCAACAGAATTGTCCTCCATTAAGTCCACTTTGACTCAAACAGTGACGGATGGTATGATCTGACACTGATGTACCTTGACCTTGGAGTTCACCTCTAACCTCTTTGGAAGTTGTTCTGGGCTCTTTGGTAACCATTCGTATTATCCGTCTCTTCAATTTGTCATCAATTTTCCTCTTGCAGCCACGTCCAGGGAGGTTGGCTACAGTCCCGTGGACCTTAAACTTCTGAATAATATGTGCAGCTGTTGTCACAGGAACATCAAGCTGCTTGGAGATGGTCTTATAGCCTTTACCTTTAACATGCTTGTCTATAATTTTCTTTCTAATCTCCTGAGACAGCTCTCTCCTTAGCTTTCTGTGGTCCATGTTCAGTGTGGTACACAGCACGATACCAAACAGCACAGTGATTACTTTTCACCCTTTAAATATGCAGACTGAATGATTACAAGCTTGAAGACACATGTGATGCTAATTACAGGACACACCTTAGTTTAACATGTCCCTGTGGTCAAATCATTTTCAATCTTTTCTAGGGGTATCATCGTTTTTGTCCAGGCCAGTTTCATAATTTTTAAAAAAAAAAAATGATTCTGTTGAACCACAATTCAAAACCAATGTCTGATTTTCATTAGTTAATTTTTCAGTAAATTTTTTTTATTATTACTTTTGTCAGTTTCAAGTTATTTCAGTGACCATTGTGGGTTTTTATTTTTTTAACAGAAGGGTGCCAACAATTTTGCACACGTCTGTATACACAAGATATAAAGCAAAGGCAGCATGGTCAAGCATGTTAACCATGTTAGGTTTGCTTTTTTTTTCAGTTAAAATTATTCATGTGAGCACGTTATTTTTTTAAATTTTAACCATTGTTTGAGTCCTCTGTTAAAAGCATTACTGTTGGTCTCTAATTTTAGATTAGTGGGTAGAGAGTTCCAAAGTTTTGCTCCATTTACAGAAAGAGCAGGCTGACAAAATGAAGTTTCGTATCTTGGGACAAGGAGTCCAGTTCAGAAAATAGTAGTGACACATGTTAACTGAGATCAGACTGTAGCAGAGAGTTGATTGGTTGGCCATGTTAACTGAGGTCAGATTGTGGCTGAAGGTCGTTGGTCAATCATGTTTACTGTGGTCGTCTGTGGGATGATTCAGATGGTTACTTCAGTTGCTTTTTAGTGTTGGGGCAGTGTGCTCCCTGTTGTTTGTGTATCACAGCGCCTTCCTCTGGTGTCCCAATAGCCTTGGACTGATGAGAATTTGATAGACTGCCAAAATGATGAATGGATTTATGAGAAATTAAAATGCAGTTATTATGAGAGGAGACGATGGACTGCTCTTAGCCTATCAGAAGAGTCTTCCTTCTGATCATGTGAGTGGATTCAGTATTTCACTGTCATGTCGGGGTCACCACAGGTCAGTGAGCTCACTTGAAATTAATCATTTATTAAATTAGTCTATTGTTGGGGTCATTATTCATTGACATATATCCACACATATGAACACATCATCTTCATGTTTAAGTCTAAAGTCATTTAATCATTAGTCTGGACGTCACAGGACATGTCTGTACTCTTATTACCTGTAGGTCAGATGACGTGAATGTTTATCAGCAATTTTATTTCAGACTATCATCAAAATCATCCTTTTATTTTCTTATCATTATTATTATAGCTATTATTATTTCTACATCTGTTATTATTGTTATTGTTATCATTATTATTATTATCATTATTATTATTATTGTTATATATTTTATGATTACTTTTACTTTTATCACTATTATTGTGATTATTATAATTTTTTTAATTATGTGACTCTTTTATTTCTTATTGTTCCTGTGGATGACTGTTCATAGCTTGAAGCTGTATGTATATAAATATATTTTTATTTTGTTTTATTATTTTCGTATGATTGGAGCTCTTCTGGGCCTTACTGAGCATGCTCCATGTTGCTAATGTTTAAAGTGTGCCGATGGGCCACTGTGTGTGTGTGTGTGTGTGTGTGTGTGTTTATGATATAATCTCCATATATCAGATCATATAAAGGCCGTAGAGGTGGTGTGTAAACGTCTTTTTAAAGATGAATGTAGGAAACTGTAATATAATGTTTGTGTATATAAAATGCACAGATTATTTAAAGAGTGTGTGCGTGTGTGATTTCTCCCTCTGCGTGGTCTGTCAGGCTCTCTTCTCTGACATGATGCTCCCGGCTGCAGTCAGACTCACAGTGTGAATAATATCACTCATCCTGAATGTAACATTAAATTAATTAAACCATTTTGTGTTAGCAGCACAAACGTGTGTTTTTTTATCCGTGAGCTTTTCCCTTGGACATTCAGTGGGAGTGACCCTCGTGTAGCAGATCAACATGTTTGTTTCTGTATTTATGTCAATAAAGGACTGAAGGAGCATGTGGACTCTTACCCTCACTCATCATGTCCCTGATAGGAACTGATTTTTTTTATCATGACTAGGTTGTATTAACTCATTCATTCATTCATTTTCTATACTTATCTCTTTTGGGGTTGCGGGGGGGGGCTGGAGCCTATCCCACCTGTCATTGGGTGAGAGGCGGGGTACACCCTGAACCGGTCACCAGTCGATTGCAGGGCAACGTATAGAGACAGACAACCATTCACGCTCACACTCATACCTAAGGGCAATTTAGAGTCACCAATCAACCTAATGAGCATGTTTTTGGTCTGTGGGAGGAAGCTGGAGTATCCGGAGAGAACCCACACATGCACGGGAAGAACATTCAGACTTCACACAGAAAGTTCCTGCCCAACCCGGGGATCGAACCGGCAACCTAGTCGTATTAACTGGTTCTATGAATTGTATAAACAAAAATATGAATTACATCAACAAAAATATGATTTATATTTACAAAAATATAAATTATGTTAACAAAATATGAATTTCACTAGAAAAATATTAATAATATCACCTCTGTAGTGTCATTTTTTTAAGTCAGGGTTTAAACTGAAAAGTTAAAAGTATTAAAACAACAACACTAATAATTCCTTTAATAACTTTAGTAACAATAATATATTAAAACAGTAACTGAATAATTGATAGTAAGTCATTCACAATCAATCAATCAATCAATCAATCAATCTTTATTTGTATAGCGCCAATTCATAACAAGTGTTATCTCAAGACATTTTACAATAGAGCACAAAGCTCTTCATATTATGGATACACATATATGCATAGATACATATATACATATATAAAATACACATATACAAAATATATACAAATATATACATCCAACACCCAACATGAATCCATATAGCCAATCATGAATCCCTCCATCATGGCGGCAAGAAAAAACCTTCTGTTAAGCAGCAGGAAATCTTGAATGTGGACCCCAGTCTCATGATGAACAGCAAATCCACATGATGCTGTGTTGGGTGTGTGGGCAAAGGGAGGGAGGTAAGTGGAGACAAATGGACTAAAGAAAGAACTAAAGCTAGTGACAGATCAAAGGACCAATCATAGACCTGTCGTCATCAAATTTGTTTCTGCTGGAAACAAATTTATTAGAGGAGGGTCCTCATGTCTGTGTGGTTTTGGTGATAATTTTATAGAAGTATAATCAATAAAAGTCTTACTGAAAATAAGAATTTATGGTAGTGACGAACTCATGGGTGCCCAGACCACAAGTGCATCCCTACCATATTTGTCTCCGTTAAGTATAAATGTATTAATGGTAGACCTCTTGAGATGTGACACCTCATTTTCAAGAGGGATCTCATGTCCATGTGGAGCTAGAGATGGTTACTATAGATGTATCAACCATGGATAGAGAGATCATGTTAATATCTACATTAACAGCTATAATGATTATGAACTGGAATGAGATGGCCAAATATGTGTTATGTCTGTAATTGTAGTTATTAAGGCTTCGTGACTCCACAGCAGCAGGCAGTCTCCACCGAGGATCCCAGGCCACCTAAAAGACAAGAGCCAGAGACGAGTACAGGAGCAAACAGAAAGGGGCAGAGGCATATATGGAGAGAGAGTGTGAGAGAGAGAGGGATAGAGCCCAGTGTGCCAGATCCCCCCGGCAGTCTAAGCCCATTGCATCTTAACTATATGTCTAAACTATGGACTATGAGCTGGTCCCTAACTGAAAGCTTTATCAAAGAGGAATGTTTTAAGTCTAGCCTTAAAGGTAGAGAGGGTGTCTGCCTCCCGAACCGTGGTCGGTAAATGGTTCCAGAGAAGAGGAGCCTGATAACTGAAGGCTCTACCTCCCATACTACTTCTAGAGACTGATGGAACCACGAGCAGGCCAGCATTTTGGGAGCGTAATGTTCTAGAGGGGTTGTACGGCACTACAAGCTCTTTGAGATAAATTGGTGCCTGTCCACTGAGAGCTTTATATGTGAGAAGAAGAATCTTGAATTCTATTCTATATTTAATGGGAAGCCAATTCACTGAGGCTTATACAGGAGTAATGTGGTCTCTTCTCCTAGTTCTAGTCAGTACACGTGCTGCAGCATTTTGAACCAGCTGAAGCATCTTAAGCGACTTACAGGGACAGCCTGAAAGAAGAGAATTACAATAGTCCAGTCTAGAGGTAACAAAAGCATGGACGAGCTTCTCGGCATCGTTCTGGGACAGGATAGGCCTAATTTTAGCGATGTTACGAAGATGAAAAATCACAGTAAACTTGACTCATTATCACCCAATAATTATCAGTCATCTCTGTGACGCAACAGGGGCCTCACCTATTTCAAGTAAGGAGGCCGTTATCTAGAATACATTTCTCTTTGTGAGAGACGTCTCTAACTTTTAGTGTTTACAGATCATAAAGAGGTTCTTTTAAAATCAGGAGGTGTTGAGAAAAATGCTCAGTAAAGAGGTTACTAGAAAATCAACAATGGCCTTCCTCAGGACAGATGTTTTAATAAAGATGTTAAAAAAATTAGTTTATGACAAACAGTGAATAGAAATACTTTAAATACAAGGTTAGAGGCTTTGCAGTCAAAGGAAGGAATGAGCTGAAGCTCCAAAATAAAAGAGAATCTGATTTACTGGAAAGAAGGAACTTCCTGTCATCCAAACCTGACATGTGGACTGCAGAAGAAGAAGATCAGCGAAGACGAGGTCAGATTTAGGAGCTTTGAGAGAAACAAACCACACTGTCACACCGAGACAGAGGATGGGTTCTATTGTGGTCCTGTAAAAGATTGTGAGCAGGCAACAGGAGAGTCCAGCCCTCTTCAGCTTCCTGGGGAAGTAGAGTCTCTGGGCCTTTTTCACCAGGTGTGCAGTGTTCACAGACCAAGGCAGTTCTGATGTGATGCCCAAGAATTTGATGTTATGAACACGCTCAACCACCTCCCCTTGTATGAGGAGAGGAGCGTGCCCTGTCTTCCTGGACCTCCTATAATCCACTATGACCTCCATGGTTTTGCTGGTATTCAAGACAAGATTGTTGTCCGAGCACCATTCTGTCAGGTGCTGGATCTCCTGTCTGTAATGGGTCTCATCATTGTCTGATATGAGGCCCACCACGTATTGTCAGCAGATTTCACCATCGTGTTTGTGGGGTGTGTGGCAGCTTCAATTAAAGCAGATGACAGCTGTCTTTTTAGGTACCGGTACAATGATGGAGGACTTGAGGCAGACGGGGACTGTGGCCAACTGCAGAGACAGGTTGAAAATGCCCAGAAACACTCCTGCCAGTTGGCCAGTGCATAGTTTCAGGGTGCTGTCTGCCACTTTATCAGGTCCTGCAGCTTTGTTGATTTTGACCCTTCTCAGGGTGGAAGTCACATGTCGGAGCTGCAGGATGAGAGGCTCATGTACAGTGCTGTGAAAAAGTATTTGCCCCCTTCCTGATTTCTTACTTTTTTGCATATTTGCCACACTTAAATGTTTCAGATCATCACACAGATTTTAGTATTAGACAAAGATAACCTGAGTAAATACAAAATGCAGTTTTTAAATGATGATTTTTTTATTAAGGGAAAAAAGCTCTCCAAACCTACATAACCCTATGTGAAAAAGTAATTGCCCCCCCTTGTTAAATCATGAGTTAACTGTGATTAACCACATTTTTTTGAAAGCTGAGTTCAATTTCACTGACCACACTCAGACCTGATTACTGCCAGACCTGTTGAATTAAGAAATCACTTAAATAGAACCTGTCGGACAAAGTGAAGTAGGCTGCAAGATCTCGAAAAGAAACACATCATGCCACAATCCAAAGAAATTCAAGAACAAAAGAGAAACAAAGTGATTGAAATCTATCAGTCTATTACAAAGCCATTTCTAAGGCTTTAGCACTCCAGCGAACTACGGTCAGAGCCATTAACCACAAATGGAGAAAACTGGGAACAGTGGTGAACAGGGGCGTTTCTTGGGGCTGAGAACATTGGGGGCTGAGCCCAGACCCTTATAGGAAAGTCTGTGATCCTATCTGAGAAAAAAGCTCTATGCTTTCTTTGGGCATTGTGGTGTCTTGTCTGCTGCCAAAGACTGCAACATGCAGGCATGAAATCGGGTCAGAGGTGAAAAGGGTTAGAAGGATATGACCCCTCTAGGGGGGTCCGGGGCATGCTCCCCGGGAAGAAAATTTTGAATATTTTATATTTAAAAGCATCAATCTGATGCATTTTGAGAGACAATAATAATAAAGTACCTATCTATACATGTTCATATTATGCTATAAGAAATGAGACTGACAACTTCTCTCATGAAATGCGTTAACAATTAATTTCCACCGGAGGCGTGTTAAGGTAGCTGCGTTACCTCTCCTGCTGTGTTAGCTAAAGTTATTCATCAGTGACACGATGCCTCTTTCAGCAGGCTTTGATTCTTCTAGTGATATATTACCTGTAGCCAGAGGTGGGACCAAGTCACTGTTATGCAAGTCACAAGTAAGTCTCAAGTCATTGCCCTCAAGTCTCCAGTCAAGTCCCAAGTCCTACAGTTGGAGTTTCGAGTCCTTTCGAGTATTTTTTGAGTCTATCTTGGCTGCTTCTCTCTGGTCTGTCATGTTGTCCATTACTGGGTTTGACTTAAAGACGCTCATTTTCCTGGTTGCATGTTGGCTAATATTGACTGACAGGTGGATTTCTGTAAACAGACCAAATAGTTTCAGGGGTTACATTTACAGCTGTAGGGAATCAATGGAAAAATAAACTTTTTCAAACTACAACTAATTCCCCTGCTCACATTTTTTGATAATGTTCTGGGGGCCCGTTCGGAAGCTGGTTGTGGACTTCCACAGGCGCCCCCACTCCCCCCCATCACCAGTGAACATTCAGGGAAGGGACATTGAGATGGTGACATCTTAAAAAACCCAAAACCAGTGAAGTTGGCACATTGTGTAAATCGTAAATAAAAACAGAATACAATGAATTGCAAATCCCTTTCAACATATATTCAATTGAATACACAGCAAAGACAAGATACTTAACGTTCGAACTGGTAAACTGTGTTATTTTTTGCAAATATTAGCTCATTTTGAATTTGATGCCTGCAACATGTTTCAAAAAAGCTGGCACAAGTGGCAAGAAAGACTGAGAAAGTTGAGGAATGTTCATCAAACACTTATTTGGAACATCCCACAGGTGAACAGGCTAATTGAGAACAGGTGGGTGCCATGATTGGGTATAAAAGCAGCTTCCCTGAAATGGTCAGTCATTCACAAACAAGGATGGGGCGAGGGTCACCACTTTGTGAACAAATGCGTGAGCAAATTGTCGAACAGTTTAAGAACAACATTTCTCAATGAGCTATTGCAAGGAATGTAGGGATTTCATCATCTACGGTCCGTAATATCATCAAAAGGTTCAGAGAATCTGGAGAAATTACTGCACGTAAGCGGCAAGGCCGAAAACCAACATTGAATGCCCGTGACCTTCAATCCCTCAGGCGGTGCTGCATCAAAAACCGGCATCACTGTGTAAAGGATATCACCACATGGGCTCAGGAACACTTCAGAAAACCACTGTCAGTAACTACAGTTCGTCGCTACATCTGTAAGTGCAAGTTAAAACTCTACTATGCAAAGCGAAAGCCATTTATCAACAACACCCAGAAACGCCGCCGGCTTCGCTGGGCCCGAGCTCATCTAAGATGGACTGATGCAAAGTGGAAAAGTGTTCTGTGGTCTGACGAGTCCACATTTCAAATTGTTTTTGGAAAGTGTGGTCGTCGTGTCCTCCGGACCAAAGAGGAAAAGAACCAGCCGGACTGTTATAGGCGCAAAGTTCAAAAGCCAGCATCTGTGATGGTATGGGGGTGTATTAGTGCCCAAGGCATGGGTAACTTACACATCTGTGAAGGCACCATTAATGCTGAAAGGTACATACAGGTTTTGGAGCAACATATGTCGCCATCCAAGCAACGTCTTTTTCATGGACGCCCCTGCTTATTTCGGCAAGACAATGCCAAGCCACATTCTGCACGTGTTACAACAGTGTGGCTTCGTAGTAAAAGAGAGCGGGTACTAGACTGGCCTGCCTGTAGTCCAGACCTGTCCCCCATTGAAAATGTGTGGCGTATTATGAAGCGTAAAATACAACAACGGAGACCCCGGACTGTTGAACAACTTAAGCTTTACATCTAGCAAGAATGGGAAAGAATTCCACCCAAAAAGCTTCAAAAATTGGTCTCCTCAGTTCCCAAACGTTTACTGAGTGTTGTTAAAAGGAAAGGCGATGTAACACAGTGGTAAAAATGCCCCTGTGCCAACTTTTTTGCAATGTGTTGCTGCCATTAAATTCTAAGTTGATGATTATTTGCAAAAGAAAATAAAGTTTCTCAGTTCGAACATTAAATATCTTGTCTTTGCAGTGTATTCAATTGAATATAAGTTGAAAAGGATTTGCAAATCATTGTATTCTGTTTTTATTTACGATTTACACAACGTGCCAACTTCACTGGTTTTGGGTTTTGTATATTCTGTATTATATGTACATTATTTTGTGTTGTCAGTTTTCCCAGCTGATATTGAGAACTTTACTATTGCATATTTTTTGTTATCACATCCACACATCCAACAGTTTAGGTACCATGCCGTTGAAGGAGTAAATTTGGGTCAGTATTCAATTCTTTGAAGTACTTGTGAGACAGGCCTCTACACTGACAGTGTTCAAATCTCGGCTCAAAACAGTTCTGTTTAGCTGTGCATATGACTGAAAAGATCTTATCTGCACTCTTCTCTTTTAAAGTTCATTTTATAATGATTATTTTTGTTTTTATCTTGTATTGTGACTTTAATGCATTTTTCTTGTTCTGTAAAGCACTTTGAATTACCTTGTGTACGAATTGTGCTCTACAAATAAACTTGCCTTGCCTTGCCTACTTCCATGTTTGTTTTCCAGGCTTGCCACCATGTCTAGGTCATAACATCTTTGAGGGAGTGTTGGCTTATGATGTGGCACTGTATCTCAAGTATTTCATTAAGAAAAAGTCATGGTTCACTTATTCCACTCTGAATCGGCGCATCAAACAGTTTAGGTACCATGCCTCTGATGCTTCTACAAAACCATGTGAGGTCAGCCCTCAAGCAGCTAAACTCTCAGGACAGGCTGTACAGAACTGGAACTTCCTCTGATTGCTGCCTCTAATCGTTGGTGACACAGTCAAAGTCCCCACTGATTAGGGCTGAACGATTTATTGTTTTCTAATCGAAATTGCAATTTCAGGCAACGCAATCGTATGATTGTCAACGCTGCAATTTTTTGCTGAGATCCTGACTGACCCAGGATCTGTTGTGTCAACTATTTCACACATACTATTTTACAACTTTGCAGGCAATTTGCATTTATGGAAGTGCTGGTAAGCAGGTCAACAACACAAAGCCTCTGTTTAGGAGTAGAAGTTGGAGTATCCCTTAAATAATGCAAACCGATTATTTATCATCAATATTAGATGATGACTTACGTGTTATGTGCTTTTGATCACTGATTTCCTTACTGTTGTCTATACTGTAACATAGTGAATATTGCACTGAAGCTTGATTTGAAGAAAATCGTGAATAAAACTGAAATTGCAATATCTGCCAGAAAAATCGCAATTAGATCTTTTTCTAAAATTGTTCAGCCCTACCACAGATGATGTGTGGCAGTTGACTCTGCAGCTGCAAGATATTGTGGACATTGTATGTGCCCAGAAAATCTCTGTGTCTCAGGTAGCATATCTTGATGTTCTTATTCAAGAAAATTTAGAGTCAAGAAAGGCTCTGTTCCCAGAAAGCAACCTGAGACTAAAACACCATTTTCTACGCCATTACCCAGCACTGATTCTGAAATTTGTCCCTCTCATAAGGCTATGGACAATGCGCTTTGAAAGCAAGCACAGTTATTTCAAGAGATGTGCAAGGAATTTGAATAATTCTAAAAACCTCTGCCACACGCTCTCTGAAAGACATCAGATGTTGCAGGCTTATCTTTCAGCAGGATCAATGGGTCAGTCTGTTCTGAAAGTCAAAGATGGCTCTCCATTTTTCTCTGTGTTGTACAGTAAAGCCATTCAAGATGCAGTCGTACAAAAGAACACAAGAAAGGACAATTTCTTGTCACAGGGGGCACTGACTCTGTTGAGTTTAGTGAAGTAGTTCTTATTTTGATAAAAAATGACAGTGTTTATTTTCTAGTGTCTGTGCACTCAACAGAATACCATTCTCAGTATCATCTGTACTTATGAGAAAGGAAAATGACCTTTACTGTGTCATGTTTTTTGTTATTACATACATTTTTGCATGCTTTTCAGAGGTTTTGGTCTCTGTTCTTTGAAACAATGGACTCAAATAACTGAAATTCAGAAACAGTTTATAAAGGTTACATTCAACCTGACTGTTAAGGCTGGGATTTTATAAAGCACTGCTTGTTTAAAGCAATGTTACTTTATCTGAACTATTGCTATTGTTCTTGAAAACTTTATTCTTGATGTTTTCAGTGCTGTAATTTATTTTACACTACAGTGTTTAAACTGTTTAAATTTAATTTTGTCTTTATAATGATTTCCTGTGTATATTCCTGTGCCTTCAGGCATTGCATTTGAATTGCTCAGTTTAAAGGTATATTTAAGTTGCCAAAGTTCAGAGACACAATAATGTGGTTGTGCTATACTGAGATATGAAGGCTGAGGTTTTAACAGCAATGTTTGTTTAAAATGGTGTACACATTACTTAATTTTATCTGTTAACTTTTGTTAAAGTGAAACATGTTCTTGGATGTTTTCATATAGCATTTTGTAGCAGCAAGGTTCTGCAAAATTAATGTCACTTGCTTTTTGTGCATTTTGGCTTGATCACTTAAGTACAGTCATAAATTTTTCATTGTAATGTGTTTTGTCATTTACATCTTGAGTAGGGATGCATGACATTATTGTTTTGATATCGGTATTGGCCGATTTTAGCTCAAAAAGGTAAGTATCCGTATCGACTGATATTGAAATTTTTGCAGATTTTACAGCTGATATATGAGCCACACATATCGGCCATATCTGGGCTAAAATACAGGAAAATTACAGAAATGTATAATATTGATGCACCTCCTCATCATTGCATCGGTGCATTTAAAAATCAAGGGTTTCGTTTTTGCAAGAGTTAAAATGCTGTTTCTCTTGTTTTACATCTGTTCCTCGCAAACATATACTGTAACACTGAAAGAAACAAGTCCATTTTTGTTAAGCACAGAGCTGGAGCTCTTGACTAGAAATATTGGAATTGGTAATGGCATCAGCAATAATCAATTAAAAAATATTGGCATGTCTGATATCCAAAAATCCAATATCTTGCATCCCTAATTTTGAGGCAGTTTTTTTTTTTCTTGTAATTCATGCTTTCCTGAAAATGGTTGAGATTAATTTGTCAGGAATTGACTTAATGTCCACAGCTTTACCAGGTTTGAATTTTTTTCATATAATACCAGAAGAAGCTTTAAATTGTTTCGCCTGTATTTGTTTAAACAGTTTACTTGACTAACAGGGACTGTGCAAAGTTCAAAATGTTTTCAAGACAATAAAACTGTAAGTACAGGATATTTGAGATTTTTTTTCAGTGGTTTTCTGACACATAGACATAAGAAGAAGTTTGAGGGTGGTGACACAGCGAAGCCTCGAGAATCTCTTTGAAGGTTAGTACAGTAAACAGATCTCTGGTATTTTACACAGTTGTTGGCTGTCTGAATCTTTAGTCTTTTATTATGAGCAAAAAGTTTAGTGTCTTGTTCCTTCCCTTTTTAAGCACTGAATTTGAACTGCAGCCTTAAGGAAACAATCCAAAGGCCCTGTGACTCTTAGGAAATAGTAAGACTTCAAGTTGTAAAAAAGCCTTTTTCTTTCTTGAACATTTTAAAATGTTTTTCTCCGTCTGTTTACGATACATCTCTGTTTTTGTGAACAGCATCGGAGGAGAGTGACAGGCGAACCAGTGTCAAGAAGATGACAGCCAAAAGTGTGCTGAAGATAGAATCAAACCCTGGCTGGAAAATTTTGGTATGTATTTTAATATTTTGGCCACTTAGATGGACTACTTTTAATGTTATTGAATGGGACTTTAGTCATATGATTGTAATATGCAATCTGTTCATTTTAGGCACTGTGTTCTGCCTTAAACTGCTTTGCTCATTTAGTTAAAACCCAAAGCATGTGTAAAATGGAAATCTCTTTTCTTAGCGAACTTGTGATTTTTTTGTCTGCCATCTTCTACCTAGCTTGGTTATTTACCTCCAAAAGTCCCTCAAAAATCAGGAATTTGTTAAAAACCTGTCATTTATTTTGATGTTTTAAAAAGAAAACATTTAATTTACTCAAAATTATTTCACTTTTTGCTGTTTTGATTATGTTTATTAGAGGTCCCACAGCCTTAGTTGAGTTTAAAAAAATTCACCTATTCTCAAGGTTCAAGGCTACTTTATTTATACCAGTCTGTAGTTTTTTGGGGTTTTTTTTTACCCTTTTGACACTTGCCTAACTTTGACACAGTATCTTTCCTCACTGAATTGTTGAAAAACGTCCAGCTAGAATTATCACAAAGAACCAATTTATCTCTAGTTAAAAAAAAAAAAAAAAGACTTTTAACCCTCATACCTTAAGGAGCCAATTTTTTCCCCTTTATGGTGTACTTTATTTAATATTTTTGAAGTGGATATGCTATTCCTCACCATATTTGGTACAGGTTTGCATTTTTTCCCACTAATTTTTATCATCTGTCTCACTGTGTAGCAGATAATTGTTACAGAGCCTTAAAGGGGACATTTTTGTCCCCTTCTAAAATGCATTAAAATATATGTTAATATTTTTTTACAACTTTTTTCTTCATGAATCCTTTATTCCACTTCTGTCCTGGTCATAACGACCAAATATTCAATTATTTTCACAATTTAACCTGCTTAGATGTCAGTTTGAACTTTTTAAGTGTCAATTTTAACGATTTTAGATGCCTGTATGTTGAAATGCAAAGTAGAATTTTCTAAGGGGGATTATTACATGCTTGGATATGTCAGTGATTAGTAGCTACAATATTTTTGCTATGAATTTTTAGTTTTTCTGCCAGGTCAGAATATAAAAAAAACCTAAAATGTCCTTAAAATATCAAATTGAAGTTTTTTTTTCTGTTTTTTCTTTATAAATCTTTAAATCCACTTCAGCCCTGTTCATAACTATAAGGCTTTCAATGATTTTCATAAATTTATAAATGCCAGTGCATGCAATGACATCACCAATTTCTGAAAAAACAAAAAAAAAGAATAAAATTTGTGATAAAATTGGAATAATTGCAGTATATTGAATGCAAAGTGAAATTTTCTTAGTGGAATTTGTTATAACAATGTTATTACTAATTATCGACATGTCCAAGACTGTAATAATTCCACCCAGGAATTTTCACTTTGCTTTGAATATACTGTAATTATTCCAATTTATTTTATTATTATAATTTTTTTTTTTTTACAGAAATTGGACATGTCATCACATACAGTGAATTTAACCCTCGTGGGTTGTCTTAGTTTATCACCCTTTAAGGTAATTTTCAAAGATCAGGCTTAAATATACATAAGATTAGTAATAGTTTTCTACTGTTTTTGCTCAAAGTATTCAATCAACTTCAGTTCTTAATAAAAATACCAAATATTATTTATTTTATTTTAACCCTTTAAATGCCAATTTGAGTACATGATGTCAGTGTTTTTATGAAAAAAATACACAAATAAATAATTATTATCGATATAATAAATGTTGGAAGGCAGGTGATTTTTTTTTTCAAAGATCAGGCTTAAATATACATAAGATTAGTAACGAAATGGATTTTCATGCATTGTTAATATTTTTTTTTTTTTGCAGTGCCAGAATCATAATTTACTACCCTTTGAGGTATTCAGAAGACATAAAAGTCCTCTCCCAAAAACTGCTATGAAAACACAACAGATTAATATTTTTTTTAACTGATTTGCTAAAAATCATTTAACCAGTCCTAATCAAAAATATCAAATATTTAATTATTTATGTTATTTTAACCCTTTAAATGCCAATTTGATTACATTATGTCAGTGTTGTATGAAAAAAAACGTGTAAAATGAGTTATTTTCCATGAAATAAATGCAAGAGGGCTGTTTTTTTTTTTTTTTTTTTTTTTTTTTTTTTTTGGAGAGATCAGGCTTAAATATACACAAGATTAGTGATAACATTGATTTTCATCCTTTTTTTTTTGCGACAAGATTCTAACTTTTTACCCTTTCAGGTAAATACCACAAAATGTCCCATTGAGTCCCATTATAACCACACAATCCCACAGTCATTACACAATTTCCAAATTTTATTTTGAGAACAATAGAAACAGTTGTTATATTTACTGTTTACCATGAGACAAATTGGACAAATTTCCCGTTGTATGACTACGGATAAAACAATGACAACTATAAAACAACTATGAAAATACTCTAGCACTGCTGTTTTCCACTTTCCCTGAAACAATTTTTAAATTGTCATTGTATTTATCAATATGAAAATGTATTCTTCATGTTGCAACTATTTTGTAAACCACAATCAGCACTCAGAATCAGCTGAAGAAAAAGGCACACACAATATGAAGAAGAGATGGAGAGCTCAACACTGAAGTACATTTTTCCTGTTGTAGGTCCATGCATGTTCTCTGTCTGTATGTGTGTCTCTGTGTGTGTATGTATGGTTGAGTGTGAAAGTATGCTAAAGACATATTATCAGACATAACAAGTTCTACAATAGGTACAAGCAAAGGTCAGTCACTTCACTTCAGAGACACACACACACACAGACACAAAACATGCATGGACCTACAACAGGAAAAATGTACTTCATTGTTGAGCTCTCCATCCCTTCTGCGTATTGTCCGTCTTCTATGTCCAGCTGATTCTGAGTGCTGATTGTGCTTTAAAAAATAGTTGAAGTGTTTATACTGATAAATCCAATGATGATTTTAATTTTTTTTTCAGGGAAAGTGGAAAATAGCAGTGCTAGATTATTTTCATAGTTGTTTTTACCATTAAGAATGACCATTGTTTTATCCATAGACATACAATGGGAAATTTGTCCCATCTCATGGTAAACAGTATAAATGAAATTCTTTTACTATTTTTCTCTATAATGAAACCCTGATATCAGAGAATGCATTATATAGTGTAATGACTGTGTGATTTAAAAAATGTGGTTATAATGGGACACAATGGGACATTTTTGTGCTGTTAGTATGAAAAGGTAGTAAGTTAGAATCTGACACTGCAAAAAAATAGCAATGGATGAAAATCAGTTTTATCACTAATCTTATATATATTTAAGCCGGGTCTTTTATTAAAAAAAAAAAAAAAAAAAAAAAAACAGCCCTCCAACATTTATTTTATTGGATATAACTCATTTTATATTGGGTTTTTTTCTTCATAAAAACAGTGACATCATGTAATCAAATTGGCATTTAAATGGTTAAAATAAAATACATAATTAAATACTTGGTATTTTTGATTAGGGCTGAAGTTGATAAAATGATTTGAGGAAAAAAGTACAAAAAATATTAATCTGTTATGTTTTTATAGCAGCTTTTTGGAAAGGACTTTTATGTCCTCTGGTTACCTCAAAGGGTAGTAAATTACAAATCTGACACTGCAAAGACAAATAACAATGCATCAAAATCAATTTTGTTATTAATGTTATGTATATTTAAGCCTGATCTTTAATAAAAATCCCCAGCCCTCCAACATTTTTTATATTGATAATTACCCATTTTTGTGTATTTTTTTTCATATAAACATAGTTATCATGTAATCAAATTGGCATTTAAAGGGTTAAAATAAAAATAATAGTTAAATATCTGGTATTTTTTTTTAGAACTGAAGTTGATTGAATGATTTGAGCAAAAAAGTAAAACAATATTAATCTGTTATGTTTTTATAGCAGTTTTTGGGAGAGGACTTTTGTGTCCTCTGATTACCTCAAAGGGTAGTAAATTTGGCCCCAGTTAACCTTTGACCTCTAAAAAAAATCAAACTTTGAATTTTAAGACTTTTCATGAAAAACACCTTCCTATAAAAAATCATTCCATACTGAGTAACACTGCCAGCATTATGGCAAAAAGTTGAGCAAAAAATTGCCTAAAAGGACGAAAAAAAGTCCTTGTTTACCCACAAGGGTTAGGGCTAAAGTTTGTGAAAATTATTAAAAGCTTTATAGTTGTGATCAGGACTGAAGTGGATTCAAATACTTGTGAAAAAGTTGACAAAAATATTAGCATATCATATTTTAGGAGGTTTTAGAAGGGGACAAAATATCCCTTTTTCAGAAATTAAGGATTTTATTTTTTTAATGCTGACATAGCAGAAAAACTACATATCCATAAAAACAGTGTTGTTACTTATGAGTGACCTGTCCAAGACTGTAATTATCCTCACTCGAAGATTCCACTTTGCATTCACTAAATTGAAAATATTTCAATTTTATTGTGTTTTTCACAGAGATTGGTGATGTCATCACATACGCTGGTATTCATAGGGTTAAAATTGTGAGTATTATTAAAAGCTTTATAGTTATGATCAGGACTCAAGTGGATTCAAATATTTTTTTGGAAAAACTTTTAAAAATATTAGCATTAATATTTTAGGAGGTCTTAGACTTGGGCCAAAAATTTCCAGTTTTCAGAAATTAAGGACAATTTTTTAAAAGGTGACTTAGCAGAAAAACTGCATATTAATAAAAAAAAAAAAAAACTTAATTGTTACTCATCTGTGACATGTCCAAGACTGTAATAATCCCCACTAGAAAATTCCACTTTGCATTCAAGATATCGAAAATACTTATAGTTTTTTTTGTTTAACAGAAATTGGTGATGTCTTCACATGCACTGATATGATTGATATCGTGTTAGTTTTGATTGGGACTGAAGTGGATCAAAAGATTTTAGAAGGGGACAAAAATTTCCTCTTTCAGAAATTAAGGACTTTCTGGTATCAGGGTTAGGCATGCACATGATTTGAATGAACTTATACCAAAAAAAAAACAAAACATTTGAGTAGTTTGGATAAACCTCATTCTAAAGCAAACAATTACAAATTATCGTGTCCTTGTATAAAGATTAGCATCTAAACAATCAGATACTTAGGGGTGTCCCGATACAACTTTTTCACCTCCGATATGATACCGATATTGCAGCCTTGAGTATTGGCCGATACCGATATTGGTCCAATACGATATCAGCAGGAATCATACATACTTTTATTACTTATCTTGTAGTATGGACTGTAAGAAAAGGCTTCATCAAGTGAGATTACTCAAGCAGAGAACAGTAGTCAGCAATAGTAGGTATGAGATAAACTGACCCATTTGTTATTAACCAATGGGTTAAATAAATTTTAACCTTAAACATAAGATTATACCACAATTAAATAAAATAAATAATAAATAAATTAGAAGACCCTGAAAAGGAACCTCAATAAATCCAATAAAAACAAAAACATACTATATTTTTAAATTGCAAGATAACCCCTGTGTTTAACTTAAACATACGCATACTCTACAACTGAATTAAATAAATAAAAGATTAATTAGAATTGACTGCTTGTATCGGAGTGCTCATATCGGAGATTTTAGATGCAGGCTGATATAATCTGATATCAGTTTTTTTGCTGATATCGGACCGATATCCGATATCAATATCAGATCGGGACACCCCTAAAGATACTTGAGAAATAACTTGGCCAACAGCTGAACTGTCAATTCAAGTTTCCAGTATTGCGCAGACAATTGTGAACTGCGATGCTGCAGCAGTTGACCATGTCAGCAGACACTTTGACTACTGCCTGTGTACTTAGGCTGAGGAGGTCAGGCAGTGTGGAGGAGCTGGCTTGGTTCTGAATATTCCGTCAGTTTCATAGGGAGAGTGTGGAAAGCAACACAAACCCAAACTGTGCAGTATGTGGGAAACTTGTTTTGCACTTATGATCTTGTTATAGTAATTTCTTGCCTTATTATTATGATCATAGTTGTTATGAATATTTATTGGTGTATTTCCTTTTTGTTGTGTTTTCTTTCTAAATGCAGAAGGGATCAGGTCAGTTCACAGTGAAACCTCTATTATCAACCTGTGAGTCCTCAAGTGGAGATGATGGCAGTTTTTTGGTTTCCCTAAACATCGCACCATGTCTGAATGAGACTCTTATCCGTCTTCAGTAAAGTCCTCACCTAGAGGTTCACTAAGAGGTAAGCAGTGATTTTGTTCACTTAAGCAAAAGACAGATGGACAGAAAATGCAAACCTTAATCTCAGTTTCCTTTATGTATGAAACTGCTCACTTGGAAAATGAACCTAACAGTATAAAACATAGATTTAATGACAGTAACTAGGTCTTTTTACCACCTTATTGAATCATTAACTTCAGGTTGATAAATTAATAGGCATGATAAATTAATAGTAAACTTAGATACACTGTTTTCCAAATAGTAATTATTGTGTTTTCGGTTGTTTTGACTCTATGAACCACTTTTATGTGAGGAGATTTAAGACTTGTAAACTTAACACTTAAGAAATGATTTATCATGGCAGCTTATTTTGACATAAGGTTTTGTTAATCTCTGGGCATTTTTGGTAAGCATTGCATTGATCAAACTTTTGAAACTTTGTGTCCATTTTTTGCTGCAGAGAGGATCCTGCCAGTCCAAAGTGAACACCTGATGGACAACATTTGAGTTCTCCAGCAGAGCTTGTATCTACATCAACATGTGCATTTGAAACTCCACTCCATGTTCGAGTGCTTTCTTCAACCAAGGCTGGACTCAGTGACTCATTACTCTTGATCAGTCAGGGGCAAGTGACTAGTTTCATGTTTATTCATTCCACCTTGGATAACCAATCATATATATGGACATGCTGTATTCTCAAGATTTACACTCCTTTGTGAGTATACAGACAATTAATACGACCTGTTCAGTCTTTTTCACAGATGTTAAGTAACTTTTTTTTGCTAATTATCAGTGATAATCTGTACCTTGGTTAAAATATAGGGCCACTTTAAAAAAAAAAATAGATTTAACAGTTACTAATGTAAAATCCACACCATACCACTTTAGTTTCTCATGTATTGTACTGTATTTTTAACGGTAAAATACCGGCAGCTGCGGTTGCCAGGAATTTACCGTGAAATTTAACTGGTCAAAATAAAATGTTGTAATTTGTTGTACAATTTTACCGTGTTTTTTATTGTCATAGATTTTAATAAGGTTTACCATATTTCTGTTGTTTTTAAAGTTATTTACCTTAACAGGGTTTATTGTATTCCTGTTAAATTAACAACAAATTACCGTAAAAAGGACTATATTATAACTGTTGTTTATACAGCAGCTAACTGTAAAAATATATGGAAAATGTTATTTTTTACAGAAAATTACAGTATAATGGTTTACAATATTTATTTTTGTACAATGATTTCCAGTGAAAAAATATGTTTTATTCAGTAAATTTTAAGATTACCCAACCAACATACCGTTTTGTCTTGTACAGATTCCCCATTTTTTTTACGGTACATTCCTGGCAACCACAGCTGCCAGTATTTTACCGTAAATTTGACTTTTTTTTTTTTTTTACAGTGTACACATACTGTATAATACATAAACATCAACACAGAACAGTGAAACAAACAGCATTGCTTTTTTTGTTTTTGTCTTTTTTAACACTAGTGGGAAGAAATGTCCCTACAGTGAGATCAGAGTGCCTTGACACTCTATTCCTGGAAAAATCTCACTCTATTTAACAAAGTCCTTGAGACGCACAGGTGAACATCTCTCTCTCTGGAAACGTCGCAGCACTGGTGCCACTGGTGAGTCTGGTGGAGCCCGAGCCTCCGGAGCAGGCTCGGGCAGCTCCTGTCGTTCACCTGGCTGCGGTTGTGGTGTTGCCATCCTTGAGGGCAACCAGCCCTCAGAGCCCGTTGAGTCTGGTGGAGCCCGAGCCTCCGGAGCAGGCTCGGGCAGCTCCTGTCGTTCACCTGGCTGCGGTTGTGGTGTTGCCATCCTTGAGGGCAACCAGCCCTCAGAGCCCGTTCCTGTGTCAGGTAGAGGCTCCATCTTTTTGTCAGGTTTGCCAGGAACAGTGTCTCTTAATCCCGCTCTAACCTGATCCATATGCCGCTTCAGGGCTTTTCCATTCCCAATGGTGTCTGTGTATGACACTGGACCAGAGGAGCTCTCAATGACTGCAGGGATCCACTTCAGACCGTAGGAGTAGTTCCTGATGAACATATTGTCCCCTGGTGTGAAACTTCTCAGTCGTTTCTTTGTGTCATGATTCTCTTTCTGTTTGAGTTACTTTTGCTGCACTTTTGTTTTCACATCTGGCAGGAGCAGGTCAAAGACTGATCTGAGTCTCTGTAACATCATCAACTCGGGAGGTGACAAACCAGTTGTTGCATGCGGTGTGATACGATATCTAAACAGAAATCTCAACTGTCTGGTTTGCAGTGTGTCACCTTTACTTTCTTCAGTCCCTCCTTGAAAGTCTGGACCGCCCTCTCAGCCAGACCATTGGAGGACGGGTGGAAAGGTGCAGACTTTACATGGTCAATGCCATTTTGCTTCATGAATGTCTCAAACTCTGCACTCGTGAAACTTGTCCCATTGTCTGACACCAACATTTTCGGCAGACTGAACACACTGAAACTCTGTCGTAGCTTCTCAATGGCCGCTTGTGATGTGGGTGATTTCACAGGGTAAATGTCCATCCACTTTGAATGAGCATCCACGATGAGCAGAAACATCTCACCAAGGAAAAGCCCTGCATAGTCCACATGGATCCTTGACCATGGCGACTCTGGCCATTCCCAAGGGTGTAATGGTGCAGTGGGTTGTGACTTGTGTTGTTTTTGACATCCCTCACACAACTGCACCTGGCCACCATATATATGACCTTGCTAGACCTTTCATCTTTGACATGCCCATATGTGTCTGGTGTAGAGGCTTGAGCATTTTATCTCTGCCTTTGGTAGGGATAATCAACCTGGCTCCCCAGAGCACATATCCATCTCTCGCACTCAGTTCAGTTTTCTTATGTTGATATGACTTGAAGTGAGCATCCACCTGTGCAGGCCAGCCCTTTAAGGTGAACTCGTGAACTTGGGTCAAGATGACATCTTTGGCTGTCCAGCCTTTGATTTGTGTGGTATCAACAAGTGTGTCGTCTAGCATGTCCAACATCAAGACTTGTTCCGTCATCTCTTTTTCAGGCGAAATGTCTGGTAGAGGCAACCTGCTGAGTGCATCTGCGTTTGCATGGTGTTTGCCTGGCTTGTACACAATGTTGTACTCATAAGCACTCAATGTCACAGCCCATCTTTGTACTCTTGGGGAGCCCATCTGAGGTATAGGCTTCTTCACATTGAAAAGAGAGATCGGTGGCTTATGGTAAGTGTAAATGGTGAAAACTCGGCCATACAAGTATTTGTGGAATTTCTTGATGCCGAACATTACCGCTAAGCCTTCCTTGTCCAACTGAGAGTACCTCTTTTCAGCAGGTGCAAGCGTGCGCAACATGAAGATTAGGGGTCTCTCACTGCCCTCATCCATCCTGTGTGACAATACAGCACCCACCCCATATGGTGATGCATCACAGGAGAGAATTAACTCTCGGTCAGCAGAGTAATGCACTAATACATCCGCTGAGTTCAGCAAAGTCTTTGAGTTTTGGAACGCTTCCTCTTGTTTCTTTTGCAATGTCCAGCACCCATCTTTTCTCAAAAGCTCATGCAGGGGTGCCAACAGGGTTGCCAGGTTGGGAAGAAATTTGTTGTAATAGTTAAGCAATCCCAAGTAGGCTTTGAGTTCGGTGACGTTTGTGGGAGTGGGAGCTTCCATGATAGCTTTAACTTTCTTTTCCACAGGGTGGAGCCCCTGTGTATCCACTCTGTGCCCCAAGCATTCCACTTCTTTTTGCATTAAGGTGGACTTGCTTATTTTCAGCCACAAGCCCGCCTCTTTCAATCTTATCAGTCCTCGTCCAGGTTTTTTAGGGGGTCCGCTTCATCCACTCCAGTCACCAAAATATCATCCAAATGTACAGCCACCAGAGGCAACCCTTTCAGAAGGCCTTCCATGGTCCTCTGAAATATGGCTGGTGCAGACGCAACTCCAAAAGCAGTCTGTTGTACGTGAACAATCCCATGTGAGTGTTCACTGTCACATACCTTTTCAATTCATCATCCAGGAGTATTTGCTGGTATGCGTGACTTATATCCAATTTGGAGAACTGTTTTCCTCCAGTAAGCACTGCAAACAGGTCCTCCACTCTGGGTATTGGATACTGTTCCAGGGAAGCTACTGTGTTGACAGTAAGCTTGTAATCTCCACAGAGCCTCACAGTCCCAATAGGCTTCATAATCGGCACAACTGGCGCAGTCAAGGAATTAAACCCAAAGGAAACTAACAAAAAAAAGTGCTGGACCCAATTGCAGATTGAAAAGAAAAAAGGCTTTATTTTAAACTAAACAGGGATCACAGTCCAGAAAAACAAGTCCAAAACAGAAACTCCAAAAATACAAAATAAAGTTACAACAAAAAGCCAAGCCCAAACAGAAACTACCTTAAACGCTGGGGAAACATGAGGAACTCACAGGAGACATGGTGAGGAGGAAGACGAATGACCCAACAAAGAGAACTGGGGAAGCAGAGACTAAATACACTGGGGAAACAATCAAGCACAGGTGAAACAATCACACAGGTGGAGGGAATCATCATACAAAAGGAGACAACAGAAGGGAGGGCAGGAAAACACCATGGAGGAACAAAGGGATTTCAAAATATAACAGGAAACAAGAGAGACAAGGGAGAACAGTTCACTACAGCTAACTTAACTAGGATAAGAAACAGGGACAAGACAATAAAATAGGGAACAGCAGGAGGTCTAAAAGGGGAACAAATACAAAAATAACAGAAGAAGTCAGATCCTGACAGGCGCTGCCCATTCAGCATATCTTACTGTCGAGATTAACAGTCGGGAACAGACCGCGGGTGGAAGAAACGTGGGGTGGCATCTTGTTTCACATGAATGGTAGCTTCCATGCCTTTGAGGGTGCCCAACTCCTCTTTGAAAACCTATTCATGATTGTTTAACAATTGCTGCAGTGTGGCCTCTGTTGTTTTGACTTGGTGCATTTTTCTTTTATGTCTGCTTTCAATTTCTCTCCAGTCCAACCATATCTCCTCCAGCCAACCTCATCCTAGCAAGCCGGGGCCATCCCCTTCGACCAGCACAAGGGGCACCTCCTTTCTCTGCTGCTTGTAGTTGACAGTGACAAATGTGGCGCCAATCACCTTAACAGGATCCCCTGTGTACGTTTCCAGCTTTATTTTGATGGGCTTCAGTGTGGGGAGTTTAGTGTATTTCCATGCTGTAAATGTGTCTCCATTCATGACTGTTAGGCAAAATCCAGTGTCAGTTTGAAATTTGACATTTTTCTCATTCAGTTTCACCTACAACATGTAGGGGCTTTTCTTAAGTGCACTGCACTCCGACGCCCTAACTTGTACACTTTGCTCTGTCGTTTTTGTCTACACTTGAGGCAGTTCAAGGTGAAGGAGTCCTCCTCGGAGCTATCAGTTTTACTTTTCCTCTCGGCCTCATGCACTTTGTGAGAACGATAGTGTGAACTCTGCTTTTTATCCTCTTTTTATTTGTAAATCCATTTTTCTTCTGGTTCAGTTTAGCTTTACTTCTACAAGCTCGTGCGATGTGTCCCACTTTTCCACAGGCATGACATTTTTCTAGTTTGTACTTACAGCCTGCAGCGGTGTGCTTGGTTCATTTGCACTGGTAACACTCTCTGTTTTCTCCTTTAAAGGAATGAGGTTCCTGCTGTCCTTTTGGTCATGCTGAAGCATGATGCTGTGGTACCTGAGGTCTGCAAGTCCTGTACATTTTTATTTGCAGTTTCCTGTGATACCACAAGTGACAGTGCTTTGTCAGCTTCTGACAGGAGACGCCTCTGGATTCTGTCATCGTTGATTCCTCAGACTATGCTGTCCCTCAACCTCTGCTGCAAGGTGTTGCCATAGTTACAGTCCTGTGCCAAACAACACAGCTCAGCCACATATTCCATTACTGTTTCACTGGGTTTACGATTGCGAGAGTCAAATTTGTACCTTTGCACAATTTTGCTGGGCTTGGGATCATAGTGGTTTTTCATCAGGAGTACCAGCTCTTGGAAGGATTTATCCTTCGATTTGTCTGGGCTGAGAAGGTTGTGCATCAGACGGTAGGTTGCTGATCTGACGACACTTATCAATATAGCTTTTTGTCTGTCTGCATTGTCAATCTCATTGGCCACAAAAAACTGCTCGAGTATCTCAGTATACTCATCCCATGCCTGATTCTTGGGATCAAACGCCACTAGCGTGCCATTTGTAGCCATGTTTACTTTTCAGTGTCACTTCTCCTCTCCCTTTCCCAGCCGTGAGCTAACCGCCTTTAGCCAACTCCCGTCGCGTCCTTTTTCTCGTCCAGCGGTGACTTTGTCCTCCCCCAGATCAGCCAGAAAGAACCTCCTCGTCAAAAAGATGTTGCATCTTTAATAATAATCCACCATCCACATGGTTGTCTTAGTTTGTTTTCTGTTTACTGAACCAGTTGGCAACATTATGCCTCATTACTCTGGGCTTCTCTTTTCATTCTTCTTCTATGTGCTTCGCCCTGAACTATTACTTCTAACAATCTCAGTGAGCCCTCTGTTGGACTATTGGAGGTAATGCTACAACCGATGCACTGCTGTTAACTCAATGTAAACAACCAAGAATTAAAAGATATAATTGCAGCAATAAGTGTTAACAGTAACAAATGTCAATGTGTAAACAGTCACTGATTTGCTGCACTATCACACAGCTGGACTGTTTAATTTAAAGAAAACTGTTTTATTTGTGTTTGACAGAATCATCATCATGTATCTCTGTGTACTTAAATTGTATTGATATCCATGATAAAACACATTTTTCTTTGAGAGTAAATTGAATCTCTGTGGGGGTAAATGGTATTGGCCCTCTCATTAGAAGACACAGACTGGATGGACATGGCTTCAAAAATATTGTTTTTCCAATATGGTCAGAGAAACTCATTTTAAATGCTTCATAATGTCTGGTTATGCTTCAATGTGCAGGTATGTTATTAATGTCCTAAATGTTGTTTTTGTGGGTGTGCTTATCATTTTTCATGTAACTGAACAGCTGACATGAGCTCTTAGATTTTACTTCAGATGTTTTTTATAATTATGTTGATAAGATGATATTTAAGTTTTTATTCTATTAGGAGAGTTTTTCATTCATGAACAGAAGTGCTGAGCCTGCAGACCCACCTGTCCACATTTTAGGGACAGGTGAGAAAGACTCACCCTGACACTTGATCAGTGATATCATCAGTGGTCAGTGATTTATGGATAGAAATGTATTTGTATATTTTTATTCTGTATTTATTTATGTAACAATGTTTTTGTTTTTAATGATTATTTGATATGACTGTATCCTAATCAGTCTGAACTCTGTCTATGATACTTGATATCTGTGTTATTTAAATTAATCGTGGTGAGCGCAGAGCTGTGTTCTCAGGTAAGAGTGCACGTGCAGAGAGGGTATAAATAAGACCACGTGTCCCCTCCTGACCCCGCCCCCTCCTCAGTCCCGTGCCTCCAGTGAAAGTGGATCCCCTGCCTGCATGTTCAGCTGTCTGCAACACGGACGACCAGGACCCGAGCTACCCAAGCTAACCCGGGATACCGGACCCAAAACCAGGAAATCCGGACCAAGAGACCCTCCGACTGCGCCAACCCGGACAAGTGGACCATATAATTCAGCAAACCCGGGAAAAGAGACCCTATAAACAGGCCAACCTGAGGCTTTAACCGACCTTCTAACAGAGCCAACACGGGCTAACGAACCCTCTAACAGAGCCAACACGGGCTAACGGACCCTCGAACAGAGCCAACACCGGCTAACGGACCCTCAAACTGAGCCAACTTGAGGTGTCCCGGTCCGGAATGTCTCTCACGGCGGTCGTGCCCGGGTCGTGCTGTCCCGTTCGGCCGTGTTTCAGGGACAGACCCCGGGCTGTCCCGGGCTGTTCCTCCCGGGTCTGGAGCGGCTGTCCTCGTCCCGTGTTCCCCGGCAGGTCGCTGCTGTCTCTGGGTGTCCTCCAGCTGCTGCTCGGGGCCTCGGTGCTCTCCCTGTCCGCAGGAGCGCTCTCCCTGTCCGGCTCCACGGCCGTGAGGTCCGCCTGCCCGCTCTGGACCGGATCATCGGTGAGTGAAACATTAATTTAAATTTAATTGAGATTTGATTGAGTTTTACACTGGACGTGTTAAATAATGACTCTGATATTTAAGTAAGATTTTATAAAGTTTAACTGTAGTCTGGACCATCCGTGAGTTTAGTAATGATTTAGGTATTTATGTTATAATAAGTTTTACGATGGACCAGATCATTTGTGAGTAAATAAAGATTTATCCTTCTCATTATAATGTGATCATCCGTGAGTAAATTCATGTTTTCAGGAACAGAAGTGATTTAACTTGACTCTAACAAGGTCATCGGGATTTATTTAGGGTTTTATGATACTGACACTAAAACTTTACCGAGTTTAACTTCAGATTATCTGTGAGTTTATTTTGTTAGTTAACCTGTTGAGTCGGAGTTATAATCAGTGAAATATTATTATAAAGAAGAATGTGTTAATAAAAGTGGAAATTAATCATTTTAAGTATTTAAACAAGAATTAAAATATTTTGTGTTTGTTTATAATCCAACAATCTCACGATGAAGCTGATCATAAGTTAATTAAAGTTAATAGCCTAATAATCCTATATCATGGAATACTCTGGAAATATTCAAACTCTTCTTTTTATATATCTGTTTACCTTTTTAAACACGGAAGTGACGTCACAAACAGCAGACAGACGAGCTGCAGCCGCCCAGTCTGCCTCAGTTTTACCCCGTGTTTCCAGTCTGATTCATTCACTTATTATTTAAATTAGGCATATTATCCAGACGAGTGTTACAATCTGACTGCTGGTTCAGTCTGATTCATTAATTTATTTTATTTTATACTTTATTAACTCGACGAGTGTTAACAGTCTTATTGCAGGTTTAGTGTGATTAATACATTTAATATTTTATTTTATACTTTATTAGCTAGACGAGTGTTTACAGCCTGACTGCAGGTTCAGTCTGATCATTAATTTATTATTTGATTCTGTATTTTATTATCCTGGTGAGTGTTTACAGTTTGACTGCAGGTTCAGTCTGATTCATTAATTTATTATTCTATTTTATTATTTAATTATCCAGATGAGCATTTACCGCTGGACTGCAGGTTTAGTCTGATTCATAGATTTATTATTTTATTTTATATTTCATCATCCAGATGAGTGCTTACAGTCTGACTGCAGGGTTAGTATGATTAATTAATTTATCTGTATAGCGCCAATTCACAACAAGTGTTATCTCAAGACACTTTACAATAGAGCACAAAGCTCTTCATATTATGGATACACATATATGCATAGATACATATGTACATATATAAAATACACATATACATATATATACAAATATATACATCCAACACCCAACATGAATCCATATAGCCAATCATGAATCCCTCCATCATGGCGGCAAGAAAAAACCTTCTGTTAAGCAGCAGGAAATCTTGAATGTGGACCCCAGACTCATGATGAACAGCAAATCCACACGAAGCTGTGTTGGGTGTGTGGGCAAAGGGAGGGAGGTAAGTGGAGACAAGTGGACTAAAGTAAGAACTAAAGCTAGTGACAGATCAAAGGACCTATCATAGACCTGTCGTCATCAAATTTGTTTCTGCTGGAAACAAATTTATTAGAGGAGGGTCCTCATGTCTGTGTGGTTGTTATTTATTATTTTATTATCATTGTGAGTGTTTACAGTCTGATGGCAGGTTCAGTCTGATTCATACATTTATTATTTTAATTTATATTTTATCATCCAGATTAGTGCTAACAGTCTCAGTGCAGGTTAAATGTGATAAATTAATTTATTATTTCATGTTATATTTATTTTACAGATGATTGTTTACAGTCTGACTGCAGGTTTAGTGTGATTAACTAATTTAATATTTTGTTTTGTATTTTATTATCCAGATAAGTATTTACAGTCTGACTGCAGGTTCAGTCTGATTCATTAATTTATTATTTTATTTTATATTCTATTATCCTGGTGAGTGTTCACAATCTGACTGCAGGTTCAGTCTGATTTATTAATGTATTATTTTATTTTAGATTTTATTTGCTAGACGAGTGTTTACAGTCTGACTGCAGGTTCAGTCTGATTTATTAATGTATTATTTTATTTTAGATTTTATTTGCTAGGCGAGTGTTTACAGTCTGACTGCAGGTTTAGTGGGATTCTTACAAGTATTATTTTATTTTATAAATATATTATACAGATGATTGTTTACAGTCTGACTGCAGGTTTAGTGTGATTCATTCTTTTATTATTCTATTTTATATTTTATTATCCAGATGAGTGTTTATGGTCTGATTCATTCATTTATTGTTTTTTTATATTTTATTATGCAGACGAGTGTTTGCAGTCTGACTGCAGGTTTAGTGTGATTCATTAATTTATTATTTAATTTTATAGGTATTATCCAGACAAATGTTTACTGTCTGGCTGCAGGTTCAGTCTGATTCATTTATTTATTAATTTATTTATAATTTATTTATCCAGATGAGTTATATGTGCTGGTATTTATGCTCATTTATGTGAGAAAGGAAAATAAAAAACACAAATAAAGTAATGTCATGCGGAAGAGCGACAACCTTGTCCGTAAAAAAAAACACCAGAGAAATGTCCTCTGGTAGGGACTGTATTCAGCCTGGTGGACACCTGTCCATCCACCTGCTCCACAGGTGACGGGTGCTGCTGGAGCCGTCAGAGGGGTCATGTGACCAGAGCACTTTTTTTCCAGCTGAACTACGAGTTCATCACTCGCCAGTCTGTCTCTTAGTGTGATCATGTCTGCTCTGTGTGACTGAGCACTTCTATGCACAAGACAAAGCCTGCAGCATCAGGACCTGTGCCTCTCCCCCTCTGTGCTCTCAGGTGATTCTGTCAGGTGTGGTTGGACTCACCACCTGGAGGAGGCCTGTGCTGCTGCTGGTGAGAAACACCACACTCACAGTACAGTAACAAAACCACTGCAGAACTCTGAGACATCCCTGTATTAATTGTAATAATCTAATCATTTCAAAATTAAAATAAAGACATTAAGATTTTAGAATCATTTGAATATAAATATCACAAAATCAAAATAACATTTAAATACCAGAATTTGTTGTCCCATCCATCCATTATCTATCTGCTTATTCCTGTCGGGGTCGCTGGAGACTATCCCCGCTGACACTGGTGAGAGGCAAGGTACACCTTGAACTGGCTGTGGGTCTATCACAAAGACATTGATATGTTCAAATAAAAATATTTAAAAGTGAAAATGAACATGTACTACAGAGCTCCTTAAGGGACATAGGCAAAAAAAAAATGTATATGCCTCTCACGTGCATGAGAAACTTATAAAAAAAATATTCTGCCAATGTCCCTTTAGGGTACACCTTCAAATATCAAAATCAGAAAAATCCAATGTTGAAATTTAAACCATTTAACAATAACAATAACCACAAAATATTACATTACAAAAATTAAAATATCGTGATAAACCATTTAATCATCACACCTGAAGAAATTAAATACCAAAACCTTTAGGTATCAAAATTACACAATAAAATATCAGACATTGATATCACAGTCTAACATTCAGTCTTGTGTCAAAATGAAATAATTGAAATGTCACAATTAAAACATAAGAGATGTTAAAATTAAACTCTGGAGTATCCGAACTAAACCATTCAAATATCAAATTAAACCATAAATATATAAAATGGAAAATGTTTCAATATCATTATAATGCACTAAAATGAAACTGAAATCCACTCAAATATGAAGATAGAACCATTATTAAAATGTAAATCTTTAATAAATAAATTCAGCTTTGATGTCTGTAGGATCAGGCGGCACGGTCGTGCAGCAGGTAGTGCACGTGTCTCACAGCAAGAGGGTTGCTAGGTTTGATCCCTGGGTCAGGCAGGGCCTTTCTGTGTGAAGTTTACATGTTCTTCCTGTGCATGCGTGGGTTTTCTCTGGGCACTCAGGCTTCCTCTCACAGACCAAAAACATGCTCATTAGGCTGATTGGTGACTCCAAACTGTCCTTAGGGATGAATGTGAGCGTAAATGGTTGTCCTTGTGATCGGCTGGCAACCAGTTCAGGGTGCACCACGCCTCTTGCCCAATGACGGCTGGGATAGGCTCCAGCGCCCCCCCACGATCCTGAAAGAGATAAGCCGTATAGAAAATGAATGGATGAATGTCTGTAGGATCATCCTGTCATTCCTCTGATGTCATATCACTTATATTCATTTTTCTCATCTGTTCTGTCAACCTGTCTTTCTGTCTTCATGTCTGTCCACCTACCTGTATGTCTGTCCATCCACATTGCCTGTTTGATCACCTGTCTGTCTGTCCACCTGTCTGTCCATCCACCTTTCTGTCTGTCCCTCCCCTATTCTGTCTGTCTACCTGTCTTTCTGTCTTCCTGTCTGTCCACCTTCCTGTCTGTCCACCTGTCTTTCTGTCTTCCTGTCTGTCCACCTTTCTGTCTATCCACCTGTCTTTCTGTCCTCCTGTCTGTCCACCTGTCTGTCTGTCCACTTATCTGTATGTCTGTCCCTCCACATGTCTGTCTGTCCACCTGTCTTTCTGTCCTACTGTCTACTCAACTGTCTCTCTGTCCTCCTGTCTGTCTGTCCACCTATCTGTATGTCTGTCCGTCCACCTGTCTGTCTGTCCACATGTCTGTCCATCCATTCACATTTCTGTCTGTCCACCTGTCCATCCGTCCACCTGTCCAGGTGAATGTGTTTGTGCTGCTGTGTGTGGTGTGTGTTCTCCTAAACCTGGCTGGGTTCATCCTCTGCTGTCAGGGCGCTCAGCTCGTCTCCAGCCTCAACAACTGTCACCTGGTGAGATGATCCATCATTATTTTCCATTCATTTATTGATCTGTTTATTTAGTTATTTATTTGTCCGTCCATCTTCTTCCGCTTATACGCGGTCGGATGGCGGGGGCTGCAGCCTGAGCAGGGAAACCCAGACTTCCCTCTCCCCGGCTACTTCATCCAGCTCCTCCTGGGGGATCCCAAGGTGTTCCCAGTCCACCTGAGAGAGATAGTTCCTCCAGCACGTCCTGGGTCTTCCCCGGGTCCTCCTACTGGTGGGACATGCCCTGAACACCTCACCAGGGAGGCGTCCAGGAGGCATCCTAACCAGATGCCTGAGCCATGCCATCTGGCTCCTCAACACAGAGGAGCAGCGGCTCTACTCTGAGCCCCTCCCGGATGACCGAGCTTCTGACCCTGTCTCTAAGGGAGAGCCCCGACACCCTGCGAGGGAAACTCATTTCGGCCACTTGGACCGGCGATCTTGTTTTTTCGGTCACTGCCTACAGCTTGTGACCATATGGGGGGGTAGGAATGAAGATTGAGCAGGTAATCGAGAGCTTTGCCTTTCATCTAACCTCCCTCTTTACCAGGACAGACCAATGCAGAGTCCGCATCACTGCCAACGCCGCACCGACCCGCCTGTCGATTGCCCGTTCCATCCTTCCCTCGCTGAACACCTGAATAAGACCCCGAGGTACTTGAACTCCTCCACTTGGGGCAGAATCTCATCTCTGACCCGAAAGGGCACTCCTCTGGTCGAGGACCATGGGGTGCTGATTCTCTGATTGAGAGCTGTAGGTCATGGTCTGATGAAGCAGGACCACATCACCTGCAAAAAGCAGCGATCTGATCCTGAAGTCACCAAACCAGACCCCCTCAACACCCTGGCTGCGCCTAGAAATTCTGTCCATGAAAGTTATGAACAGAACCGGTGACAAAGGGCAGCCCTGGCAGAGTCCAACCCCCACTGGAAATGAGTCCAACTTACTGCCGACAATGCAGACCAAGCTCTGGCACCAGTCATACAGGAAACAGACGGCCCGTTTTAGGGGGTCCGATACCCCATACTCCCGGAGCACCCCCCACAGGACTCCACGAGGGACACAGTCGAATGCCTTCTCCAGGTCCACAAAACACATGTAGACTTGTTGGGCAAACTCCCATGCACCCTCAAAGACCCTATGGAGGGTATGGAGCTGGCCCAAAGTTCCACGACCAGGACAAAAAACACATTGCTCCTCCTGAATCTGAGGTTCGACTATCCAGCTGACCCTCCTCTCCAGTACCCCTGAATAGACCTTACCGGGGAGGCTGAGGAGTGTGATCCCCCTGTCGTTGGGGTACGCCCTCTGGTCAACTTCCATGAAGTCGTTCTCCATGGCCTCACCAAACTTCTCCCATACCCGGGTTTTTGCCTTGGCGACCACCGAAGCCGCACTCCGCTTGGCCTGTCGGTACCTGTCAGCTGCCTCCGGAGTCCCACTGGCCAAAAAGGCCAGAAGATAGGACTCCTTCTTCAGCTTGATGATATCCCTCACCGCCAGTGTCCACCAGCGGGTTCGGGTGTTGCTGCCATGACAGGCACCAACCACCTTATGGCCACAGCTCTGATTGGCCGCCTCAACAATGGAGGCACAGAACAAGGCCCACTCGGACTCAATGTACCCCGCCTCCCCAGGACATGGTCGAAGTTCTGCTGGAGGTGGGAGTTTAAACATTTTCTGACAGGAGACTCTGCCAGATGTTCCCAGCAGAGGCTCACGACATGCTTGGGCCTGCCAGGTCTGACTGGCATCCTCCATCGGAGCCGACTCACAACCAGGTGGTGATCAGCTGACAGCTCCGCCCCTCTTCACCTGAGTGTCCAAGACATGCGGCCGCAAGTCCGGTGACACGATTACAAAGTCGATTGTTGAACTGCGGGCTAGGGTGTCCTGGTGCCAAGTGCAGAACAAGGGAGTCCCCAGAAGAGGCACTCTCCAGCACGCCCTCTAGGGAGTCTAAAAAAGGTGGATACTCTGAATTGCTGTTTGGTGTATAAGCACAAATAACAGTCAGGCTCCATCCCCCCACCCAAAGGCGGGGGAGGGTACCCTCTTGTCTACTGGGGTAAACCCCAACGTACAGGCACCAAGCCTAGGAGCAACAAGTACTGCCACCCCAGCCCGGCGCTACTCCAGAGTGGCAGAGAGTCCAGCCCCTCTCGAGAGGACTGGTTCCAGAGCCCAAGCTATGTGTCGAGGTGAGTCCGGCTATATCTAGTTGAAAACGCTCAACCTCGCACACCAGCTCAGGCTCCTTCCCCACCAGAGACGTGACGTTCCACCTCCCTAGTTGCGTGGGGATTGGACCGCCAAGGTTCCCGCCTTTGGCTGCCACCCAGCTCACACTGCACCTGACCACTTTGGACCCTTCCATGGGTGGTGAGCCTATGGAAGGAGGGTCCCACGTTGCCTTTTCGGGCTGTGCCCGGCTGGGCCCCATGGGCGCAGGCCCAGCCATCAGACATTCGCCATCGAGCCCCACTCCCAGGTCTGGCTCCAGGGTGGGGCCCCAGTAACCCGCATCCTGGCAAGGGAAACTGGAAACCTTTGTAGTGTCTCTCCATAGCGGTCTTCGAGTCACATTGTATTTGTATTTATTTGTTATTAATTGATTTGTTGTTTATTTGTTAATCAGTTTATTTGTTTGTGTATTTATTTCACATGCCATTCTACTCTTTATAATAATAATAATAATAATGATACATTTTATTTAAAAGCGCCTTTCTCAGCCGTCAAGGACACTTTAGAGAGTGAGTAAAAACACAATTAAAATAAAGAAAAACAACAGACAAAGGTGACACAAAGTTAAAATGGATCAGAGAAATCAGGTTTATACTTTATACTGTCGTCTGGTAGGATGATCCATCATTATCATTCATTTATTGATCTTTATATTTATTTATGTTTTTGTTATAAAAAATCAGTTACTTTTTTTGTTTATTTATTTCACATGCCATTCCACTCTATATACTGTTGCCTGGTAGGATGATCTATCATTGTTGTCATTCATTTATTGATATTTTTACTTAATTATTTGTTAATAATTTATTTCTTGTTTATTTTTAATCAATTTATTTGTTTGTTCATTTATTTCACATGCCATTTTACTCTTTATTCTGTCACCTGGTAGGATGAACCATCATTATGAATTCGTTTTACTCTTATACTTTAAAACCCATTATTTTTTTATTTAAAAACTGACCCTGGCATGACTTTAATGTTATTCTCTATTATTTTACTATATTATTACAAATATTTGTATTATTATTTAATTATTTTTATTTTTTACATTCTATATTATCTTTCATCATTAGGAAAGTGTCTAGCAGTCACTAGTGAACACGGTTACATCACATGTTTATAATCACGTCAACAGCTAGGTATGATACAGACTGTATGTGCACATATATGTGTGAACACATACCATAACACACACACACACACACACATATATACAGCCAACATCCAAATACCTGAAGCGAGTAAGGCACATCCTAAAGATTCAGCTCAATGGCAGAAACAAACTCTGAGATATTAACAACTATGCCCTGCCAGTGATCAGATACCCAGCTGGAATAATAAGCTGGCCAAAGGAGGATATTCAGGACCCAGATGTTAAAACTCGGAAGTTGCTCACCACTTGCATGTTCCACCCCAAGTCCAGTATCCAGAGGCTATACACTAAGTGCAAAGAAGGAGGCCGAGGGTTAGTGAGCATCAGAGCCACTATCCAAGATGAAACATCCAAGCTCCATGACTACGTCAGGATGATGGCCCCAAGAGATGAAGTGTAAGTGTGAGTGAGTGTCTCAGACAGTGGAAACTGACAGGGAAGGAGGAACCAGAGGAATCACCATGGGAGGAGAAACCCCTGCATGGGATGTACCACCGACAGATAGCTGAAGTGGCTGATATGAACAAATCCTACCAATGGCTAGAGAGGGCTGGACTGAATGACAGCACAGAGGCACTTATCATGGCTGCATAGGAACAGGCCTTGAGCACCAGAGCAATAGAGGCCCAGATCTACCACACCAGGCAAGATCCCAGGTGCAGGCTGTGCAAAGAAGGCCCTGAAACAGTCCAGCACCTAATAGCAGGGTGTAAGATGCTGGCAGGAAAAGCATACATGGAATGCCATAACCAAGTAGCCGGTATAGTATACAGGAACATCTGTGCAGAATATGGACTGGAGACCCCAAGGTCAAAATGGGAAGCACCTCCCAAGGTGATTGAGAATGACCGAGCCAAGATCACGTTGGACTTCCAAACACAGACCGACAAAATGGTAATGGCCAACCAACCGGATATTGTAATCATGGAAGCAGCAGAGAAAAGCCGTTGTGATTGAAGTAGCCATCCCAACATCAAGAAAAAGGAACACTAGAAACTAGAGAAATACCAAGGGCTCAAAGAAGAGCTAGAGAAAGCCTGGAAGGTGAAGGCAACAGTAGTGCCTGTGGTCATGAACATGGACCTCCAGGTCATTCATCTGCTCCTCTAGGTAATCTGTGATCTGTCCTGCTCCTTCATCCTCCCTCCCTCTTCTACCTGTGACTTCATCAGCTAAAGTTCTTCCTCTGTTACTCCAGTTCATAAAGATGTCCTCTCTAACCACGGCTAATGGCATGTTGTCGTCACTCAAGTCAAAATCGCTGTTTTAGTTCAGTTTAGTGAAGTTAGTGTTTGTTGTTTCCTCTGACAACCTGACCAACTGATGGAGGAGGAACCCATGACCTCTACGTCCAAAAGACTAAAGCTCTAAACTCAGGAGCTTTGTGGAGGAAAAGTTTGATGCTGTAAAGAATCATACTGTAGAGTATTGTTGTTTTTGAGTAGTTTTAACCTGTAAGTGGGCTTATTATGAGGCTTTCTGTGGCACTATATACTGCTGTGTCCCGGCTCCTGTCCACTCCTGATATCTCCCCCCAGGGACAAACCTCATTAGTTCCTGTATTAACCAGAGACATCAGCATCAAGCAGCCAAACTTAAAAAAAACCTGAACTAATATTAGGGGCCAAATTATAGCCTTTTCTGGATCACAGGGGAAGCAGCGTAGGGAACGCCAGTCTCTATTACTCACATCAATAACAGAGTTGGAGGACAAATATGCTTCTTCCCCTTCTACAGATTGATACAAAAAGCTACTTATTCTCAAATCTGAATTTGACACTTCGACAGTGCAAGCCAAGTCAGTCATACAGCATATGAATCTGGGGAAAGACCTTAATTATTGGCTTACCATCTAAGACAAGTGAGCACAAATAACTTTATTTCTAAACTAGCCACACCAACTGGCATAACTATGGATCCCCAAGAAATTAATAGCCACTTTAGAGACTGCTTTAGCTTATTATACAAATCTGAACAAAACAGTGACCCACAAACTTTTGGTTCTTTTTTCAATCAAATAAATATGCCCCAAATTTCCACAAACCTAAAGGAAAGTCTGGATAGAGTGCTCTCTGTAAATTAACTTATTAAGGCAATCAGTTCTATGTAATCTGGGAAAAGCCCAGGTCCAGATGGTCTTCCCACAGAGTTTTTTTAAGAAATTCTCTACAAAAGTTGCGCCTCTGTTGCTAAATATGTTCAGTGAGTCTCTAATATCTGGTATTCTTACCCCCTCTCTCCGGAAAGCCTCTATCTCTTTAATATTAAAAAAATAAAGACCCACTCCAATGCTCATCCTGCCGCCCTATTTTACTGTTAAATGCTGACATTAAGGTACTTGCCAAAGTTCTAGCACTTAGATCAGGATCTGTCCTTCCATCAATTATACATGCTGACCAAACTGGGTTTATTATAAGCCAACATTCTTTTTTTTAATATAATCTATGATAATCTATCTATGATATCTTTGATATGATATCTTTTAATACAATCTATGATAATAAGGTTTCCCTGTGTCTGGAGGTTGTGGTCTCCCTGGACTCTGAGAAAGCTTTCGATAGCGTCGAATGGGAATACCTTTTCACCACTCTCTCTAAATTCAGATTTGGTCTGGACTTTTTATCTAGGACTCGGCTTCTCTATTCATCACCCTTATCCTCAGTTCGCACTAACATTGACATCTCTGCCTACTTCCATCTCCATAGAGGGACTAGACAGGGATGTCCTCTCTCTCCTCTTCTGTTCACTGCGGCTATTGAACCGTTGGCCATTGCTCTACGTAGTTTTCCAGGGTTTAAAGGAATTACTCGATATGGAATTGTTCAGAAAGTACCTCTCTACACTGATGGACAAAGTCTAGACTGTCCCGTATTTATTCCAACATTGACCCGCTGTGTGATAAATGCCGACAGTATTGTGGTACTCTTATTCATATGTTTTGGACATGTCCATCCTTGCATACATACTGGGTTTCTATATTTTCTACTCTCTCTGGTGTATTTCAAAAAACTTTGGAGCCATGTCCACTCATTGCCCTATTTGGTGTCTTATCAGATCCCACTAAATTATCAAAACACCAGTCTGATTTTGTTGCTTTTCTTTGTTTGCTTGCTAGACGTCTAATTTTGAGACATTGGAAATCACAATATCCACCATCACTTTTATTGTGGATTAGGGATATATTAATGTTTTCAAAACTTGAACAGATTTGACATTTGAAGAGACGTTCTGTGTCTAAATTTAATGAAGTGTGGCAGCTGTTCCTCCAGTATGTAGAGGGCCTTGACTTACAAACTCAAGACGCTTTGTAAGCTCTCTGTACATGTACATCTACTTTGTGGCCTATGACTATGAACTTCCTCGTGTAACTGCTCTGGAATGTACTTTGTTTTATATACCTGAGACCCCCCCCCCCCCCCCACCGCACACACACACACACACACACACACTCTTTTCTTTCTTTATTTTTACTAATTACTATTATTTTTATTTCTATTTTATTTAATTTAATTTTTTTAATTGTTATTATTATTATTATTATTATTTTCTTCTCTCTCTTGTTTGTATGTATGTCCTGTTGCTGTTCTTGTTAATTTCCCTCATGGCTCTATCTTGTATCTTTTATTGTGTATGCAAAAAACTAAGAAAACTTTCAATAAATATACCATGAACAACAAAAAAAAAAACTGAACTAGCCCTTTAATCCACACTCAGAGAATTATAAAACACAGACAACATGCCGCAGCATGAGATAATTTAATTGATATCTCTGCTGATGGAAACAAAATGTGAACAATGAAGTCAACAAATATTTCGTAGGGATATCATTCTGCTGACACCACACAGCCTAAACCTTAAGTCATGCCACCTGAACATCAGGTCACCACGGCAGCCCTGTTCCATGTGTGGCCCCACAGAGTCCTGGTCTCAGCATCATGGACGGTCTGGATCACGTGCAGAGACTGAAGGACCTCAGCTGGGCCACATCCATACAAGTCTCAAGGTTAGATCTCCACGATGTTTGGGACAACCTACCTGCAGAGGTCCTTCAAACACTGTGACAGATCTGATGCTAGTCTGAAGGTGATGGTGGTCTCACTGAATATTGATCTGATTTAGGTTTAGACCAGGGGTAGCCAACAGGGTGCCCACGAGCACCTGGTAGCCCCTAAGGAGCCTCTGAGATGCCGACAGGGACATTCTGAAGAGGGCATAAGTTCACACCACAGAGCCTGTCATTTCTATTATGTTTTACAATAAATCATACTTACATCATTAAAAAAAAACCCACCTAATTTGGCCTGCACAGAGTCAAAGTTTACTTTGATGCGTGGACGCCACACCTTTGTCACCACTGCTTCTGGCGAGAGCCCTTACAGTTTCACTTTTACAAAAACAAATCTCAAAACTGCTGTACATAAATTAAGTTTTACATAAATCAAATCATTAAAGATGCATATGAGTACAGAGCTCTCATTTTATTTCTTAATCATGAATAATAATTATTGTTATTTAAAGTAAAAAGTAAATATTCAGTGTCATATGTATCCTCCTAAATGCACAATATGATTTTCTTTTAGGTGAACTATGCAAATTTATATCAGCCAGAAACATCAGATCAAACAGGTAGCCCTCTATAATACTCCACATACTTACACTATATTGCCAAAAGTATTCGCTCACCCATCCAAATAATCAGAATCAGGTGTTCCAATCACTTCCATGGCCACAGGTGTATAAAATCAAGCACATAGGCATGCAGACTGCTTTTACAAACATTTGTGAAAGAATGGGTCGCTCTCAGGAGCTCATTGAATTCCAGTGTGGAACTGTGATAGGATGCCACCTCTGCAACAAATCCAGTCGTGAAATTTCCTCGCTCCTAAATATTCCACAGTCAACTGTCAGCTGTACTATAAGAACGTGGAAGTGTTTAGGAACGACAGCAACTCAGCCACAAAGTGGTAAGCCACGTAAACTGACGGAGCGGGGTCAGCGGATGCTGAGGCGCATAGTGCGAAGAGGTCGCCATCTTTCTGCAGAGTCAATCGATACAGACCTCCAAACGTCATGTGGCCTTCAGATTAGCTCAAGAACAGTGCGCAGAGAGCTTCATGGAATGGGTATCCATGGCCGAGCAGCTGCATCCAAGCCATACATCACCAAGGTGCAATGCAAAGTGCAGAAGCAGTGGTGTAAAAACCGCCGCCACTGACTATAGAGCAGTGAGCCGCTGATCTCTGGAGTGACGAATCAGTTTCTCCATCTGGCAATCTGATGGACAAGGTCTGGGTTTGGCAGGTTGCCAGAGAGAAACGCATTTGTCCTGACTGCTTTGTGTCACGTGTAAAGTTTGGTGGAGGGCGGATTATGGTGTGGGGTGGTTTTTCAGGAGCTTGGGCTTGGCCCCTTAGTTCCAGTGAAAGGAACTCTGAGTGCTTTAGCATACCAAGAGATTTTGACAATTCCATGCTCCAACCTTGTGGGAACAGTTTGGAGCTGGCCCCTTCCTCTTCCAACATGACTGTGCACCAGGCACAAAGCAAGGTCCATAAAGACATGGATGAGAGAGTCTGGTGTGGATGAACTTGACTGGCCTGCACAGAGTCCTGCCTGACCTGAACCTGATAGAACACCTTTGGGATGAATTAGAGCGAGAGACTGAGAGCCAGGCCTTCTCATCCAACATCAGTGTGTGACCTCACAAATGTGCTTCTGGAAGAATGGTCAAAAATTCCCATAAACACACTCCTAAACCTTGTGGACAGCCTTCCCAGAAGAGTTGAAGCTGTTTTAGCTAGCAAAGGGTGGACCAACGTCATATTGAACCCTATGGATAAGGAATGGGATGTCACTTAAGTTCATAGGCAGGTGAGGAATACTTTTGGCAATATAGTGTATATTTGGGTAGCTCTCAGGCCCAGAAAGGTTGGTGACCCCTGGTTTAGACCATGATCCATCAGCTGTGTGTTCACAGACACAAAAATGAAGCATACAAAGAAAAGAACACTGTACCTACTGTGAAAGCCTGGAAGGTGAAGGCAACAGTAGTGCCTTGAGGAGGCTCAGTTATGTTCTGGGCCTGCTTTGCTGCATCTGGCACAGGGTGTCTTGAATCTGTGCAGGGTATGATTACCTATGATTACCTTTGTCAGTTTCAAGTTATTTCAGTGACCAATGTGGTTTTACCCTCTTGTACATATATATATACTGTCCCTTGAGGGGGGGGGGGGGGTTCTGTCACAGTCTCCAGCCTCCTTCCCTCTCCTGGCTCATCAGGTTAACTCCACTCACCTGTGCTCCTGAGCACACCTGCAGCTCATCCCATGCAATCAGCGCACCATACTTAAGCTCTAGCTCCACACACACCAGTTGTCAGATTGTCTTCGCTCTCATGCAAGCCGTTCCAGCCTCTTGTTTTGGACTGATCATCCGTTGATTACAGGATCCTGTTTCTGCTCTGAACTGTGCTGGTTACCTGATCCTTTGCCTGTCTCCGACTCTCCTACTGTCTGATCCCAATCTTCTGATCATCTGGACTGCAAAACACGTCACTTCCTTGTGGCCTGGAGGTAACGCCTCCGGCTCTCCTGTCAGCATCGTGGGTTCTAACTCGAGCAAGACCAACCCCTTACAGACTCTGTTTCTGTTGCTGAAGTGTGCTACTGCCTTGTGGCTCAGAGCTAGTGACGCCGGCTCTGCCTTGGGAGACCTGGGTTCGAAACTCAAACCCTGTTTAAAAGAGTCTGTTGCTGTTCCTGTTCCTGAAGTGTGTCGCTGCCTTATAGCTCAGAGGTAGTGAGGCTGGCTATACCCCGGGAGACCCGGGTTCGAAACTCACTAAGTGCAGTAACTTTCTTCTGTGTTTAATAAAGACTGTGATTAACCTCTGCTGGCTGCTTTGCATTTGGGTTCTTCCTGTGTTTGGCCGTGACAGTACGATCTGACCAACTATGGACCCAGCGACTAGCAAGCCCCCCCACTTGACAGACTGGAGAGGTTTGAAGGGGCACTTGCAAATCATGAAGGACTGATTGCTGCATCTACAAGTCACCTGCAAAAAGCCATAGACTCTCTAACTCACATGGTGTCAGGTTTAGCCGACCAGCTTCAGCAACAATCAATCACTGACCCTTCACCTGCACCCTTGGCTTCTGCTGCTGTACCCACGGCTCCTCACCTAGCCACAGATACCCCTGAGTCACTTGTTGGGACACCTGAACACTAAGATGGGAATCTAGAGGACTGTGCACCATTCCTTACCAACTGTTCTCTGCTCTTCGCCCTCCAGCCACGCATGTTTGCTACAGAATTAGCCAGGGTGGCTTTCACCATAAATCATCTGACTGGTCGTGCACAGTTGTGGGCAACTGCTAAGTGGGAAAGACAGTCACCTGCCTGCCAGAGCTTTACGGCCTTCTCAACAGAGCTACGTAAGGTTTTTGGACAAACCCTTGCAAGATCTGAAGTCGCTGGTGGAGTCCTCAATCTGAGACAAGGGCAGTGGTTAGTGGCAGACTATTCCATAGGCTTTCCGCTCGAGCTAGCCCGAGTGGCTGGAACCCTGCTGCTCGGATCGATGCCTTTATGCATGGCTTGGCCGACTACATCAAATACGAGCTGGTGTCACACGAAGTCCCTACCTCTCTCGACGACGTCATCAACCTGGCCATCCACATAGATCTCCGGATTCAGACTCGGAGACGGGAATGACACCATGGAACAAGCCGCCTGCTACCTTAGGGTCCACATGTATCTGTCTAATACATGTATGCATGTGTGTTAGGGGTGGACTGAAGCTGCTTGGCGGAGGTCTGCATTCTCTGAGTGCTTTTCTAGTTATAAATGTATGTTCTATTCACATAAACATTTAATGATCATGTACTCGATCATTTTGTTGAGGTAACATATAGTAATTAAATGTTGTTACATTATAAATTTTATTTATTGGCATTAAATACTATATATTTAATGTCTATAAGTAACCATCAAACCGTTTGTGTGTTGTCAGAGTGATGATGGCGCTGTGTGCTTTTGCTGCTCCGTGTCTCCGACCTCCGAGTGTCCAGAAGAAAAGCTGCTAGAGCTTCAACCTGCTCATTCCTGCAACACCATGAGGATCCTTCTGAAGGTCACACTCAGATCAGGGATTGGGTTCAGGGCTGTAACCTTTGAGCTCTTAACATATCCTCATGTCTTTTAACACATTTTTTCTCTCACCATTTCCTTCCTTCCTTCCTTCCTTGTTTTTTTTGTGTCCTTCCTTGGTGTCCCTTTGTCTTATGTTGTCCCCTCTGTGTCTCCCTGAACTGTTTCCTTTTGTCATTTCCTCTTCTTCTTTCCTTTCTTATTTCCTTGGTTTTCTTTGGGAGGAATTTTCAGTATCTTATTTCATAGCCTCCCTTCCTTTTCTTATGTTCTTTTCTTATGCTGTTCCCTTGTTTTCTTGTCCATTCAGTTTTATTTGTTTGTCAATAGTAAAACATAAATAACTTTATTTTTTGTTTTTGATGTCAGTGAAGGAACAAATAACTTTATTGTTTTTATTTGTCAATAATGAAACATAAATAACTTTTTTTGTTGTTGTTTTAGAAAGTTCTCTTCGCTCTCTGTGCTCTGAATGCTCTCACCACCGCTGTCTGCTTGATGGTTGCCGCCATACGTTTCCTGAATGTCTTCACCTCCACCAACATCTGCAGAGTACGGCCACACACTTGCTTATCTACATTCACCAAGTCCACATAGACTTCCTGAACCTTCTCTAACTGTTTATCAGACCTTCATGCTCACTGTGGTCCTCATCACAGTCCAAGATCCTGAGGTCTCAGGGTCTGCAACACCTTCTCCATGTAATCACTCACTGTGGTCACATCCATCACCCTGTTCACCACCTTCACTGTAATGTTCTCCATCAACACATTCTGCATCACCAAATTCTCAATCACCATGTTCTCTATCACAGCATTGTCCATCACCACATTCTCTATCACAACATTATCCATCACCACATTCTCCTTCTACACATTCTCCATCACCACGTCCTCTGTCACTCCATCAGCATCTTCTTCATCACCACTTTCTCAATTACCACGTTATCCATCATCACTTTCTCTATCACCATTTTCTCCATAACTACTTTCCCCAGCCAACGTTCTCCATCAGCATGTTCTCTATAACCATGTTGCCCATCTGCATGTTCTTCATCACCAATTTCTCAATCACCACGTTCTCTATCATCACTTTCTCCATCACCATGTTTTCCATCACTACGTTTTCCATCACTATGCTCTTCTTCACCATTTTCTCCATCACCATGTTCTCCATCACTGCGTTCTCCATCACTATGTTCTTCTTCACCATATCCTCAATCACCACATTCTCCATCACCACGTTCTCTGTGTTCTGGCTTCATGAATGACCTTGTGTTTAATGTCATCTCTTCTTCCTCTTTAACAGGACGAGCCTGGTGCTGCTGCAGAAGAATCAGATGAGGTCACTCAGGTGCCTGACCCTGATGAATTTGTGGCTCCACCGCCTCCACCCTCTTACTTTGCCGCCTTCTACTCATACACACCACGCCTGGCTCGCAGGTATCTCCGCCCCTTGCATTTTAGTACCACCTGTATGACATCACAGATTTTGTTTGCATCATTTTTATAAGTAACTTTCACAAACAAACAAACTAACAGCCTCCTGGTTCATCACCATCAGGTCCACCACCTGGTGGGCCTGAACCTCCTCAAAGTAGACCTCATCCAGACAGTGAAGGTTTGAGGGGTCCTCATTTGGGGGGGGGGTCTTTGAAGTGGTGATTCATAAAAAGAAATGATTAAGGGATGAACATGAGGCCTGGAGACCCTGACCTTAAAGGTCAGAGTTACAGATCTGATGATTAAGTTTGTTTAAGTTTGATGATCAGTATATCTGATCAATAACTTCTCCTCCATGCTTACAGGCTAACTAAGTCAAGAACAGCCTTTATAAGCTGATGTTTATTATTATTTCAACATCTTTATTGCCCGTTTGTTGTTTCATGGAGTTATTTCTCTGTTTTGGAGAGTTTTTGTAGAAAATAATTGTGACTGAACTGTGTTGAACTGTTAGCTTGGTACATATGCAAACGTTCATCACTGCTGTGTGTGTTAGGATGCTCAGGGACAGCATGATTCCCCTCCCCCATATTTATGGTGCTCGGATAAAAGGGGTGGAGGTCTTCTGTCCATTGGACCCGCCCCCTCCATATGAGGCTGTAGCTGGGGGCCCCGCCCACTCAGATAGAGATGCTGAGGTAAGAGTCATAAAAGGACGATTGATGCTTTGACAGTGAAACAGATAATTTATAATCATAATTATCATTTATTGTCATTTATAATCACAATTTTCATTTATAATCAGAATTTAAATTATTCCTGTGGAATTCACTACTGACAGCATCGAACATCATCTTTATTATTAGTGTCTTCATCATCAGAGTTTTTGGTCCACATCAAACTTGAGGAGGTTTATGGTCAGGACTACCTTCGCTGAGACTTGCTGTTCTTACACCGTTACATTGTCAACAGGGAAAATTATTAAATTGGTCTTTATCAAATCCTCTGTTTGAAAAAATGTTCACAATAAGGTTTGAAATTCTAGGTCAATCATTTTTAACATGTCTTTACTTTCTTCAGGAGGATCAGGTTCTTCCATCAGAGCTAACCTGCACCCCACCTTCACCTCAGGCATCAGCTCATGGTAACAATAATCCCAGCACACCATAACCGCAAATGAGACTAGGTGTTAAAACATCCTTTACTCTAATGGGACCTTTGTTTTAACCCTAACTCTGATGGGACCTTTGTTTTAACTTCTTACTCTGACGGAACCTTTGCTTTAACTTCTAACTCTGATGGGACCTTTGTTTTAACTCCTAACTCTGATGGGGCCTTTGTTTTAACTCCTAACTCTGATGAGACCTTTGTTTTAACTCCTAACTCTGATGGGACCTTTGTTTTGACTTCTCACTCTGATGGGACCTTTGTTTTAACTCCTAACTCTGATGGGACCTTTGTTTTAACTTCTAACTCTGATGGGACCTTTGTTTTAACTTCTTACTCTGATGGGACCTTTGTTTTAATTTCTAATTCTGATTGGACCTTTGTTTTAAGTCCTAACTCTGATGGGACCTTTGTTTTAACCCTAACTCTGATGGGACCTTTGTTTTTACCCTTACTCCCCAATGGGGCCTGTTTTTTTGTCTTTGTTAATTTGCAGTCACAAGTCCTCTCCCAGGACCTTCATCACAACTAGATGGTTCTCCTCCTGCTCCACATGGTCCTCTGCGACCTTCTCCTCGTCCCGTGTGTTCTCCTGCTCCAATTCCTCACCGGACGGCAAGAGTCCATCGGTCCACCAGTGACCCCCTGCTGAAGGCTCAAACTGCTAAAGGTCTGCCTACATGTCGCTGATACTGACTTACTCTGACCTTCAACAAACAGGGACCCCTTTTCTTTCTAAAGTCCCAGACCAGTTCCCTGAGTGCTGGTAGGATCTAGCTCATCTTTCTGGAGTCAAGGCGGGATCGCAGTCCACAGAGGTGAGGTGGGCTGACGACCAGATTTTGGTAGTTTTAAGGCCGTCTCTCTCCAGCCACGGCCTTATGACAAATTCAGACACAATCAGACATCTTTAACATCATTAATATTTAAATTTATAATTAAGCTAATTATTGGTCTGTAAGATAAGATAAGATAAGATATTCCTTTATTAGTCCCACAGGGGGAAATTCCAAGATATACAGCAGCTGCAGGATACAAGAGAAATATAAGAAAGAAGCATTATACTGAAAATAAGGTAATTACAAATTAAATACAGTAATGTAAAAATAGAAATAAAAAATTTAAAAAGTATAAAAAAGTATATACGATATAGTAAGTGGCATATTTACAGTCCTTATGTACATGTTTGTTGTTTAACAGATGGTTATGTACATGTTGATGTTTTACAGGTTGAGATTTGAGATATTATAGTATAAATATGGTGTCTTTGCAGTGAAACATTTTAGGTATCACATATAACCATGGTTTATTGCACACTGGAGAGGTTTTTGTTATAAAGTTTGACAGCTGCAGGAAGGAAGGAAGGACCTGTGATACCTCTCCGTCACACACTTCGGGTGGAGCATCCTGTCACTCACGGAGCTCCTTAGTGCAGTGAGTGTGTGTTGGAGGGGGTGGGAGTCTTTGTCCATCATGAAGGACAGCTTGGCTATGGTCCTCCTCTCCACCACCTCCTCCGCCGGTTCCAGAGGGCATCCCAGGACTGAGCGGGCCTTCTTTATCAGTTTGTCCAGTCTCTTCCTGTCAGCTGCTGTGATGCTGCTCCCCCCAGCATATCACTCCATAGAAGACTGCAGAGGCCACAACAGAGTCATAGATGGTCTTCAGGAGTGCCCCCTGCACCCCAAAAGACCTCAGCCTCCTCAGCAGATAAAGCCTGCTCTGTCCTCTTTTATAAAGTGCGGTGGTGTTATGAGTCCAGTCCAGTTTATTGTTCAGATGAACACCCAGGTACTTATAAGATGCCACCATCTCAATGTCCCTTCCCTGGTTGTTTGCTGGTGATGGGGGGGAGTGGGGGCGCCTGCGGAAGTCCACAACCAACTCCTTGGTCTTTTCAGAGTTGATGTGCAGGTGGTTCTGCTGGCACCAGTCCACAAAGTCCTGGATAAGTTCTCTGTACGACCGGTCGTCCCCATCTGTGATGAGGCCGATGATGGCAGAGTCGTCAGAGAACTTCTGTAGGAGCAGGTGGGAAAATTCTGCAGTATAGAGGGTGAAGAGGAACGGCGCCAGCACCGTTCCCTGGGGGGGCACCATATTATAGAGGGCACCATACTATAGAGGGCAGTCTCTGACACACAGTCCTGGGTCCTCACATACGGTGGGCGGTTGGTGAGGTAGTCCACAATCCAGCACGTGAGGTGTTGGTCCACACCAGAGAGCTCCAGGTTGTCCCTCAGGATGGCCTGCCTGATTGCAGGCCATCCTGAGGGACCTCAGCAGTGTTGAAAGCACTGCTGAGGTCCAGGAAAAGGACCCGAACAGAGCTCCCAGGCGACTCCAGGTGGGACAGAGCTTGATGGAGGAGGAAGATGATGGCATCGTCCACTCCGATGCCAGGCTGGTACGCAAACTGCAGTGGGTCCATGGACGAGCTCACCAGGGGGCGCAGGTTGGCAAGGACCAGTCGCTCCAGGGCTTTCATGAGGTGGGTTGAGAGGGCCAGCAGTCTGTAGCAGCTAGGGTCCTTGGGATGGGGAGTCTTTGGCACCACGCAGGATGTCTTCCAGAGGGGTGGTACCCTTCCCAGTTTCAGGCTCAGGTTGAACAGATGTCCAACAATCCCACTCAGCTGGTCTGAGCAGGACCTGAGCAGTCTGGGACTGAGGCCGTCTGGTCCTGCAGCCTTCCTGGTCTTAATCCTCCTGAGCTGATTCAGATTCAGATTCAGATTCAGACAACTTTATTAATCCCCGAAGGGCAATTCCGTTCACAGTTACCCTGCCATCTAAACAAATCAGTGAACAAACAAACATTCATAACAGCATGTGGACAACAACCTTCCCCTGTCAGTACCCACAGGTTAGCAGAATCAGCAATAAATACTACTACTAATAATAATAAATACAGTAAGCAGTAAAGTTCCACGGTGAAAATACTAAGATACAATAGGATAAGCAAATTCCAAATGTGGCACAGGCCACATATCATCTTCAGGCTACAACCCAGCATTTAGCAGCCTGATGGCTGAGGGGATAAATGAGTTGGAGTATCTATTTGTTTTCCTAGGGGGTACATAGTAGCGCTGCCCAGAGGGCATAAGAGAAAAATCAGAGAAGAGGATGTGCCCGGGCTGATCCATAATTCCTCTTGCTTTCTGGACCACGCGTTTCTCCCAGAGAGAGCTCAGATCTGTCAGCTGTATTCCAATAATCTTGGAGCAGACTTTTACAATCTAGTTCAGGCTATTTCTGTCCTTTACCGATAATCCGTGATTCCTCACCTAGAGAGACGTGAGGGACAGGCAGGGGGGCTGTGTGTCCTGGGGTGTGGATGTGGGGCTGGATACTGGAGGGGGGGAGGTGAGGGGGGCCTGGGGGGGAGGTGAGGGGGGGCTGGGGGGGAGCTGGTGGTGGTGAACTAGGTACTGTAGGGGGGGAGGTGAGGTGGGCTGGGGGGGTGCTGGTGATGATCTCCTGGGAACTGGGGGGGGGGGGGGGGGGGGGGGGGGGGGGGGGGGGGGCTGGTGGTGGTGAGCTGGGTACTGTAGCGGGGGAGGTGAGGGGGGTGGGGGGAGGACTTGGGCAGAGTGCTGGGAGAGCGATGGACAGGGTCTGCTCCAGGGCTGTCACAGCTGGGGGAGGGGCAGACACTTCCTCAAACCTACAGAAGTAGGTGTTCAGTTCATCTGCCCACTTCTGGTCCCCGGCTGTGTGGGAGTTGGACCCCTGGTAGCCCAAGATGGTTTTTAGGCCTTCCCAGACTCCCTTGGTGTTTTTCTCCTGCAGCTGTTCCTCCATCTACTTCCTGAATCTGTCCTTCTCCTCCCTGATTTTCCTCCTCAGCTCCCTCTGGACAGTCTTCAGCTCCTCTCTGTTTCCTGACCTGAAGGCCCTCTTCTTCTCCTTTAAAAGAGCCTTAATGTCAGGAGTAATCCGGGGTTTGTTGTTAGAGAAATACCGTATTGTCCTGGTGGATACGGTATTCTCCACACAGAAGTTGATGTAGTCCGTGATGGTGTCTGTTAAACTGTCGATGTCCTCCTCATGAGAGTCACTGAATATTTCCCACACTGTAGTTTCAAGGCAGTCCCTCAAAGCCTCTTCAGCCTCGTCAGACCACTTCTTCACCGTACGGGACACAACTGGTTGCCTGTTAAACAGGGGCTTGTAGACAGGCAGGAGATGAACCAGGTTGTGATCAGCTTTTCCCAGAGGGGGAAGGGGTGTGGAGTTATATGCCTCCTTGGTGTTGACATAGAATAAGTCCAGTGTTTTATTGTCTCTGGTGGCACATGTGATATACTGGATGAATTTAGGCAGAGTGGAGGACAGAGAGGCATGGTTAAAGTCCCCAGAGATCAGTAAGAGGGCCTGAGGGCTCTGAGTCTGCAGCCTGTGGATTGCGGTGTTGATGACGTTTCAGGCTGCATCGGCATTAGCAGAGGGAGGAATATACACAGCCACCACAATGGTGAGTTAAGAATTCCCCCGGCAGATAGTATGGCCTCAAACTAACAGCCAACAGCTCAATGTCCGGGCAGCACTGCTCTTTGACAGTGATGTGCCTGGAGTAACACCATCTATCGTTCACAAACACCGCCAGCCCCCCTCCTTTCCTCTTACCGCTCCTCTCTGTCCTGTCTGCCCGTATGAGGGAGAATCCATCCAGCTCTACGGTCGCGTCTATGTGCATTGTGCTCAGCCATGTCTCCATAAACAGCAGCATGCTGCACCGCCAGAACTCCTGCTGATACCGGGTCAACGCCGCCAGCTCGCCCATCTTATTGGGGAGAGATCTTACGTTCCCCATGGTGATGGACGAGAGAGTCGGTCGATAAGCTCTCCTGCTTTCGCGGCTTCTAGTCCCAGTGTCTAGTCACTCATTTAATTGTAAATCGGGAGAAGAGTCCCCCTGAGACAAGACCTGCAGACGGTTTGTCTTTAGATCTGAGAGCTGCAGACAGCTTGTCTTTAGACCTGAGAGCTGCAGATGGTTTGTCTTTAGACGTGAGACCTGCAGACAGCTTGTCTTTAGACCTGAATATGGTTTGTCTTTAGACCTAAGACCTGCAGACAGTTTGTCTACAGACCTTTACACCTGCAGACGGTTTGTCTTTAGACCTGAGAGCTGCAGACCGTTTGTCTTTAGACCTGAATATGGTCTGTCTGTAAACCTGAGACCTGCAGATAGTTTGTCTTTAGACCTTTAGACCTGCAGAGCGTTTGTCTTAGACCTCAATTTGGTCTGTCTTTAGACCTGAGACCTGCAGACGGTTTGTCTTTAGTCCTGAGAGCTGCAGAGCGTTTGTCTTTAGACCTCAACACCTGCAGACGATTTGTCTTTAGTCCTGAGAGCTGCAGACCGTTTGTCTTTAGACCTTTACACCTCCAGACGGTTTGTCTTTAGTCCTGAGAGCTGCAGACCGTTTGTCTTTAGACCTTTACACCTGCAGACAGTTTGTCTTTAGACCTGAGAGCTGCAGACGGTTTGTCTTTAGACCTTTACAACCAGACAGTTTGTCTTTATACCTGAGACCTGCAGATGGTTTGTCTTTAGACCTTTAGACCTGTAGAAAAGGATCAAGGAGAAGCTCTGGTGTAAAGATCAGCTTAGGAGCCCTGACACCACCGCCTATTCATAGTCCCCCCACAGTTACCATGGCAGCAGCAGGTCATTATAAACTGATGTTTCAGCTCCCTCGGTGACATAAGGACACTGCTGCTCCTTTGAACATCTCCTTTTAGTCTAAAGGACTCACAGACAGCTCGTCCTCATCCCATGAGATGGTCTCTCCCCCACAGATCAGCTAATGTGGCTAACATGAAAAGCTAGTTAGACTGATGGCAGGTTTTTATCCTGGCAGGAAGTAAAGTAACCTCAAAGGCCTGATGGAGACCACTCCTTCATATCCTAACAGTTCACCTTATCATGGCTCCTCCCTCAGGTGAAGTAGCTACAGGTGACCTCCCATCAGGTGTCACGTCACTACAGACCACATGTTAGGGTCGTAACAAACAGCCATTATCATTGTGACCTTTTTCTTCTTCTCTGGTTTTAAACCCTGTAGTTCAGAGCTGTGGTGACATCCCCCTGACCACAGACTCCTCCACACAGACGTCACAGACCACACTGGCCCCGCCCACTCAGGCCCAGGTCACTCTGAGACAGGCCAATAGGGACGGCGACCCCACACGCCGACCCCGCCCCTCGTCCATGGTGGACTACCAGAGCTACAGACACACCCAGCAGCTCGTCCGCCGCATCCTGGATCAGCCCGCTGCCAGCGGTCTGACGGCCGAGGTCAGCGAGCTCGTGGAGAGCATCCGCAGCGTCCTGCAGAGCGACCAGGAGCACATGGAGGAGGCGGTCCGATGTGCCAGTTATATTGAGCAGGTACGAGACGGAGAGCAATTATTGATCAGTGATTAATAATTGCTGTTAATCTGTGACGGTTATATAGAGCAGGTACACAGACAGAGAGCAATTTTTTTTTTTGTTTTTAAATATGTTTATTGATTTTTCTCTTTTTTTTTTCCACAACAACAACCATAAACAGCTCGGACAAACACTGGTCTGCACAGTCATGATGGACAGAACATACAAATATGAAACAGAAACAAAGCAATGGTACAATTCATAGTTCTTCCTTCTCCTATCGTACAAGGTCGTCATCCATGGTTAGTCAAACAATGTGTTCTTAAATGTTGAAGCCACAGACGTGGGAAGAACTTTCTGAAGAATATTTGATTTCTATTGTAGAAAGAATGCCTCGAGTGTGTTCAGCTGCTATATCTGCCAAAGGTGGCTACTTTGATGAGTCAAGAGTTTAGAATACATTTGGGCCTATAAATTAACTTCATGATTTCTTTTTTTATTTCAGTTGCTTGTTTGTACTGTGCTGTCATTTCAGAGTGCAATGAAACATTAAACTGAATAATTTTCAGCAAAAAAGTGGAAAAAATTGGGGTGTTCTAAAACTTTTGACCGGTATTGTATTTGTGGATGATGGGCCTAAGATCAGAGTGAGGAATAGGACATGGTGTTACTTCTTGTCTAAGAGCTCTTTTAGCTGCTGAATCTGCTTTTTCATTTCCAGAATGGGCACCCAACAGAGATGAATGTCATACTCTGCTCTTTTAAGCCAGAATAACTTGGAGAGTACCTTGATGATGATTGGATGATCAGTGTGGGGTTGTCTTACGCCTGAAGACAAGAAATTGAATTGGTACAAACAAGAATACTCTTCTCGGTTGAAGAGTCTATGTGTTCCAAAGCTGAAAGAATTGCTGATGTCTCAGCAGTATATATAGACCTTTCATGTGGGATTTGAATGCCTAGTCTCTGATGACCTGTAACAGCTGCTGCAACTTTGTTGTCTTCTTTAGATCTATCGGAATAGTACATAATGTGTGACGGAAATTGTGATCTTATGTCCAAAAACTGAGTGTGCTATGTCCCCGGGTGAGTGTCAGACTTTTTGTTTTCTGCCAGCTTTAATATGATGTTAGGTTTTCACAACATCCATGGAGGAATCTCTGAAAAATTTGTTTGGACCAGGTTTCTCATGTCAGCATCCATTTCATCTAAATGGGGCTTTATTTGAAGACCAAGTGGGCGTATGTATTTTGGTCTTGCTTCGTATAGGTTTTTGTTATCAGGGTGAAAGACACAATTTTAGGCAGTATTCTTATCATTTCTTTTAAGCTTTGTCACATATTGCAGAGCCAGTTTAAGGAGTCTGTTTTCCAATGATGGTTCATGACCCAACACTTACAAGCTTTGTACGGGACACATTCTAAATGCACCCAAAGCTAGACGCAGTCCTTGGTGATGTACCGTGTGAAGCATCTGTACATAAGATTTTCTTGCCGAACCATATACTTTGCTGCCATAATCAAGTTTGGAGCGGACCAGTGCCAGGTAAAGCTATAGGAGTACCCTACTGTCAGCACCCCATTCAGTACTAGATAACACCTTCAAAATATCTACAGCTTTGAGACATTTTGTCTTCAAGCTTTTGATATGTGAAATGAACGACAGCTTGCTGTTAAAAATGAGACCTAAAAATTTAACCTCTTTGACCACTTTGATTGGTGAGCCATCCATTGACAATTCTGGTTCATTTTGTAGTGTTCTTAATTGGCAAAAATGTACACAAACAGTTTTTGACTTTGAAAATTTAAAACCGTTTTCCACAGACCAATTATGAATTTTATTAAGGTTAAGTTGGAGCTTTCGCTCAATGACATTCATGTTCCTACCTCTATAACAAACCAGAAATCATCTACATATAAACTGCAGGACACATTGTTTTGAAGGACTGTAACTATACTGTTTATTTTAATGTTGAATAGGGTTGAAGACAATATGCTACCCTGAGGTACTCTCAGCTCTTGATTGTAACAATCAGAGATAGTGGCATTCATCTCTAAAACATCTATCAGATAAAAACTTTTGGATAAACATGGGTAAACGACCTCGAAAACCCATGTCATGTAAATTTTTCGTTATACCATATTTCCATGTGGTATCATATGCTTTCTCACTGTCAAAAAACACAACAACCCCATGCTGTTTTTTGATGAAAGCATCTGTAATAAATGTTTCAAGTCTGACGAGGTGATCAAGAGTACTTTTTCCTCGTCTGAAGCCACAGTGGAATTTAGTCGGATGTTGTTGGAATTCCAGCTGCCAAACTAGCCGTTCATTTACCATTCTTTGCCTGGTTTTACACAGACAACTTATTAGAGCTATTGGACGATAGTTTGTAGGATTGCTATGGTCTTTTCCAGGTTTGGGGATAGGTATTATTGTTGCTTTTTGCCAGGAGAGAGGGATCTCGCAATTTTCCCACCTATCATTCAGAATGGCCAGCAATCTTTCAAGAGTAGTTTCAGGTAGATGTTTCAGAAACTGATAATGTATTCTATCTGGGCCTGTGGCAGAATCTTTTGCTTTTTGGAGAGAGCGTTTAAGTTCTGATAGAATGAAAGGGCTGTTATACTCTTCAAGCTCAGTGGATGCAAAATTTAATTGTTGTTTTTCAAGACGAGTTTTTATGCATTTGAATGGTTCTGAACAGTTTTCTAAAGAAGAGTTATACTCAAAGGTTCTAGCGAGTTTGTTCGCTATTTTATCTGTAGTAGAATATGTGACATCGTCCTGTTTCAGGTGTTGGACACTTGAAGCACTCTCGCTTCCTTTGATCTTTCTGGTCATTGACCAAACCTTTTTGATTGGAGTACGGGAGTTAACTCCTGAGACAAAGTCTTTCCGACATTTTCTTCTTTTTCCTTTCATAACTCTTTGAGTGCGGGCCTTTTCTCTTTTAAAATTGTCAAAATATTCTTGAGTAGGCTGCCTGTTGAATTTTCTTTTGGCCTTCTCTCACTTCTTAATTGCCTCTCTCAGGGGCGTTTCTTGGGGCTGAGAACATTGGGGGCTGAGCCCGGACCCTTATAGGAAAGTCTGGGATCATATCTGAGAAAAAAGCTCTACCTCTATGCTTTCTTTGGGCATTGTGGTGTCTTGTCTGCTCCCAAATACTGCTACATACCGGCATGAAAACGGGTCAGGGGGTGAAAATGTTGAGAAGGATATGACCCCTCTAGGGGAGTCCAGGGCATGCTCCCTCAGAAGAAAATTTTGAATATTTCATATTTAAAAGCATCAACCTGATGCATTTTGAGAGAAAATCACGCAGAACAGGACAGTACAGGACATACAGGACAGTATGAATGTATAATAAAGTACCTATCTATACATGGTCATATTATGCTATATAAGAAATGAGACTGACAAATTCTCTCATGAAATGCATTAACAATTAATTTCCACTGGAGGCTTGTTTAGATAACTGCGTTACCTCTCCTGCTGTGTTAGCTAACGCTATGCATCAGTGAGACAATGCCTCTTTCAGCAAGCTTTAATTCTTCTAGTGATATATTACCTCTAGCCAGAGGTTGGACCAACTCACTGTTATGCACGTCACAAGTAAGTCTCAAGTCATTGCCCTCAAGTCCCAAGTCAAGTCTCAGGTCAAGACAGGCAAGTCTCCAGTCAAGTCCTAAGTCCTACAGTTGGAGTTTCGAGTCCTTTCGATTCTTTTTCAAGTCTATCTTGGCTGCTTCTCTCTGGTCTGTCATGTTGTCCATTACTGGGTTTGACTTAAAGACGCTCATTTTCCTGGTTGCATGTTGGCTAGTTTTGGCTGACAGGTGGATTTCTGTAAACACACCCAATAGTTTCAGGGGTTGCATTTACAGCTGTAGGGAATAAATGAAAAAATAAACTTTTCAAACTACAACTTATCCCCCGCTCACATTTTTTAAGCTTGATAATGTTCTGGGGGCCCGTTAGGAAGCTGTGGAGGGCCTGATGTGGCCTCAAGGCCACCAGTTGATGATCACTGATGTCCAGTATGATGACAGATTTGTCAAACAAGGTTAATTCTGGTGGTGACTATGTCCTTTTGCTGGAAATGTATTTATATTTGTACTTTTTAGATAAAACATAAACTGAAGGGATGGCTCTTACAGCTCTATCCTGAGAATCAATCACCATCTTAAAAGTCGACATGACCTCAAAAAGATCAACCACTTTAAACTGTTTAATGAAAAAATTTAGCAGTTTGGACCTCAGATGGAAGAAAACATATTTTTGTGCAAAGAGACTGGAGAAAAAAAATGTTAGAAACCTCAAATAATAGACAGAGCCCTGGGATCATACATCCATGAATCTTACAATGTTTCTCATCATAACATTTAAACATTAGTTTTCTAAATATCTCAAGTCAAAAGTTTATCATAGAAAAACCCTGATGCCTATGCTAAGATGACAGGATATGTTGAGATTCTGAGAGAACTAAGGTTTACTTGTTACAGCACAACAGAGTGAAATAAAATCTATGGAAGTTTGTCCTCTTAGGGCCTTTGAACACTGACGACAAATTTGCCACAGTTTTACCTGATTTATACAACGTCTACTGAAAACAGCTCTAAGAGCCCCTTTTAGCCTCGACCCACAGATTGAGAACCACTGCACTCGTAGACTGCATTGGGAGCTTGATCCTTTACAGACTGCTCTTATATCATGGAGAATAAGCGATGCAGGAAACCTCAGGATGAATTCATCATTTTGAAAAAGTGAAAGCAAGTGCTGAACTGATCAGGAAAGTTGAGTTTTAATTAACCAAAAGGCTGATTGTCATTTTTAAATCGCTGTGTTCACTAAAACCATGCACATAAGCCAACGAGACACTGTCTGAATTACAATATACACACAGTGATTGATGATCCCTCACTGTCCCCTGCACTGTCTTTACGCTCACCGGCTCACCGATCTTCAAGGATTTTCACAGCGCCTAAAAGCGTCTATCCAAACTAAGGGCTGTCCTGCAGCCCCGCACCACCCAACGCTACATGTCACATAATTTTAAACAGAGTTTAAAGTATTAATTTACCTGTTTCTGGTGGCGGCTCCTGGGAGACTTCAGCCTCAGCCGAAGCATCAAAACACGGATGCTTCACACAACTCCTCTCTCTGATTGGTCTTTAGCGTCACCACGTCATCATGTGTTGCATACACTGAAGATGGGAAACTGCAGCGTCTTTAGTGGCTCAGTCAATGTACGGTTCTATTATATTTCTGAAGTGGAAATATCTACTACTGAAAAAATGTTCAGGGCAAAAGCCCCGGATGCCCGGGCCAGGGGACGCCAATGGCCTCTCTGCACTCTTGGTCAAACCATGGATTGACTATTCCTTTGGGAGTAATCAAGGTTTGTGGGACAGACTCTTCTGCAATAGACATGAGAATGTTTGTATAGTTCAACAGGGCATCAGGTCCATCTTGTAGATCTCTTACAAGTCCCTCCTCACATGGCGCCTGGAAAGGGCCCCAATCGGCTTTGCTTAACTTCCACCTGGGCTCTGTAATCTGGAGCTGGCCTTTTGCTTTCTATAATGATAGGGTAGTAATCACTGCCATAGAGGTTATCTAACACTCTCTAGGAAAAGTCTAACAGAAGACTGGGATCTGCTATTGTGATGTCTATTGCTGAGTAAGTTCCATGTCCTAAATGTAAATATTTATCTGAGCCATCATTTAAAATATATATGTTGTTATTTTTGATAAAATCCTCAACCTTTTTTCCATTGCTTTTTTTACTATTACCACCCCAAATTCTACCATCAAAATGTAAGGGTATGGTAACTGATCCTGCAGATCTTCTAGATCTTGGAGGGATGGGTTACTGTTTGGTGGGACATATACTGAACTTTTTGTTATAGTTTTGTGTAAGCTTAAATGGGTGGCTATTGCTTTTAAATTTGTATTTAAAGGAACTGGCTGGTAAATGAGATCTTGGCGAACTAGATTGGCAGAGCTGCCTGCAGCTCTTTGCTCGCCCTCTGCATATCTATTGTGTGTATGATCATTTTGGAAATGAACGCAATCTGTATCTTTTAAAAGTTAAAAGTTTCAATTCATAAAAATTGGGCCAAAAACTTGCATTCCACTGAATCAGAGTTTGGCCTGTCAAAGCTGCGGCAGTTTAACAGGCGAATGACCTTCTTCCTTTTTGTGGAGAGCGGCTATGCCCACGTGACGTAGACGCCTCTATCTCCATACTGTCTGTGATCTGGAATTTATTGTTTTTTCCATTTTGGTCAGACGACCTGAGTCTGCTTTCTTTTTCTGCTGGTCTGTTTCTGCTGGCTTACTGCAGATCGAACCAGTCTGATTCTGGCTACGACTTTGGCTCTAACTACTCTGTTCCTTGCTCGGAATCTGAGCCTGAGTTTGGGTTTCAGATTCAGCCGAGCCTGTTCTTCTTGAATCTGAGGGTGGATTTTCACTGACCAGAGACTTTGGGTGTTCCCCAACCACCCATGTCGAAATGGTTTGCCATTCCATCGTCTTTGTTTTTGGCTTCAAAACTGACGCATAGGAGTATTTTGTTGGTGAAGGAGTAGCCGCTTCGACCAGTCTCCTAGCTTTTAGATAACCAATTTCCCTTTCTCTTCATCCTTTGTATCTTGTTCTCTTTAACAAAGACAGGGTGATTTCTTGCGGAAGCAGAATGCTCACCAGAACAGTTCACACATTTGACAGGGTCTTCACAATCTGTGCTTTCGTGACCTTTCTCACTACATCTGAGGCACATTGTACCATTTTTACAGTTTGCTTTGCCATGACCAAACTTTTTGCACTGAAAGAATCGAAGAGGTTGGGGAACAAACACATCTACTCCGTCACTAAGAAAACCAATCTTAATGGTTTGTGGGTTTGTTAATGTCCAGAAAGTCTGCAGCAGTCTATATGACACTGTCACCTTTTGTGTTATTCTGTGGACCTTTATGACAGATTGAGATTTAATTTCCATCAGGACTTCATTTACATCAATGGCATCCAATCCCTTGTTGAGATTACAACTTTACTCGAGTTTAATGTTTGATGAGGCAAGGCCTCAGTATCCACACCTGCCAGCGACTTTGTCTTTGTACAACAGATATTTGGCATGTGCCACTTTATCTACTTCTGCAAGAATTTGACCTGATCTCAACCTTTTCATGTCTTTCACTGAGCCTACCATGCCCATGATGCCTTTGTGTATCACAAAGGGCGACACCTTTGAAAAGGGTCTGTCTGTATCCTTGGACTGCAAAACAATAAACATAGGCCAGATACCAGACAAATCTATTTCAAATAAATCCATTTCATTTCTGTCTGAGAAATCAGAATCTTACTCCAAGAGTCTTTTTTTCTTTTGGGGTTTTAGTATTCTAAAACTTCTTCGTTGAATGTTTCACCATCTTTGCTCCCCACCCACCACAGAGTCCTACAAGGGCATGAACAGAGGTGTGGAAACGGACAGATGTACAACAGGGATACAAAGTGGTATACTCAAGCAATGTGACCAAGCTGGTACAACATCACTCGACTGACCCAAGGCACCACCTTCTAGGAGTAGTTTGTTAAAGTATGTGTTTACACAGCACCAATAACATTGCTACGATCTATATAAACACCAAATGTCTGTAACAGTTAATACACTCCCAGGGCTTGACATGACCACAGCCAAATGATTGGGTAGTACCTCCCCAACCTTCCGTGTAGATGAAGTAGGAGCTGAAGGGTAGCGCTGGAGGGGAGAAGGCACACAGCTCATCATCCTCCTCAGACCCCAGGTCCTCTTCCTCCACTATTATGGGCTGCGAGTCACGGCAAACAAACCACCCCATTCATTGCTTACAGCAATAGGTAGGGCTACCCATGCCTTTTGACCAATCTGTGGCAGTTACAGTTATATAGAGCAGGTTCACAGACAGAGAGTGATTATTGATAAGTGATTATCTGTGACAGTTACAGTTTTATGGAGCAGGTACAAAGAGAGTGATTATTGATCAATGATTATTGATCAGTGATCATCTGTGAGAGTTACAGTTATATGGAGCAGGTACACAGACAGAGAGTGATTATTGATAAGTGATTATCTGTGACAGTTAGTTTTATGGAGCAGGTGCACAGAGAGTGATTATCGATCAGTGATTATTGATCAGTGATCATCTGTGACAGTTAGTTTTATGGAGCAGGTACACAGAGAGTGATTATCGATCAGTGATTATTGATCAGTGATCATCTGTGAGAGTTACAGTTATATGGAGCAGGTACACAGACAGAGAGTGATTATTGATAAGTGATTATCGGTGAGAGTTATATTTATATGGAGCAGGCACATGGACGGAGAGTGATAATTGATCATTAATTATTGATCAGTGATTATCTGTGAGCTTTACAGTTATTTAGAGTAGTCATACAGACAGAGAGGGATTAGAGCAGTTACTGATTTTTGATCAGCGATCGGTGATTATCTCTGACAGTTACAGTTATATAGAACAGGTACACAGACAGAGGGTGATTATTATTCAGTGATTAATGATCATTGATTATCTATGACTGTGATATAGAGCAGGTGTGCAGATGGGGAGAGTGAATATTGATTATTCATCAGTGATTAACTGTCTATATGGAGCAGGTAAAACAAAGGTCTGAAGTTCTTGCAAAACTTCACCAACTTTCAAGGTGCTTGGAGAGAGAAAGTCTTGAGTAGATAAAAAGAGTTCTAGCATCACTTGAAGTTCAGGAAACAACTTTATTAGACGGACACATTTCCGCTTGCGATCTTCATAAGGATTATCAGAAATGCATTACACACATCACTGAATAAGTAGGGTAGGTTTTTAAATTGAAAAAAAAAAAAAAAAAAAAAAAAAACAAGTTGGGAACCAAAATGGCAGCAAGCAGGTAGGATGTGCCTGTAGGTGCTCTCACAACAGACAGCCCAAATTCTGTATTTAATCGCTCACTACTCAGAAATAACGTAAAAAAAGGAGTCTGAGACGACATGAAGACAACATAAAATGGCCAACCAAAAGACAACAACGAGAAAACATTCAGACAGACAGGGAGAAATGCTTGAAGGAGCTAGAATGCTTCAGCCATGTATACAAGCACCAGCAGAAGCTGAAGCTAACAATGATCTTGAAAATGAAAAGCATAATTGTCATTGAAATTTGATGGGGTTCTATCTGCTATCCAGCACATTAGGACTGAAATTCATGACTTTGCGGGCAGGCTGCACATGACTGGTCAAATCTTGTAACTGTTTAACTTTTTTTTCCTTCCCCAATTTCAAAACCTACCCTACCTAAGTGTTGACCCTGATGAAGGCCACAAGCCAAAACGCATCGGTCTAATAAAGTTGTGTCCTGAACTACAAGTGTTGTTGGAGCTCTTTTGATCTCTATATGGAGCAGATACACAGACATTGACTGATTATAGATTTTAGAGATAGGAATCAAAATTCAGTTCTGGTTGAAATAATCACAACTCTTTCCTGCTGACATTTTTGCCAAAATGTCTTCAACACCTGGTGCCTAATTTATTTTCAGTCCTGTGAACATAAACGCAATAATTACATCAGTCAAACAGCAGACTGTCATTTTTTTTATCCAGTGACACTAGTTATATTGTTCCTTATTCTATTTTTTATCAACACATGAAATGGCTCATTTCCAAGAAAATCACAACATTCTGCAACAAAGTTGAGAAACATGTTTTTGTCATTTTAAGGAGTAAAATAGTTTTGATTTTGTTACATTAGTGTTTTATGTCTTTTCTCTGTGGTAATACGAAGTGCCTAACACGAACTTACAATGTTTTGAATAATTACATTTTCGAGAAGACTGTGCTATATTACCTAAAACAGGAGAAGCACAAGCTGGAATACAGACAGACACCAGGATATTTAACCTCATATCACTTTGCCTTTTAAAAGACAGTTAGATATACTGTTGTCAAAAAAAGTGAAAACGGGTCATTCTCAATAAAATACTTCAAACTGTTAAACCTTGGATAGTTTTTTTTGGGTCATTTTCCAGTGTAAATCTGTAAATAAATCAGATATCCAGTTAAAAATACTTCATATGAGTACCATCTGTGAATTTACAGCATTGTGTAATTATTTTAAACAAATGTTATCATTTGGTCATATTTTTTCTTCCTTTCTCAGTTCATGATGTCCTACTCTGGAGGGCTGGATTAGAGATGAGGACCAGAACCTGGAATCCACCAAGTCTGAAAATATCAGGAGAATATGAGTTCAGCAGAGACTCTAATCAGTAAAAAAAAATATGTTAAAAGTTTAAGATCTCGCGACAAAGCTTCAAAGAAACTGGTTTCTGCAAAGTAATGGACGGTCTGTCTGGTCCTGACAGACCTGAATGTGCAATTATGGAGCGCGCCGTGGCATCTGCTGGTTAAATTATACATCATAATGACCTCCATTAGCTGTGTTTTATTACAGCTCCTGTTCAACCCCCCGTTCAGCTTCGGTTTAGTTCCTGTTCAGCTCCTCTCTTCATCGGGGGGGGGGCGTAATCTGTGTGGTCCTCTGCAGTTGAAGGTCAGCCTCTCCCTGTTCTCCTGATCAGACGTCCTGTTATCAATAAACCTGTATATTTAGGTGCAGCTGTTTCAGATGCTTGTATTGATTGATGTTATCCATGGATACATTTCAGTCTGATCTCCATAAAAACAGGAGATCTGACCTTCACCACTTTGACCTTCATGCTCTGGTTGGTGGGGGGTGGGGGTCAGAATTCAGCCTAAATGTGGACAGTAACTCTCACTAATGCATTTGTCTGTGCAGCATGAGCAACAGGAATGTCACCTGTTTGACTCTGTCTCTGTTTAACCTTGTGAAGGTCAAAGCATGCCCCCCCGCCTCCCCCAGCATCAGCAGGAATTGTTAACGGCACTGGTATCAATAAAATCTAATCAATCATCGCTGATCACTGATTTATCGACCATTGCATCATAAAGATGTCAAAATATCTGATACGTCTGTGTAGATTCTCATTCATCCAGGTCATGGTCATCTTGAAGATTCAAAAAACAAGGCAACTGGACTGTGTTGAGTTTGTTGGGAAGACGTTTCACTTCTCATCCAAGAAGCTTCTTCAGTTCCAAATAGCTGGTGATGGAAGCAGATATTCATCTTGCTAGAGGAGAAAACAACAACAAAGGAAGGGAGGAGTAGGAGAACGACTCATAGAAACTCCTCACAGTGTGATGTAACCCCTGAGAGTCGTTACCCTGAATGGGTCATTAACTCCCCCTGTCATGTGAGGTGTTGTGGTCACATGTGCCCAGGTGTGAATGTTTGGAGAACTTCCTGGGGAGAGAGCTTAGCACTGTATTATATGTGGCCGAGAGGTTGTGTCTGAGTCCACCACCTCTGCTAAGAGAAGGTTTCTCCAGTCTGGTGAAGATGGCTTCTTTAACTCCTCTTTCAAACCATCTATCTTCTCTCGCCAACACCTGAACACTGCTGTCCTCAAAAGAGTGTCCCGTGTCCTTTAAGTGAAGGTGGACCGCTGAGCCCTGACCTGAGGAGGTGGCTCTCCTGTGTTGAGCCATACGCTTGTGAAGCGGTTGTTTAGTTTCCCCAATGTACAGGTCTGAGCATTCCTCACTGCACTGGACTGCATACACCACATTGCTCTGTTTATGTCTTGGTGTTTTGTCCTTGGGGTGGACCAACTTCTGCCTTTGTGTGTTTCCAGGCTTGAAGTGAACAGGAATGTGGTGTTTGCAAGAACATTGTGATTCCTTATGTTGCAGGTTTAACCGAAAATCTTAAGAGAATCTTTGGCAAAGTTGATTATTTATTTACCAAGTAAAACCAAGACTTTTCACTTTTCTCTTAGAGCCTGAGTGCCTGTTTTAAGTTTACAGTGCAGTGCCATTTTCGAACAAGACATATTAAAGTATCCTCAAGATAGACAAGAAAATACGAGTGCAGTAAAAATATAAATATAAATATATATATGTAAATATATATATATATGTGTGTGTATATATATGTATATGTGTGTGTATATATATATGTATATATGTATGTATGTATGTATATATACGTTTATATATGTATGTATACATGTATATATGTATGTGTGTGTGTGTATATATATATATGTATATATATATGTATATATATATATATAAGGGGGGGGAGAACAGTAAAATCCGTAGTGTTGCCAAAACTTTAGATTTAAAACTCAGTGGAGGATAAATTTGCTCAGCGTCCGACATGTTTGTTTACCTTACTCCTCACACTCCCCTGACTACACATATTCATCTGCAGCGTATGTACGACAGTTCATCTGCGGAGCTGATACTTTAGTTTGTAGTATACACATCCACAAGTCTGTTGCTTTCTTTATGTGGGTCGAATAAATAATGCACCCACATAAATGAGTTGGTAACACTTATTAATAAATGTAGAAATACAAATTATGTATTAAATGGATCAGATTGTGTCGATATAAATATTTAATAATTGATGCATCTTGATATGCTTCCAAAATTGCATTCATTCTCAGATGCTCTACCGGTGTACTTGCATCTTGCACGCACATGACCGCGTATCGATACGTATCGGTCAATCTTCTCATCCCTACTCACTTTTTTTCACTTAAGTCCCTCTGTCTCTGCATCTCTCTCCATCCACATCATCACACACCAGCTCAGCTGCAGTCTGGGTCTGTTCAGGGCGTCCTGCCTCACAGGGTGTTGGAGCGAGCTGTACTCATGTCAGCTATGGATCATTTAAACCATAATAACAGAAATAAAACAGCTCTGAGCAGCTCAGGAAGTGTCTGCACAAATCATTTCCTGCAAGCAAAAACACTAATTTATTGATTGATGATCCATTCTTCTTTCAGGTGTTCACTGATTCTCAGGTGACCCCTTGTAGCTCCACCCCCTCCCAGCAGAAGGTCATTGGTTCTTCTGGCTCCATCCCTTCGCAGCAGCTCATTGGTTCCTCCCAGACTTTCCCGCGCCCCCCCAGGAGACCTACTGGTGTGCTGCACCTTCAGAGCTGTGGGGACCTCAGCTCATTTACGACACTGAAGATGGCAGAGCAGCAGGGAGGCCAGAGGCCCGGGTCCAGGGGGTCAAGGGCAGGGTCTCAGCCCGGTCACCCTGAACGCCCCCACAGTCTGATTGGGGTCTGCAGAGAGACGGTGCTGTAATCAGCCATGTGTGTTTACAGTCTGAGACTTTCTTGTTTTTGGCTCTTCAGTGATCACACACATATGCTAAAGATTCTCTCATACAAATAATTTTAATATTTTATTGATGTTTTAAATCCTTATCAACAGGTCTGTGCCCGATGAGACTTTTCTCTCTGAAATGTCCAGTTCAAAGATTTTTTCTGTTTGTTGATGAAGTGAATGAAGCCGAGATTTTACAGAAATGTGTTTGCAAAGTTTTTAAACCTGCAGTCAACCTCCACATCTACAATATTCACACCTTTCACTCATTCACTCTTTCATTCATAAATGTGTATTTATGCGCCACTGACAGCAGAGGGAGATAATTGGGTTTGACCCCTTGACCTTCTGATGGTGGTTAATGACTCTCCAAGCTGGACCACTAAAGCCCTAATGTTTGTGGCTGAAGGGCTTTGCTGCTCCTGAGACTGCAGACAGATTATGGATGATGACTGAGTGATGAATGTGAGTGTAAGCTGAGGTCAATGGTAAAAACTTTGTTTTTACTGTAAGAGCTGTGTAAGAGGAGTCGTGTGATTGGTCGGTTTGTCTGGGACTCAAACCACAGTGTGGTTTTTACTTGGTGTTCGTGCTTCAGTCCATGATGTTAAACTAATGGATAAACATCAGATCATTCAGGTCTTTTTAAAGAGACGGACACCATGGTGACCTCTAACCTTTTTAGTCTTCAAATGGTCAAAGCTTATCAGGAGACACTCAGGTGAATAATGATAAATGTGGGACGTCTTTGTGGTCAGACTCCATTGTGATGTCTTTGTCTTCTTAAAGGACTAGAATGCTGAGGGCCCTGGGGGCAGGTGACCTGGTCCCCGATGAGGTGATTGGAGGTACCTGGGTTGGAGGAGGGTCTCTGCGCCCACACTGAAATGACAGACTGACCATGGGAGAGAATAGACTGGATTAAAGACAGGACAGCCGAGCCGTGCTGAGGTGTCTGCTGTGTCTCCATCATGTCTCTGTCTTCAGGCTGTGAAGGTCAATCATTATGAAGGTCAAGATGTCCTCAGAGCCAGGGGCGGATTTAGGATTTAAGAAGATCCGGGGCTTAGCCCAGATGAGTGATGGATTTTTTTAGCATGTGCAAAAATTGTTGCTTTTTTTTTTTTTTTTTAATGATACGGCATCTCAACCTTTAAATTCTGACCATCTTAAAGCAGCCAAAAAGCAAAGTAACATTATCAATCAAAAATATCAACAACTACACTATATTGCCAAAAGTATTCGCTCACCTGCCTTGACTCACATATGAACTTAAGTGACATCCCATTCCTAATCCATAGGGTTCAATATGACGTTGGTCCACCCTTTGCAGCTATAACAGCTTCAACTCTTCTGGGAAGGCTGTCCACAAGGTTTAGGAGTGTGTTTATGGGAATTTTTGACCATTCTTCCAGAAGCGCATTTGTGAGGTCACACACTGATGTTGGACAAGAAGGCCTGGCTCTCAGTCTCCACTCTAATTCATCCCAAAGGTGTTCTTTGGGGTTGGCCTCTGTGCAGGCCAGTCAAGTTCATCCACACCAGACTCTGTCATCCATGTCTTTATGGACCTTGCTTTGTGCACTGGTGATCAGTCATGTTGGAAGAGGAAGGGGCCAGCTCCAAACTGTTCCCACAAAGTTGGGAGCATGGAATTGTCTAAAATGTCCTGGTATGCTGAAGCATTCAGAGTTCCTTTGACTGGAACTAAGGGGCCAAGCCAAGCTCCTGAAAAACAACCCCACTCCATATTCCCCCCTCCACCAAACTTTATACCTGGCACAATGCAGTCCAACAAGTATCGTTTTCCTGGTAACAGCCAAACCCAGACTCGTCCATCAGATTGCCAGATGGAGATGCACTTGGTGATGCATGGCTTGGATGCAGCTGCTCGGCCATGGAAACCCATTCCATGAAGCTCTCTGCACACTGTTCTTGAGCTAATCTGAAGGCCACATGAAGTTTGGAGGTCTGTAGCAATTGACTCTGCAGAAAGTTGGCGACCTCTTCGCACTATGTGCCTCAGCATCCTCTGACCCCGCTCCGTCAGTTTACGTGGCTTACCACTTTGTGGCTGAGTTGCTGTTGTTCCCAAACACTTCCACGTTCTTCTAATACAGCTGACAGTTGACTGTGGAATATTTAGGAGCGAGGAAATTTCACGACTGGACTTATTACAGGTGGCATTCTATCACAGTTCCACGCTGGAATTCACTGAGCTCCTGAGAGCGACCCATTCTTTCACAAATGTTTGTAAAAGCAGTCTGCATGCCTAGGTGCTTGATTTTATACACCTGTGGCCATGGAAGTGATTGGAACACCTGATTCTGATTATTTGGATAGGTGAGCGAATACTTTTGGCAATATAGTGTATCAACCCAGGCATGTAAACGGATTGGGCTTGAAAAAGGTGAGGAGGCAATAACCCCTCTAGTGGGGTCTGGGGGCATGCTCCCCCAGAAGAAAAATTTGAATATTTCATATTTAAGAGCATCAATCTGATGCATTTTGATAGAAAAATCAAGCAGAATTACAAGACAGTATGACTGTATAATAAAGTACCTATTAAATTCAGGGGGTGACTATGTCCTTTTGCTGGAAATGCGTAAAAGCTTTTATCACTAGTTAATTGTGAATCAGAATCCCTGTCCCGTGCGCGGCTTGTCTTTACGCTCACCGGCACACAGAGGAGCCCTTTGCGCTAATATTTCCGTGCTCTTGCGCTTGTAGAGTGAATGTTTTTATCCAAGTCACGGCTCCTTTCAGGCGTGCGCACATGTTGGTAGTTCACTGATAATCTCTAGTATACCTTCATGTGACGTCCATACCCCCCCCCCCCCCCCCCCCCATGTCCCGTCCATACCCCCCCGATGATGTTGCACTCTGATGCAGCAGTCCACGGCGCTACTGCCAGCTTGAATTGAATAATTGATTTATTTGACTAAGGCGGAGCTCAGCACCAAACAGGGCTGCCAACTTTTAAAAAAACCCTTGGAGTGAGATTTGGTGGAGCCAACCAAAATGTTGCTGCATACACAGCAGGACAACATTTGACAGATAGTGTCTCATTTTGTGAAGGTTTAACCATAATATATAGCACTCAGAGGTAACAAAATGATGCAAGTGCAATTAACTCTGGTACAGGTCAAAAATAAAATAAAAAGAAATGCTATATTTTTTGCTGTGTTGTCTGATACTTCCTCAAATGTCCTACATAGTTATATTAAACAATAACTGTACTCATGTCATTGCTTCATATAAGTCTATATCCTACCTGTCTACAGGTCTGTTAATGCACAACCAGCAATTCCAACACCAATATTTTGTTCACCAAAAACAGCAGGCTGATCACCACCACAGCCGCTTTACAAGAACTGAAAGCTCAATACAAGGTCTAAAACTAGAAGAAATACTTTAATGAGCACCAAACTAAATCAAACTATACTTCATGTTTTTTCAATGTTTTTTTTATCAAACTGTCAACAAGCAGCAACAAAACAAAATCTTAATATGTCACAAAACTTAAAAATGCACAAACCTTTACACAATTAACCCCGTAAAGCCTGTTGTATCATACTTGATACATACTTTTATCTAATCAATATGATCAACAAATTACTAAAAAAAAACCCATCTGAATACAATAAGATAAATGATGAAAATGTCCTCAAGTGGATTATCAGTTGCCAACAACATCTAATGTATCAAATGAGATCCAAAAAATATATATATGTGACCTTTCTTATCTTGTTCTGCTGCTGCTTTGTTACAGTGGACAGGAGGCAGGATGAATGAAGCCCTTGGTCTGATTTATTCTGGAAAACATGGGACAGCACTCACAGACTCCTTTTCCCGCTCAGACCACAGCATAACATTGTTTGCTACTGAGGGATTGATCATATAGTGGCACATTTTCAAGTTAAAAGTAAATGACACATAAATATAATGCACAAAAAAGGTAACACAAATACCTCTTACAAAAATACATACTTTGTAGGTTTTGTAAGGGTTGGGTGCAGTCAAAATACACATAGAATTATTAAAGTAACAATATTTTCACAGTGTCTAGACTCACATTACTAGTTTTCAGACCTTAGAACATTGTGCTCAGAGGCTAAGCTCCTTTTAACATTGTACAACCAAAATTTTACCAACAGCACCATCTTGTGGTGAAAACATGGCACAGCCAAAAGCATATCAGAAACCAAATCACTGTCATTTAAAACATTACATACAGTACAATATGATACAACTAACAGATTAACTAGGCATACCTGGAAAACATGGGACAGAAAACACACAACCACAGCTGTGAAGTATTAAAAGCAAGTCGCTAAGACGCCTTTTCCCGCTCAGACTACAAAGGAAAGTTCCATGTTAAAAGACGTATCAGTCACGTTCACTCTTAAATGGCGGCAAGCTCACATTACTAGCTCTCAAAAGTCACTTAAAAGGCAATACAGCTACTATTCCTTACAGCATTCTGTTAGAAATTCATGTAAATAAGAATACTGATGGGTTTTATGCTCTATAACATCAGAATTTACATTTAAAGCAGAATTTATGTCTGAGCGAACACAGAAGCGACTTACCCACAGGATAACATCGTTTGCTACTGAGGGATAGCTAAAGTGCATCGTATTTAGCACAAGGCAAATTTCCGCTGTGGATTTTCAAAATAAAATACAAAATGGTAAAACTATGGCTACAGTCCCAGTTTAACAGGAATTTAACAATAACTAGAAAAATTGCATTTCCTTGCAGCAAATGCGTTGAAATGCTGAGTCTGAATGCTGGAACTGTGGAATGAAATGGCTAAAAGCAATGCAAACATAGCTGAAAATGTGAAAATGGGACATAAAATAGTTGGAAGCAGTAAAGCACAGCTGCAAATGTGGGAAGTGTGTCATAAAAATGGTTACAGTTGTGAAAGAAAGCTGAAAATGAATTAATGTGAAAGGAAATTGCAGAAAAGCTGTAGAAATGTTTGGCCAACATGAAGAAATTGTTATCTATGATTATAAGAGTAAAATTTGATAGGGCTAAAATGACATAGATTGTAATCAGTAGAAGAAGTGTGAAATATGTTGACAAATTTGCATTGTAAAGACAGGAAAAGAATAAAGTTGTATGGAAGTGAAAGGTTGAATGACTGACAGCCTGTGACATCCAGACTGAGAGGACAGCAGCCAGATGCATACAGCAAGGAGCTGTAGTAATCAGCAGTCTGTATTGGACACACAGTTGAAAAGTACAACCGCCTTCACCAGAATTTGAACCTGGGTCCCTGGAGGGAGAATCAGCAACTTTGCCGCTAAAAATATATATATGCTGAATGTTATGGAAATTGTGATTTTGTTGGATTTCAGTAGGAAGTGAAAGAAACATTTCAGCTCCAAAAAAAATGAATGTTCTGGCCATTATTTGTGCATTCAGACTTTAAAGGGTTAAATTATGAAGTGCAATTGAATATGCATAATTAACCTAGATTACATTTTCCTTTAGTAACTGAAAAATGTTTTGGCATCAATTTGTAGGCTACAAGTCCACAACACTATGAACTATTCAGTATAAAAGCATCTGACTTGAAAATTAATGTGAACAGATGTGATTTTCATTGGAGGACAATAAGGAGTGGACATTAACAGTCAGAATGTCACTAGAAACTGGATCTGCTCAAGTTAACATCTAGGTCAAAGTAGTCACTACTTCATTTTTAAATCAATAAATCTATACTCGAACATCAAACTCAAAGTAATAATAGCCTACATACATGAATTCGTAAATCTGAATAAGAATATCTGAGCAGAGAAATGTAAAACAGTGTAATATTTGTGTGTAGTCTGGTATATTCTAGTGGGTATAATCTGACATGCTCTGATGATATTTGTCCTCTTAGGGCCTCCATACACTGAAGACATTTTTACCACAGTTTGACCAGATTAATACACCGTCCACTGAAAACAGCTCTGAGACCCACAATGGGCCTCCACCTACAGGTTGAGAACCGCTCCACTGGTAGACTGTATTTGAAGCTTGATCCTTCAAAGAGTGTTCTGATATCATGGAGAATAAGAGATGGAGGATATCTCAGGGTGAATGTATTATTTAGAAAACAGTGAGTTAGTGAAAACTAGAGTGCCTGGAGAGAGAGAGTGGCGACAACGACGTTTACTGCAATAGTTCATTTTTTTCACTGCAATGGCGGAACATGGAGCCCCTCAAAAGTTCCCGGAAGTTAGTATAAGCTAACTGCCGCTCAATGCATTTCAATGGAGAGAATGTACGGAGCAATACTTGTTCCAGGTAAAACGTTTAAAAAATGGCATTTTCATATCAGTAGGGCATCGGAATTAAATTGACACGAATAATTAATTACGTTAGCGTGTATTCCCTGTCTAGACTATAGGATTTAGAGAATGTTAATAGGTAGAAGTTTAGGCTAGTACACTGGATAACGATAACAACCCGTGCAACAGGCGGATAACTGTAAATTTTGCTCTGTAACTATAACTTAATCCAGCCCTGTCGATTTATAGTAGCAAGATTAATGTGTAGGGGTTGTGATTGCAGCTGTTATCAGCTGTTTTTGTGGAGTGGAAGAGAGCAGAACATAATTGACAGAACACAAACCAAGTTTATCTGCATAGTTATATTTTTCATACATATTTATCATGTGTGTCATGTAACTAGTTCTATTCTTGACATTATTCCCTTAGTGTATATTATTATTATTATATAATTAATTACCTGACTTCGGCTGTTAGTGACTAAGGGTCCAAATGCTGTAACCATGAATAGAGCAGCACTTACCCACTCTCATGACATGTTACCTTGACAACAAAATGTTGTTGACGCCGGTCTCTGACTGGTAATTTACAGTTTACTTTCAACAGTACAGGGTGTTTGAGGGGGACGGACTCAAAACAATAATCACAACTACACATGTCAATGCAGACAGTAAACTTTTTCCTTTTTTTTGCTTACGTCCATTAACAATAAAGAGACTGGCAGAGCTCTGACTGCGTTTGTTTATTTACTCCACCCCCCACCCCTTTTTTAAACACTTACTGATGGCATCTGATGGTATTTGTCTTCACAACACTCTAAACTGTGGGTAATTTCCTTATGCAAAGTCAAACTTACAGGGATTAAGGGGGCAGAAAGGGCTCATTCGCTGACTTGATCTGTCAGTGAGTCCGTGAGGGGTTGGATTGGTATTGGGATTTAGATAGTACATTATATTAATATATTATAAATTTCAAATTTCCTAGTGGTCTGGTATTTGAAAGTGTGTCAATGTGCAAATGCATTGTTTGAATGTGATTACCTCACATATTTTTTGGTTGTTAAAATCTTTGTCTGTTACAGCTAAATTGCTCCTTCCAACTTTAGCCACCCATGTCTGTCTTCTGTCCCTGTCTTTGGGAAAGCCATACATGCGGACGCCTTTCTCTGAGCGGCTGGAGCAACCCCATGCAGCGCAGTACACCATAGTGAAGACTGTATCAAGGACGTCATAGTGGAAATGACACAAACAGCTTGTCATGCTGATCTGTTTGACTTCTGTAAATAAAGTTTTTTAAGAATTCATTGTGGTCTTCAGTTCATTGGGAGAAAGTGACTGTGTGATTTACTATGCATCCCTCAGAGTAAGTTTGGGATAAGCAGGAATAGTTAGATAGTGACAGAACTCAGTTTATTTGCAATGAATTAAAATATAAGAACATAGTTATCAGTATGCTGTTGCAAGTCCAGACCTTTTGTGTAGTGAAATGACAAATAATTGGTTGTCACCTGTTAGTGTGCCTCACTCAAGTCTGAAAGTTTAGAAAAAAAGAGGAAATATCAGTTTATTGCTGCCAACAAGTACACATGTATTAAAGTTATAACAGGTCAAAGCAATTAACACAAGCATATATATTTATAAGGAAGAAGAGGTAAGAAACAATGATAAAATTCCAATTATTTGCAATGAATTCATATATTAGAACACAGTTATCATTATGCTGTTGTAAGTCCAGACGTATTGTGTAGTTAACTGACGAATAATTGGTTGTCACCTGTCAGTGTGCCTCACTCAAGTCTGAAAGTTTAGAAAAAAGAGAGGAAATACCAGTTTATTGCTGACAACAAATGCACAGGTTTAGTAAAGAGAGAGCAAGTCAAAGCAATTAATACAATTTATAAGGAACAAGAGATAAGAAACAGTGATAAAATTCAATTTATTTGCAATGAATTCATATATTAGAACACAGTTATTGTGCTGTTGTGAGTCAGAATTTTTGTGTGGTAGTCAATTGGAAAATCACTGTAATCTGTCAGTCTGCCACACTCGTCTTTAAAAAATCAACAGAAATATTACGATTTTATTGCTCTCAACGAATATACAGGTTCAGTAAACTTAGCAGAGTTCAAAGCAATTAACATAAACAGAACAATATTACAAAGCAAAGCATTTATTGGACATTATTTACCGATTATCGTGGTTTTCCTGTTACTTTTGTATTGCCCGCCAACCACTTCCAGGAACTTTTTGAGGCTACATGGACCACGTGATCGGCCAGCTTTTTGAACTTCCGTTGTCGCCACTCTCTCTCTCCAGGCACTCTAGTGAAAACAAGAGCTGGACTGCTGAAGAATGTAGAGTTTTGATGAATGAAAGGCTGACTCGTCAGTTTTTGAAGTCTTTTGTTCACTCAAACCGGGCACATGAGCTGTCAAGACACCGTGTGGATGATAAAATCACACAGAGTGACTGATGATCCCTCACTGTCCCTGCGATGCCCGTCTATCTGCGTCTTTACGCTCACCGGCAGACGGAGGAGCGCACACACACACACACACACGCTGAGAGAAAGTGAAAGTCACACAAGCATGCTGCTACACGTATCCTTGCGCATTTTGTAGTGGTTATATGGTATTTTGGGGCGTTTTGTAGTGGGTATATGGCGTATACCTGCGTATGCACCCAGAGTCTGGCGGACTGTAGAGCAGACTCCGCGCAGAATGTCCGCGGGCGTCAGAGCTGTCAGAGTCGAGTGCACTGCCGCAAGCGCACTGTGTCACATTTAATATCGATGTGAAAATACATGGCGAGCAGTGTTTTGTGTGACAGCAGTGCTTGGAGTGGACTCGGCGCTGTCGTATAGTGTTGGCGGACATCAGCCTACATTTCCCAGAATCCTTTTCGCATGTCTGTGTCATGACGCTGTACACTGAGAAGATGAGGAGACGGAGTTGGGGTGAAGCTGCAGAGTGTGAGAGTGAGCAATGCATGACATCTGGCAGCCCTGAATTTTTGAGGGCTAAAATGGCAAGGACTGTAATGAGTAGCAAGTGTTTACGTATGTTCTGAAATATGCCTGATAGTAAAAAACAGTCTACACCAAGAACCGAACCCCAGTCTCCGGACCACTCAGCCAACAGCTCAGATAGTTTGCTAGAAACACCCGCTGATACATTAGCACACTATATAATAATGCTGTATGCTTGTACAGAGCGGTGAAGTCAAGCTGGGTACTTCCGGGTATATGGGCTAATGCTGTGCCAAAACCGTGATAGCTATCAAAAAAAGGGCTGCCCCATGAGCATCCCAAGACTCTCCTGAAAAGATTGATGTAAGTTTCATGTCTGTACTGTAGAAAATCTTGACACGAGAGCAGTTTAAAAACGGCCTTCAAAGTGAAGCGATCAGCTCTCTGGGGAAGAAAATTTCAATTGGAGTAGACGGGGGAATTTGCGGGATACCCGTGGCTCTGAAGCTCACTGAGACAAAACTATGTCAATGTCGAGGTCGAAACAAATTTCAGCTGAAAGAGGAGAAGTCTACCTTTATTTTGATGTATAAATCATATCCGTGGAACAAAGTTTGAATCTTTTATTGCAGTTTATCCGCTAGAAATTTTGGAATTTTTAGGCGAAGCTCACGCTCTAACAGGTCACGTGACACGCTCTAAGAACAGAGAAATCCTCAAAACTAAGTGTTGCTTAAACAGTGATATCTCAAAAACTGTAGAAGACAACAAAAAGCTGAACACATGTAAAAATAGTTGAGAGATCAGTGAATCTGTCAAAGCAAGAATGAAGTCTGTAGGTGGAAGTATGCCGAAGCTGTACAGCCTGGAAGTTCAAGCACTTTTCAGCAATCTCCCATTGACTTCAATGCAAAATATCTGCAGAAAATCATTTTTACTGTAAAAACTGTAACAGTTAAACATGTGAAAAATACAAGCGCAAATCTCCTCAACATGTTGCACTGCTCAATTTTTTTCTGTGAAAATCTGTGCAAATTTGAAAGCTGTGAAAAGGTCCAAATAGTTGAGGGAAGAATAAGAAGAAGATGAAGAAGAAGAATAAAGTCGGATAACAATATTTTGAAATGCTGACTCAGCATTTCAACATAACAAACGGCAAAATAAAGTAAAATAAAATAAAATAGAATAAAATAAATATGCCCCTGTCTCACATGTCTAATTCATCACTGAGTAAGTGCATTAACCTTGTGTGCACTCACATAGACACATGTCCAACATTAGACATATGAAAATACGCTTTACATTCACTTGCAGAAAAAAAACCCTACATTTCCCATAATGCCTTGCGTCGCCCAGCGGCACTACAAAGCAACACAGTAGGAAACGATGCAGCTTCGGAGGTAACGTCAAAACACTTTACAGTACACACTTGTGTTTTAAGCACCTTACATAACTCCTCAAAATGTCATTACAATGCTGCGTTTAAAATGCTGGGACAACTTTTATAAGCTAATTCAACTTTTATAAGCTAATTCGTTCCATCAACATATCTGTCTCTCTCAGCTCCAAAGGCAGGCTGAGGGAGAACCTCTAATGCGCAAGTACCACAGCACAGAAGGGGGCGTTCACTGACCAAAATACTCAACATGTTCTCATGAAATAAAGGTACATAACACAGTACTCCTTAATTTATACTGGGAAAAGCCTCACAACAATGTTATGATTGACCTATCATAATCATTGAACGTTAAATAAAATGATAAAAGTATGATAAATCTGTATACCCTGTATCTAATCTGTATACTGTATGCTCGCAGTACGCCAGAGTCTGGGGGCACACACTGGTATACGCCATATACCCAATAGAAAATGCCCGAAAATACCATATAACCACAACAAAATGCGTAAGGATACGTATAGCGGCATGCTTGTGTGACTTTCAAATTTGCACAGATTTTCACAGAAAAAAATTGAGCAGTGCAACATGTTGAGGAGATTTGCGCTTGTATTTTTCACATGTTTAACTGTTACAGTTTTTACAGTAAAAATGATTTTCTGCAGATATTTTGCATTGAAGTCAATGGGAGATTTTTGCAGGTCTGCTGAAAAGTGCTTGAACTTCCAGGCTGTACAGCTTCGGCATACTTCCACCTACAGATTTCATTCTTGCTTTGACAGATTCACTGATCTCTCAACTATTTTTACATGTGTTCAGCTTGTTGCTGTCTTCTACAATTTTGAGATATCACTGTTTAAGCAACACTTAGTTTTGAGGATTTCTCTGTTCTTAGAGCGTGTCACGTGACCTGTTAGAGCGTGAGCTTCGCCTAAAAATTCCAAAATTTCTAGCGGATAAACTGCAATAAAAGATTCAAACTTTGTTCCACGGATATGATTTATACATCAAAATAAAGGTAGACTTCTCCTCTTTCAGCTGAAATTTGTTTCAACCTCGACATTGACATCGTTTTGTCTCAGTGAGCTTCAGAGCCACGGGTATCCCGCAAACTCTTCCATAGGCGCCCGTTGGAGGACTTCATGTCCTGGCAGCTGATCGACTCACTTTGATGGCCGTTTTTAAACTGCTCTCGCGTCAACATTTTCTACAGTACAGACATGAAACTTACATCAATCGTTTCAGGGGATTCTTGGGGTGCTTATGGTGCAGTCCTTTTTTGATAGCTATTACGGTTTTGGCACAGCATTAGCCCGTATACCCGGAAGTACCCAGCTTAACTTCACCGCTCTGTACAAGCTTACAGCATCATCACATACACTGCTGTCGTGTTGGCGGGTGTGTCACAGTGTATTATCTGATCTGTTGGCTGAGCGTTTAGCCCACTTACCATTTTATCCGGAGACTGGGGTTCGATTCCTGATATAGACTGTTTTATACTATCATGCTTATGTCAGAACATACATAAACACGCATGCTACTCATTACAGTCTTTGCCATATTACTCCTCAAAAATTCACGCCTGCCAGCTGTCACGCATTGTTCGTCAGACCCACACATTTCATTGGCGTAACACCACCTTCGTCTGCTCATCTTCTCAGTGTAGAGTGTCATGACACAGACATGCGAAAAGCATTCTGGGAAATGTAGGCTGATGTACGCCGACACCATACGACAGCGCCAACTCCGCTCCAAGCATTTCTGTCACACAAAACACTGCTCGCTATGTATTTTCACATCGATAATAAATGTGACACGAGCTCCGTCTCTTCATGTTACTGCTTTGCAAAGTCAGCTGGCCGTCATCCTCACTGTACAGCCTAATGACACAGACATGCGCAAAGGATTGTGGAAAATGTAGGCTGATGTAGGCTGACAGCTTCACTTTCAAGCCCGTTTTTAGACTCCTCTCGTGTCAACATTTTCGAAAGTACAGACACGAAGCTTACATCAATCGTTTCAGCTGATTCTTGTGATGCTCACGGTGCAGTCCTTTTTTTTTGATAGCTATTACGGTTTTGGCACAGCATCTGGTCGTATACCCTGAAGTCCCCAGCTTTATCATCGACCCACATTGAATGTCACACTGCCTCCGCCTCTTCATGTTAGTGCTTTGCAAAGTCAGCAGGCAGAGCAGCTCCTCTTCCTCGTCCTCAGTCTACAGCGTCATGACAGAGAAATGGAAAACAATGCGCAAGGTTAGTGGGAAACGTAGGCTTTCACATTCATTTCACAAGAAAATACTACGCGGCAGTGCGCTCGACTCTGACAGCTCTGACGCCCGCGGACATTGCTCTCTGCTCACAGTCCGTCAGACTCTGGCTGCATACGCAGGTATACGCCATATACCCAATAGAAAACGCCCTGAAATACCATATAACCACAACAAAATGCGCAAGGATACGTATAGCGGCATGCTTGTGTGACTTTCACTTTCTCTCAGCGTGTGTGTGTGTGTGCGCTCCTCCGTCTGCCGGTGAGCGTAAAGACGCAGATAGACGCACATCGCGGGGACAGTGAGGGATCATCAGTCACTCTGTGTGATTTTATCATTCACACGGTGTCTTGACAGCTCATATGCCCGGTTTAAGTGAACACAAAGACTTCAAAAACTGACGAGTGAGCCTTTCATTAATCAAAACTCTACATTCTTCAGCAGTCCAGCTCTTGTTTTCACTCACTCACTGTTTTCTAAATAATAAATTCAGCCTGAGGGATCCTCCATCCATTATTCTCCATGATATCAGACCAATCTTTGAAGAATCAAGCTTCAAATACAGTCTACTAGTGGAGCAGTTCCCAACCTGTAGGTGGAGGCCCATTGTGGGTCTCAGAGCTGTTTTCAGTAGACGGTGTATTAATCTGGTCAAATTGCGTAAAAATGTCTTCAGTGTATGGAGGCCCTAAGAGGACAAACATCATCAGAGTATGTCAGATTATACCCACTAGAATATACCAGACTACACACATTATAACACTGTTTTACATTTCTCTGCTCAGATATTCCTGTCCAGATTTTAGAATTCATGTATGTAGGCTATTATTACTTTGAGTTTGATGTTCGAGTATACATTTGTTGATTTAAAAATGAAGTAGTGATAACTTTGACCTAGATGTTAACTTGAGCAGATCAAGTTTCTAAAGACATTCTGACCGTTAATGTCCACTCCTTATTGTCCTCCAATGAAAATCACCTCTGTTTACATTAATTTTCAAGTCAGATGCTTTTATACTGAATAGTTCATAGTGTTGTGGACTTGTAGCCTACAGATTGATGCCAAAACATTTTTCATTTACTAAAGGAAAATTTCATCTAGGCTAATTATGCATATTCAATTGCACTTCATAATTTAACCCTTCAAAGCCTGAATGCACAAATAATAGCCAGAACATTCATTTTTTTTGGAGCTGAAATGTTTATTTCACTTCCTACTGAAATCCAAAAAAATCACAATTTCCATAACATTTAACATATATATTTTTTTAGCGGCAGAGTTGCCGACTCTCCCTCCGGGGACCCGGGTTCAAATTCTGGTGAAGGCGGTTGTACTTTTCAACTGTGTGTCCAATACAGACTGCTGATCACTACAGCTCCTTGCTGTATGCATCTGGCTGCTGTCCTCACAGTCTGGATGTCACAGGTTGTCAGTCATTCAACCTTTCACTTCCATACAACTTTATTTTCCTTTCTTTAGAATGCACATTTGTTAACATATTTCACACTTCTGCTACTGATTACAGTCTTTGTCATTTTACCCCTCACAGATTTTACTCTTATAATCATAGATTACAACTGCTTCATGGTGGCCAAACATTTATGCAGCTTTCTGCAATTTTATTTCATATTTATTCATTTTCAGCTGTCTTTCACAACTGTAACCATTTTTATTACACATTTCCCACATTTGCAGCTGTGCTTTACTGCTTCCAACTATTTTATGTCACATTTTCAGCTTTGTTTGCATTGCTTTTAGCCATTTCATTTCACAGTTCCAGCATTCAGACTCAGCATTTCAACGCATTTGCTGCAAGGAAATGCAATTTTTCTAGTTTTTTTTGTTGTACTCAGTCTGCCTTTGGAGCTGAGAGATACAGTATTCTGAGAGGAGAGAAGGATGTGAACTGATGCAGTCCCTGTCACATGTTGTATCATTACAGTCTGCCCTTTTTGAACAGACCCATCAAGTAAAAGAGATCCAAAGAGAGCCGTGTTGTCGTGGGGATTTTGTGGGGTATTCCAAACGTGCTACATTAGGATGCATACATATAAAATGATTTAATACGAAAACAGAAAATAAATAAATCTATATGCAAATTTGAAGAAAAGAAAAAAACATATATTACCTAGTAATATAGACCATAATATTTTTCATACAGCCAAATGTCTTTAAAGCTTTCTTGTTTTTACATATTTTAAAGACAGAATCATAAAAAGATTGAAGTTTCACATAAAACAAAGTTACATTTGGCTTAGCTTGGAGCAATCTAGCTTTATGAATGTGAAATTTACCCAACAGACATAGCAATTGACTTTCTTATTGTTACATTCAGCATTTAAGAATAAGACCATACTTTCAGTAATAGTGATCAAAACTTTATGAGATTCCCAAATCAATAAAGACATTTGAGTCCAAAAGTTAGTAGAATAGGGACATCCATAAAACAAATGAGAGAAGGACTTTTTTGCAGAAGGAACATAAAGGGGACACATCAGGTCTGAATCTGTCAATGAATTCTTTACAGGGATAATACCTATGTAAGATTTTAATATGTATTTCTTTAACCTTATTGGGGATAAAAAAAAATCTATTAAATTCAGTCCAGGCATTTTTACTGATGTCAGGAAACTTCACTCTCAAATCATTAAATGAGTTTGGATACTGACTATTAACAGCAGTAAAAACTGATATAATATGAGCATTGTTGCATGAACGTGCCTGAAGAACCTTTCCACCAAGCCACAGAGCAGAAATCATTCCTGAGAAAGGTGTGGACAGAACAGGCACTCTAATAAAAGACAACAAACTAGGAGGTATACTTTTGAGTAGTCTGGAGTGCAGAGAGCAAGATCTATCTGATCCTTTCCGTTGGGTAAATTCTTCAAAGGTAGCTAGGTCCCAGTTATCATTCAGAAGATCAAAATAAACATAACACCTTGATCAGCCCAGTCTTTGAAAATTAGGCTCTTATTCTTGTAAACAATATGTTGGTTATTCTAGAAGATACATGTGTGGCATGTTTATGCAAGTTGGCAAGCTTTTGCTACAAGACAGCAAAAACTTTAAACCACCACATTTATTAAACAAAAAAAATGGGAATGAAAAAAAACGTGGAGCATTATTGTGTGCTAGACAATGTTTTACATATTGATTTTGAATATACTATTGATAGTGTTTTCCTCTTTATAAACTCAGTTTTGTGCTTCCATATAAACTTAAATGAGAGTGAATCAATAGCTGCACAGATTTTGCAGCTATTGATGGTAGGAAAATTAAATAAATATAACTTAAATGATAGCTATACTATGGAAAAACAGGTGACAAAAATACTTTATAAAGTTAATATAAATAAAGATTAAACACAAATAACATATAGAGACTCTATGGATGCCTCACGTGCTGCTGCCCTCTGCAGGTCACTCAGAGGAGCTGCTCTACAGACTCATATCTTTCTGTGAGACCCAGTCTGGTGCAGGAACTTTCTCTGGATCACCTTAACTGTTGTTAAGAAAGTAATAACACAAGGTAACTTTTTTAATTCTTTTTTTTTTTTTGAGATATGTCAATACATTGTCATTGAATTCATTCAAACACATATAACAAAATAACAGCTTTAACCAAAAGACGAAAGAAAGATAATTTCAGGGTCTGCTAAAACAGGGATATATTTAAATTGTTCAAATAATCTTAATTTATTCATTTGTTTTCTATTCTTTTGATTTAGTTTTTCAGTGGTACTGAGCTATAACTCAAGATCTGTAATTTTAAATACATGAAAGGAGGATAATTATTTTAGCCAGATCATTTTGTGTATAAAATACCTTGCCAAGACATTGATCAGATTAATAAAATAGACTTCATCAGCAGATAATTTTGCGATTGTTAAAATAAAATAATATATTAGTCTTTGTTAGAAGGGTTTCTTTTTTGAGCATTCTTGAGCAGTGGAACCAAAAAGAAGTGGTGTGAAAACAGTCAACAAATATATGTTCAATAGATTCTCCTTCGCATTTACAAAAAGTGCATCTGTTATTTTTATCTGGGAGGAAACGGCAAATGTTTGCTTTGACAGGATAGCATCTGTGAACCAATTTACAGAGAAACTCTTCAATTTTGTTTGGGAGTATATCTATGAGGCATGAAAAAGACTGTGTTCCATTGTTTTCTGTTCAGACATACTGATCGATATTTACAAATGGGAGTGGTGATATGTTCCAGATTATTCCTAATAAAATTATTTGTGCTCTTTCTGTCCAGTAAATCAACGCCATTTGCAGATGGGGCTCAGAGTTTGTGGTACTCTGAATACTTTGACCTAGGTTTATAATATTGTAAGGAATTGATCTGAGAACCATATCAAACTCTTGATGGGAGATATCAAAATAATAAATATTCAAAAAATCCTCATAGCTAGCAGAGGCGGCAGGATGTCTCAGAAATCTGGGAGCAAAAAACAAAAAGAAAAAGGCTCAGACAGGAGAAGGAAGCAAAGGGTCGATAGTATGTCACCCAGTTCTTGTGATGGACAGTTCTGGAGCATCAGCCTGTTGTCTATTCCTGACTTTGTCCATAGTTTATGAGCTGACTTTTCTTGCCATATTAGCTCATATTTCTGAAGAAAACACTGGACATTTCAGTGTTGTTTTGGATACATAATCGGTGCAGGCAAATGTTTAGCAAGCTGCTATGCCCATAGTCAATCAGTTGCCCCACACCAAGCAGCAGCTGCAGCAGCTGTCTGTCAGTCCCCCCCGCCCCACCTGAACAAGCCCAGGTACCCCCTGAGGAAGAAGGCGAGCAGCTGTTTGTTAAATTTATTGATTATTATGGAGAAAAAAACCTTAAAGGATTAAAAACCGTTCTGAAATTTAAAAAAAAGCCTACAGTCTGTAATTATTTCTCAACGATTTTAATGATTAAAAAAGCATCAGCTATCTACATACATTTTCTAGAAATCAGAAGATTAAATAGCAACAACCACATAGCCTCATACATGTATGTTTTCACCACTAATCTAATATACCACATGAAGTCCTGCTATTTTTTTTTTGTTTAAATGTGAGCCTACTTTACTTAGTTTAACATCTGCTGCTGATTTTATTTATTATCATTGTTATCATTATTATTATTATAAGTTATTTTATTTTCATTGTTTTGCTTGTTGCATCTTGTTCTATAGATTATAATCTTCAAATTACAAGAAATCTTAAAGGGCAATTAGTCATTTTGTTTTTGATAGCGTTTTCTCCACAGATTATAATTACATTTCGTTTTAATGGAAGAGGTTATTTTGTATTTAAGTTTTGTATTTTCAGGTAATTATTCTTAATAGAATTTTAGTCACGTATTTAAAGGAAGAGATGGGTTTTTGGAATATAGAGTATCAGTCTTGCAGCAAATAATTTAATCTAAATAAATTTCACTGTATTTTCAGTGCTTCCCCTACCAAGTAACTGTCATGTTGTTCTTTTCACAAATATAGGAATGATTGTCGAAAAAATCATTAAAATGCAGTTTTATATAAAACAGTATCAAGATTTCCCACTGGCCATAGAGCCGGATATGGGGGGCCCAGCAAGATTTCTTTTCATGGGGCCCGATATCCCTGGCAGCACTCCTGCTGCGGCCTGTTGGTGAGGTAGCTGGAGATCCAGGTGACCAGGCAGGGGTCCCCTCGCAAAAATTTGTGATTTTCAATATACCACTTACAAGTTCAGTACCTTTGTATTGAATTATTACAGCCTGGTGTATGTCAGTTATCAGCAGCAACAATGATTTTTATGCACAAATATTTTTGTGCAGTGTTAAACACTCTCATATACTCTTATGGTTTAAATGACTCCATCTGGTGGGGAATCATGAAAATTATCATTTCAAGACAAAAGCCAAGACTGACACCCAGATATAATACAATACATGAATTATGCCTTAATGGAAGTGAGATCTATAATCACAGTTTGACTGGGTCTCAGTGTTATGAGTGTGTCATGTATTTTAGACTTACCGTCTGAGCTGAGCTGGAAATAACATACAAACACACATGGACACATGCACACACACTGCAGCTTGTGCCATTATTGGCTGAAGTGGGCTGGTTGTGACTCGGCCATTATCTTCTTCGCTCCAGTGAAGGAGCCTCTGTGTGTGTGTGCTCACTTACTCATGTTTGAAGTCATTTCTAAAAATGTTCACGAATAAAGTTGCGTGCTCTCTCTCTGCGCTCTGCCCTCTGGCCTCTCTGTCAGCAGCTTTTTATCCTGAAGTGTTGAAGTCTGAAAATCTAAACTGATGTGATTCTGATCGCTCTGAGACTGAGAGTGAACACAGCCCCACAGAGCCTAAATCTGTCAAAATTCATTTACAAATGGAAATGATCCCAGGAGAAAAATGAACAGAATCAATGGTCACACATTTGTATTGCCCTGAAAGACCACAAGAGGGAGCCACAGCACTATGTAAGGGGAAGGAGTGTTTCTTTTGTCTTTGAACGTTCATATAATTTATTTAAAAATAGATTAACAACATATTCCAACATTTTTATTATCTGTACAATTTGAGATTTTAATCAAAATTCTCTATTTCTTTAAAGTTTATACTGAATCACTTTTATAGCAAAATCTCTCATTCACAGCCCTATGGAAATTCTTTGTATTAAACTGAGTCAAAAATGATGAAAACAGAACTTGTTTCAAATTTTTTTGAGGCATAAAAATTAACAAGATTTTTCTTTAAAAACACAAGAAAAAAGACTGTAAATAGAAAATCAAATTGGAATAAATAAAACTGAAAAAATGTATCCATTTTCTTTATAGTCCAGTCAAGTTTATTTATAAAGATCAAAGTGCTGTACTCAGGATATGTAAAAATAGATTATAATGAAAACAATAACATTTTAATTAATCTAAAAAATTGATTGAGCCACAACGTCTTAAAAATGCTCTAAATAAGGTTTGATATATAAAGCCTTTAAATATCTTAGAGCCCTTACATGTTCTAAGATAAAAAGAAAAAAATATATATAAATGTAGCCTAAACACACCAAAGGTAATGTGAGTGCACAAAAATTGCAAATATTTAAAGGTGATTGTTCTAAATGTGTGGCAGTTTTTATAGGGCTGGAGTTAATCAATTTGAAGGTGAGGAATCACTCAAGCGAAGAGGTTCCAATTTAAAGGGTTTATTCACAAGCCGTCAAGTGATGTTTCTGTATTTAACAAAAAGGAAAAATATAAATGTAATTGATTAGCTTTAAACAACAAAATAATGCTCATTAATTTTTAACTAAGTCATCAGAATCTTTAGAGATCCAAAGTTTGTTTTTAAACACAAATTCACCTAATTAAACAATCTAAATTGGTTTCAGTACAGTCTATGAATGAAATCACATCACATAACACTCACTTTTGACGCACTTGACAGCCAAGGTGAAACACGTCAGCAGAGCAAACTGAACAATGGGCTCAAGAGTCCTTTCTAAGCTCCTGATCAGGCCTCAGTGGCTGCACCTTTGGCTGATTGCTGCAGCCTGAACATGTGTGCCTGCTGATCCTCAGTGGAGTCGCAGACATGAAGGATTTTAAGTCATTTCCCATTCACATCAAAAGTGACCTATTTTACATATATACTGTGCACGTGCTAACACAATTGCACCCTTGATGTCAAAATGGACTCAACATATCAAACAGCTCTGACCTATTGCTCTTTAATAGAACAGAAGCTTAAAAGGTCCTCCTGATTCTGTAAAGAGGAGGAGAACTTGCCGAGTTTGAGTCTTTAATGCACCATCTGCACTCCTCCATGTCTAATGGTTTTGTTTTTTCTGCGGTCAGTTTACCAGTCCGGAGGGAGCCACAATTTAATTTCATTGTGCAACCTGTTGTTCAATGAAAAATAAACAGCAAACCTATTTATAACTGTCATGGGGTAAATCCCCTGAATTTTATTAACCCAGTCCTGATGGGGAGCACTCAGTTCACACAGCAACCAGACAGGTAGAGATGTGCAAAAGATACAATTTATTAATAGCAAGCCAGCTTGACAAAACAGTTTAAGAAAATGGCCTTGAATAAAAGTCCCTTTAAACAACTGTCCAGTCTTCTTTGCTGGGGTCCAGAGGGTTGCAGGTGCAGAACCTAGGTATATTAAAAAAAAAACAAGTCGCGTTTAGGATTGAGCTTATGTTCCTTCTGTGGCTACAATCCTGGATGCATAGACCACAAAACAGCAATGAGTCCATCAGCTCTGGGTCAACAATAAATAAGGCTACAATAAAAACACACTACAAAGTAAAACTTGATTTAAAAACACTCATGACCCAAGCTTGTAGCTTTGCCAAAATAAAAGACAGGTCTATGGTAAATGGACTTGAGCTTATATAGTGCTTTTCTAGTCTTTGACTACTCAAAGCAACTCTACACCACTAGTCACACTTACTCATTCGCGTTCACATTCACTCACTGATGGTTCAGAGTTTCTATGTTAGTTATCCATCAGTATCAACAGATTCACGCCCTTTCATGCCCATTTACACGCCACTGACGCAGCAGTGGGAGCAACTTGGGGTTAAGTGTCTTGCTCAAGGACGCATCGCCATGTGTCGCCTGGAGCTGAGCTTGAACCTGCAACCTCCCCATTACACTCACACCACCAAGCGCACTATCCAGCTGCGCCACCGACGCCCCGTCTATGACTCCTCCTCTGTTAGTAGATATTAAAACCAGAAGAAATAAGGAGAGGTACTTAGCTGACAGGAGAGGTGAAGCGTACTTCCACCTCTCCACGTGTCTTACAGGGCCTACTCTCCTTGTCGCTCTCTCTTTGCGTCGCTCTCTGTCCGCGTCACTCTCCCAGGGCCAATCTGCTACTGAGGCACCGTCGTCTGGGGTCGCCAGGTCCCGCTGCCACCTCGGTCGGCGTCTCCCTCTCTCCCGTGCCTCTTGGTTATCGTCACCCCGGCTGCACGCTGTCGTCCGCGTCCTTTCACCACCGGCCGCTGCTCAAACCGCTGTGTGGTCCTCACCAACGGCAGACCGCTTCCCCAGAGGTCTCGCTCTGGGCCGCTTTTCACGCTGTGCTCTCGCCTCGGGCGTCCTTATGGCCCGGTCACACCGCCCGAACTTTGCTGGAGCGTTCCTTGAACGGTAGGGAGGGGGGGCCGAATTTCGACAACGCTCGTCACCGCGCACAAAATGGGAAAAAAATCGAAAACACGGGCGTTGGCTTAGCGGTGCACCGCTGAAGCCGGCGTTGCTTTAGTGTTGGTTTAGCGGTAGCGAGCGGTAGCGAGCGTTTGTTTAGTGGTGACGCGAGCGTTGGTATAGCGGCGTTCTGCGCATGCGGGTGTTGGCACGGCGGGGGTATAAAGTTGGTTTAGCGGCATACCGCTTGTGACTACGGAGCTGAACGGATCGTTTTGATACAAGTTCTGATAGATTTTTGATAGAAGTCGATAGTTGAAGTTCATCATGCAACGTGGACAAAAGAAGAGGAAGGCTGGAGAAGGAAAGGCAGCAGCCTCCAAGAAGATCATTACTGAGCAGGCAGCTGAAGCAGTGGAGTCAGGTAAATAGATGTGGCCCACTGGTTGTGTCAAGAAATATTTAACAACTGTGAAAAAATACTGTTATGTATATTACTTCAACCTTTTTCATTTATTATTCCATTGTTATATTTTGCAAAGACCAGTCAGGCCACAACAGCAGCCACTGCTAGCACAGCCACTGCTAACACAGCCACAGCCACTGCTACCACAGCCCAGGCAGGGGCAGCTGCTGATGAAGGTAATCACAAATGAAAATGTATGAAATTTAATAATAATAATAATAATAATAATAATAACCATAATCTTCCTTTCATGTTGACATTGCTCATTTATTATTCATTTGTTATATTTTGCAGACTCTGATGACCAGCCCGAGGAGGCCCTGACACAGGACCAGCCTGACGATGAGGAGCTACCCCCTGGTGATGACCAGCCTGAGGAGGGCCGTGCTGCTGCTGGTGCTGAAGGTAATTATAATATGATGAATGCAATGAAAAATCAATACAAATTGATCTAAATAATATATGTTTCATTTATACATTTATGATTTTTTATTCAATTGTTATATTTTTTAGACTCTGACTCTCAGCCCCCACACTTGGAGAGGGATGATGAACAGCGTCAGCCTCAGAAGAAGTCTCGCCGCAAGGCCCTCTTGCTCGACGATGACACTCAGGAGCAACTCATCGAGTGGGTCCAGGGAGCACGAACTTTTGTGGAGGAAGGGGGCCACCGACTACAAGGATACAAAGAAGAAGACGGAGCTTTGGGCCAGGAAGGCAAGAGAGCTGGACATTGAGGGGGGAGCTGAAGCTCTCAGGATATGGTGGAAGTCAGCCCGGGACCTCTACGCGAAGCTACTCTCCAAGAAGTCTGGCCAGGCTGCAGCGAACTGGACGGACAGAGAACTGTTCATCCAGAGGACCTGTGCCTTCCTGCACAAGGAGGTGAAGCCCAGGAAAGGTCAGCCACTTAGAAGCATACTCCTCACACAGGAACCTGTAGCCAGCCAGACTTCTGATTTTAGCAGCCAGCCTCCAGCAGCTCAGCCCTCGGCGTCGGCCAGCACCTCTCGCCAGCCTTCCCACGACGTCGAGGAACAGGAAGAGGACTCCCTCTCGCTCATTGAAACTCAAGCAGCAGTCACGAGGTCCCAGGGCACCCCCCCACCAGCTCCCTCCTCCACCACCACCAGACCACGCCGTGCCGCCACCAGAGCCGAGCCTGAAGACTCCCCTGCGATGCTGGAGATGAGGGATTGTATGAAGGCCACCAACGCCCTCATGGAGAGACTGGTCCAAGCCCAGGAGATCAGCCATGCAAGGCAGCCCTTCATCACGTACATGTCCCAGTCTCTCCAACGACTACCTGAGGCCCAGTACCAGCTCGCAGTGGAGAGGATGATGGCCATCCTCCACGAGATGCAGCGACCCATCCCCCACCCCCTTCCTCCAGCTCCACCACGTCCAGCCTCAGCACTTTCACCCACACCCACCTTCTACCAACAGCAGCAGCCTCTCCACTTCCAGCAACAGTCTCAGCCTCAGCATCAGCCTCAGCACTTCCAGCAATTGCAGACACACAGAGTCAGCCAGCCATCCTCCACCCCCAGGAGCTCCAACGAAGGACTCATCTTGTCAGACATGCCGAAGTTTTCCTCCATTAACCACACCAACATGAGCGCCTTCAGCGAGGAGGGGATTCTCCAGGACCTCCAGAGGCAGGAGATGAACGCTCCCCTCATACCCATCACCACCTCAGCTCAAGTGACTGCTGATGTACTTGCAGAGATGAGGGCCACCACCGAGGAGAATTGGGACTGCTTGTGATGTGTTGAATCAGAATCAGAATCAGAATCGTTTTCTTATTGCCAAGTATGCGACACATACAAGGAATTTGACTTTGGCAGTTGTTTTCTCTCTAGTACAGTGAACGAGACAAAATAAAAATAAGGCAAATGTAAAAAATTTTAAAGAAAAAAATAGAGGATGAGATTAAATAAATAAAATGAAGAAATATAAATGTACAAAACTCTTAACAATAAAGTGTGTGTGTAAAAATAAAAAATAAAAAATGTGCATCAGGAATATATACAAGCAAGCATCCAGGAATGTTTACAACTGAAGAGAGGAAAGTGCAGCTGTGCAATGATAGTGCAGCTATTAACTGTTTAAAAAAGTTGCAGCTCTTATTAATTATGTAGCTATGAGCTGTTTAGAATGGTGACTGCCGATGGGTAGAAACTGCTCCTGTGCCGGCTTGTCCTGGTCCGCAGGGCTCTGAGGCGCTTGCCGGATGGGAGCAGTTCAAAGAGTCTGTGAGCAGGGTGAGTGGAGTCCCTCATTATGTTTCCTGCTCTCCTACGAGTTGTTTCCTGCTCTCCTACGAGTGTTTCCTGCTCTCCTACGAGTTGAAGGGACTGCTCAGATATTTCATGTGATTTTTGTTTGAGGTATGAGCTGGCCAGCTGTTTTAATGTTTGCTGTTTATTGTTTGCATGTACACTTGTGTGTGTGTGTGTGTGGGGGGGGGTCTCAAAAGCTTTGAGCTTTAATAAACAGCATTTTTATTAAACTATTCTTGACTACTTTATTTACTTAATAACGAAAATAAAACTTTGCAGATTGCAAAGTTCCCGTCTGACCACAATAAAGTCATTGCCCATGTGACCCTTCTTTGTATATTTCCCGTGTGGGCCCAAAGTAATTTCACACTTATGGCCTGACACGGAGACAGGAAGGACCCAAATGCGAAACAGTACTCAGTTTTCAAGAAGCGCTTTATTTTACGAACACAGGAGTTGCAAGTCAGGAGCGGGGATCGAACTCGCGGTCTCTGGATCAGGAGCCGGTGACGCTGTCCTCTCAGCTACGCTGTAGCCACTCACACTTCACAGCCGCACAGAGTCTTTAACGAGGAGCGTGCTCGGACTCACTGCTCTCTTGAACCAGGAAGTGACGAGGATAGTTGAGGACCAGACGATCACCACAGACCAGTATTCTCAGGCAGGTACTTGGCGTTGCAAACGGGAAACAGGAACGGGTTTCAGAGATCAGAGGACCACCACGGATCAGGACTCACAGGCAAACTCGGCGTCAGGGACAGAAGGCGAGGTCGACAACCAGGGATCAGACGAGCGGGTAAGTTCAGGACAGAAACAGGTCGATACCTTGTAATCTAGCCGAGGATCAGGGGATGCAGGCAGAAACAGGAACGGAACAGGTCGGCAACAGGTGATCAATCTGGATAGCAGGTCTGGTGTTCTTTGCATGAGAGCGAAGAGACGTTCTGACACTGAATGAGTGTGGAGCCGGGGTTTAAGTAGGCGGACTGATTGCAGGTGATGAGGTGCAGGTGTGAGCAGGCATGCAGGTGACAGGAGTTGAGCTGATTACGTGAGCGCTGGAGTGAGGCAGGCTGAGACCGAGACTGAGGCTGTGACAATGGCCACTGTCTGACCCACACAACTCTGTCTCTCCTTCTTCTCTCTCTTCTCCTTCTGTCAACAGGTTGTTGCAATCTGAGGAGGTTGGACTAGTGCTGCTGGACTAGTGCACCAATCATAGCAAGTCTCTCAGCATCCATGGTGATACAGTTTTACTGTAACTTTGAGCAAATTCGATATAGATGAGGTCTGAACTCCATGGCAGCTCGATTCCAAATGAGCTCCTGGTCCATTTCTCCCCGTATTTATAGCCAAATTCTGGTCCCGCTCTGACACCTCTATACCAACGCCAAACTAAAGTTCATAGCCGCCACGGATTGCTGCTTCAACGCCCGACACCATTCCAGCAACCCCGTGTCCGCTCGTAAAACGCTTACAACCGCTCCACCGAAGTTTGTGCAACGTTTAATCGCCGCCTGGGCAACACTGGCGAAGCAGCGGTGGTCCAGCGTTCAGGATTTCTGCGTTGGCCTAGCGGACCAAAGCGTCCACGAACTTGCGTCTAGCGGTGCCAAACTTTGACTGGGCGTTGGTGGAGCGGGGGTGAACTTTGCCGGGGCGGAAAATTGCCCTCTCCTCACCGCTCGCAATATTTTGTGCAGCTCAAAACTTTCAGAGCGGTAGGAGGGCCCCTCCAGAAACATCAGCGGTGGCCGAGCGTATACGGCGTTGCTTTAACAGGGGCCAACTTCTGTTAAACGATGGTGAACGGTTACGAGCGGTGATGAATTTTTTTCACCGCTCCAGGAACGCTCCAGCAAAGTTCGGGCGGTGTGACCGGGGCATTACACCAGTGCTCCCCTCCACACCTGCGCGCACTAACACCACTCACACTGGAAGGAAAGCCCACACCCCTTATATATGTGCTGGCGTGCTATCTCCCAGCGCCGCCAGGTGTTTGTAGTCAGGCTTTTAGACCGTGCACACAGGAGAGAGAGAAATCACTCATGCAGTTAAACAGTCACACACACAAACACACACACACAAACACCCTGTGGCATAACTTTACAAAACCAGGGCAAACAAAGTTATCACTTTATAAAAATCAGCTTAATTTTTAATCACGGGTTTGAAGCTACTGTAAATCATCATTTAATTTTGATTGGATACTTACCTAAAGTGGCAAAATGATTAAGAAGCCCTGAAAACTCCCTTTAACATCCAAAAAGTCACCACAGAAAACTCAATTACATGCATGAATTTTAGTTCAAGGTCGAGAATTCAATCCACACAAATTTTCCCATCCCTAAATATAATCCCCAACACAACTTTTCCTGTTCCTAATTTACCAACTCAAAAACCTGCTTCCCCCAAAAGACGAAGCAAAAAAAAAGTCCTCCAAATGGTCCAGTTCTCAGTTTAATGTCTGAGTTGAGTTTAAAGGGAAGAGTAAAAATCGAAAGAAAAAGGTCACGATCCAAATACAAAAGGCCAAAAATAGTCCTTCAAAACTCAAAATCTGAATAATCCAACAAAAATAAATTGAAGGCAATGAAAAAAAAAGTAATAATAATCAGAATGCAGAAGACTTGGGAAGTCTAATACAATCAGCCCCTATACTCAAAGCCAACCTTTCCACCAGCGACAAAGTGGAGGAGGTGTCACCACACAAATGGAGTATTTAGTTTCCTCTCTTGGAAACAGACACCTTGCAGCATAGCAAAATTCCTTTCAGGATCACCAGCCAAAATCTTCCCAAACATTTCCCCTACACCTCTCTCTTTCCGCTTCACCCCCTCCCTCCCCGTCTTCACACCTGAGTCTACCTGTCTGCATCAGGTCACCTGACCAGGCAGACTGCAGCTCGACAAACATCAGCTCAAATAAAAATGAACAGCAGTGCAAAAAAAAGGGCGAGCTAGGGAATAAACCTTGCAAGAGTTTGATTAAATAGAATTCCCAAAGTCAAAAAATTAGCCAACTCAACCCCACACTTTTCTCGCTTCTCCCCCTCGCTTTTTCAAACCAGTGCAAACTCAGCTTTAATTCTAGAAAACCAGTTGAAACCGATTTATCCCTTTGCAAACCCAATCACAAAACTAGTGAAAACCCAGTTTTGGCTTTACAAAACCAATGAAAATATAGTTTCTGTTAAAAAAAAAAAAACAGTTCAAACATAGTTATCATTTTACAAAACCAGTGAAAACCCAGTTTGAGCTTTACAAAACCAGTAAAAACCCAGTTATCACTGTAAAAAACAGTGCACAACTAGTTATACCTTTATAGAACCAGTACAAACCAGTTACTCCTTTGCAAAACCAGTTCAAACTGAGGTTTTACTTTACAAAACCAGTGCAAACCCAGTTATCAATTTACAAAACCAACGTAAACCCAGTGATCACTTAAAAAACAGCATACCTAGTTATAACTTCAGACAAACCAGTTCAAACCTTGTTTTATGTTTAACAAAACCAGTGAAATCCTAGTTTTGGCTTCACAAAACCAGTGAAAACCCATTCATCACTTTACTAAACTAGTTAAACCCACTTATCACTAAATAAAAACAGTGAAAACCTAGTTATAATTTTACAAAACCAGCGAAAATTCAGTTCTCTATCGTATTGAGACTTTCTCTCCACACAGTTACATATTCCATATGTACGGGGAACTGACCCACTGGGGCAGTTGACATGGATATTCTTTGAGACACACCACTAGGTGGCCCATGCGCAGGTATAAAAGCCCCAGGTGCGCATGGTCTCACTAATTCTTTGATTTCCACTCTGGTAGTAGAGACGCGTGTGTGTGGAGTGTTCAGGAAAGTTTGAGAGGAGACTAGCGTGACATCCACTTACCGTTGTGTGAGCAGAGAGCCGGTCTCCAGGCCCCTCTCAGGATAGTTGGTCTGCCTTTCATCCCGTTTTCATTACTTTCTCCTTCAAGTGACAGAAACTTGGTGCAAGAAGGGGTACTGTACGGCATATTGCACGATCCGATGCTTACGCGCCCAGGTATAGCCCGCTTCCGAAGCTGACCTGGTTGGCAGGTGTGGTGTGGCGTCCCTGTCTGCCTGGTGTAGTGTGGGAGCGATGCGAGGTGTTTTGCCGGGGCTCTGGCTCATGCACCCGTGTATCCTTCTGTGTGTCTACAACAAGCACGTAGAGTGAAGCGCTGCCGTATATCAGCAAAGCCTCCATAGCCATGGACAGCTCTGCTGCTACAAACAAATGGCGACGTGTGAGGGCTCTTCCAGGTCTGCCTGCCATGTCAGTATGGCAAGCCAGGAGGGACCTCCCTGTAGGGGCTGCGGCGCGAAAATACCTGCGGAGGACGGACATGTTTACTTTGTGATCTGTTTAGGCTTTGATCATGCACTCATGGCAAGAGATGACCCATCAACATGCATGAGCTGTTTCTGCTTGTCAGCCAGATTGAGAGAGGCCTGCTGCCATGTGTTTAGAAAAACACAGCCTGCTCATGGTCAGCAGCCAGCCAAGCACCCTTGGACTGCAGCTCCGGCAGTGCAGGAGACAGCATGTAGGGGTCCCCCCTCCAAATTTAGGCGTAGTGAGTGGGAGCGCTCTGTGTCACATGAGCCGCAGGCAACAACAGGCAAGCCCCTGTGCCTGGACCCTCCACCTTGGTCTCTGTGGAGAGTCAGGCAGTTGATAAGGACTGCCCCTCTTACCCAGGGTCAGACAGGGAGATTGATGTGGTGAGCCTAGAGGTCTCAGACGGTGATGCTTTCCCCACATGGCAGCAGGAGGCAGTCACGGGGGAGCATGAACAGCAGTCCCCTCACTTTCAGGAGATCATTACCAGGGCGGCCACTGCACTAAACATTGAACTGCCGTCTAATCAGGGGCCCACCCCCTCCCGTTTTGACGACGAGGTGGGAGGCCGGTCCGTGCGCTTCCTGGTGCCCCTCCTCTCTGACTTTGAGGAGGTGGTCCGGAAGCAGTTTCAAAGGCCATCAGGCCGCTGGTCTGGGCTCTCTAGACGCCTGGCTGCGGTTCACGATCGGCAGAAGATAGGCTGTGGGCCATTACCTCCTGTGGACCAGGCTCTGGCAGCCTTGTTCTGTCCATCTAGGTCTGTTCTAGGGAAAAGCGGCTGCCCAAGTAAGGACGGAAAAGTAATGGATGCCTTGCTTACCAAAATGCATGGTGCTATGGTGGTTCAGACCCAGCTGGCTAACACGGGGGCCATCCTATCCCTGTATCAACGCCATCTGACCCAGCAGCTGGGGGAGGGGTGCAGTGCAGACCTGGTAGTGGAGATGCAGCAGGTCTCCTGGCTTCTCCCTAAGCTGATGAGGCAGCAGGCAGAGGCAGCAGAAAAGCCTTGTCCACTTTCTGGGGGGTCAGGCGCCACCTGTGGCTCTCACAGTCCATGCTGCAGCCGGAGGACAGGGCATGCCTACTCGGGTTGCTGGTAGAGCCATCTGCTATGTTCGGGCCCGACGAATCTAAGACACTCCAGCAAGCACAGGAAGCCCGTCACTGTGCACGTGAGGTGTCAGGGGCTTTGAGGTGGAGCCGCAACTGGCACCAGCCTCAGCCACAGCAGCCCATGCTCCCACAGTCAGGGGGATCTGAGGGGCCAGCTGGAAGCGTCAAGGCGGAGCAGGGCTAAGAGGGGGTGACAAGGCAATGACCTCTCTGCACCAGCACAGAGAGGTTCTGCTTTCAGAGATCTCCACTCTCCTGGACAAGAGAGCCATCAGGGAGGTGGGGAAGGAGGACCAGCAGGCGGGGTTTTATTTCCGCTATTTCCTTGTCCCGAAACGGGATGGTACTCTCCGGCCAGTTTTGGACCTCAGGGGACTGGACAAGTTCCTCCGCCCTCTGAAGTGCAAAATGTTGACTGTACCAAGGGTGAAGCAGGCTGTTTTGGTAGGCGACTGGTTTGCAACAGTCGACCTGAAGGACGCCTATTTTCAAATACCCGTATGGGAAGGGCACAGACGTTTCCTCAGGTTCGCCTTTGAAGGCAGGACTTCGAGTTTTGTGTCCTCCCCTTCGCCATCTCACTAGCCCCCCCGCACCTTCACCAGGTGTATGGATGCAGTCCTGGGGCCTCTGAGGCGTCGGAGTCTCAGGATAATGAACTACCTCGACGACTGGTTGTTGTGCGCTCAGACAGAGGAGCTGTGCCGAGTCCATTTATCAGCGTTACTGGCACACATCGGGAGTCTGGGGCTGTGCATCAACGACAAAAAATGCAGATTACAGCCTGCACAGACCACCCAGTTCCTGGGCATGTGGCTGGATGCCAGGGCTGGGTTGGTGACACTGACATGGGAGAGGCAAGAATCCCTCAGGGCCTGCCTCTCCCATTTTCGGCTGGAGGCCAGGCCTGCTTGGAGATTCTGCCTTTGCCTCTTGGGCCTCATGGCAGCGATGGTGGTGGTGCCTCTGGCTCTTCTGCACATGCGCCCAGTGCAGAGGTGTCTCTTCTCCTGGGGGCTATGCCCACAAAGGCATCTACAAGCCATGGTGGGTGTCACCAAGAGGCTGCGCATGGCCCTCGAGTGGTGGGAAACCCCAGCCAACATCTTTAGGGGCAGTTGGCTTGGTCCAGTGCTGCATAGCCAGGTGGTCTCCACAGACGCATCCCTGGCAGGATGGGGCGCAATCCACGAAGGCGTAGGCACCAGCTGAAGTGGGGCCCGGCCATTTATCTGGCTCTTCAGCACTTCGCACCGAGCCTCCAGGGTCGACACGTGCTCGTGACAACAGACAGCACGGTGGCGGCAGCCTGAGCGGCCTCTGTCCCCTCACACTTGACAGTGACACACAGCGTCTGGCGGTGTCTCTAGCTTGGGCTTGTATACTATTGGCCCTTTTCCACCAGCCCGCCTTGGCCCTACTCTACTCTACTCTACTTGGCTCTACTCGGTTTGCGTTGCGTTTCCACCGGCACGGTACCTCCTAAAATAAACCATTTTTTTAGTACCTACTCTGCTTTGGTTCTAAGTGAGCTGAGTCGATACCAAAAGGTGACGTCGACCGACTGCCGTCTACTGATTGGTCAGAGAATGTCGTCACCAATGAGTCATGAGCGTGACGTCCAAAACAGGACTGCAGTACATTTGTTACTTGATGGCAATAACTTGCTGTCATCACATTGTTAAACACAGGACTTTATCATTACGAGCTAGCTAACAAGCTAGCGGTAGCTTCCATTAGCTTACCCTCATACGTCTTTTCTTTGCAGCCCGATTGCTCTTGTCCTCGGCTTCAAACTGTTGTATAGCTTCCAAAACTCTCCTGTACTTCTCAAAGGTATTTCTTCTCGCCGCCTGCTTCTGCTTTCCTCTTTCATCCACTTTCATTCGGTTTGTAACAAAAAGCCACAGATCAAGCATCAAGTATACTATTGCCTCCAAGTCCTCCATTGTTTTGATTGTTGTGTCGCGCTCAAAATGACATGAACACAGTGTCGCCCAGCTGTTTCACGGCGACCCCGCCCCCGCTGGGTAGGGAACTGGGCTGGTGGAAAAGTAGCACAATGCGAGTAGAGTAGAGCCGGGTAGAGTCGGGGAAAGCCGAGCCGAGTAGAGTAGGGCTAATGGAAAAGGGCCATATGTTCATTTGTATATAGTCCTTCACTGGGTGTTTTTGTATTCACATACACTGTTTTAGAGCACTCCAGTGGCAGTGACTCCTCATTCGATCAACAGTGCCAGGGATTCTGAGGTGAATCTGAGGGGCTGCATTGGCTCTGTCTCCTCAGTCTCCTTGCGGTGTGTCTTACAGAGTCCCCGTACATATGGAATATGTAACTGTGTGGGGAGATAGTCTCGATACGATAGAGAACGTTCGGTTACGATGTAACCTTGGTTCTGAGTGAAGAGACTAACTCTCCAGGGCAAGGCAGCTCGGATACCGTTCCAATCATTGTTAACCAGTGAGACCATGCGCAACTGGGGCTTTTATATCTGCGCATGGGCCACCTAGTGGTGTGTCTTACAGAATATCCACGTCAACTGCCCAAGTGGGTCAGTTCCCTGTACATATGGAATATGTAACTGTGTGGAGAGATAGTCCCTTCACACAGTGTAACCGAACGTTCTGGCTAGGGCCCGACCGATATGGATTCTTTGAAGCCGATGCCGATACCGATATTTGGCAGAAAAAAATACAAATTACCGATTAATTGGCTGATTAATTAAAAAAATACATATAAAATTAATTTTAAAAAAGTTAAATGTCACAACATTCAATTTTGATGGAAAAGACAGGAGTGAGTTAACAGAATTTAATCACTTTTGCAGGAAACTTACATAAATTAAAGTTAATCTTTCACCTTTTTTTCAAATGCATCCACTCTTTTTGACACTGATTTTTATGAGTTGCCTTTTTTTTTTTGTACATCTGAGTGTTAAACATATAACGCTCAGTAAAGGACAGAAAATGATATGAATATTGAAAAAGCTTAATTGACAATAACATAAATATGACAAACACACTGTTTCATTTATGGGATGACATTTTATATATTTTTCAGTTCTGTACATTTTTTTTCCTCATCATAGGTGTGCTCTTTTCCATCTCTGTATCTGTCCAGGTACTTTAGCGGCTGTCAATAAGGGAACCATTCTGGGAAGGGCGGTGCACTGGAGGCCGTATGAACTCAAACACCGGCTCCTTCATGTCTGCTGAATAAAACAACAGACTTCATTAAAGGGAACATATCATGCAGAAACAAGATTTAATACTTACAAATAATGTTGTTTAGTGAATTGCTGACTCTATACCTCCAGAAAATCCCACAACATGAGATCTGCTCCTGTCCCCGATATCCGGGAGTGAGACTTCCGCCCATGAAAACGTCTCATTGCGAGATCTTCGCGAGATTTCCCGCAACCTGACGTCAGGTATTTTCAGTCTCTTCTCACTGGACGAACCTGAGAAAGCAGCTCCTCCCTGCAGCTCTTCCCCGGTAATGCCTGAAGCACCGAGCTGCAGCTAGGACACGCCCACCAAGGTCAGCCGTTTATATTCTCTCCAGGACCGGCAATGTCAGGAGCAGTTCAGTGTTTGTTTTCTGTTGTTTCCCTGAGCTATATACTTGAGAGAAGACATGTCTGGGATGGGTCTTCATCTGTGTTTTTTTTGTTGTGGATCAAAATCACAACTATCTTCACTTCCAAAGAATGAAGACACCAGAAAGCAGTGGACAGCCCTTGTTTCCTCGGATCAGCCGCTGTCTCAGCTGTTTCTGTGTGCTCATCATTTTACCCCAGAGGGCAGTTTGATGCAGGATTTGCATCTCAACTGCTGCTTAAACAAGGAGCAGTTCCCTCCATAAGGACTGTCCACAGAGACCCGGAACCACAAGCGGTAAGTAATGTAATCAGAGGAAGTAATGTAAATAAGGCCATGATGTAATGTCGAGCTAATGCTAAACTAGTTAGCGTTAGTGTCAGCTGTGTTGTGTAAATTCGGACTTGTAGAGCTCTTTTATGACCACACGGTAGCTTAAAAAGCAAAACTCACAAACGGTGCTTCATCCTTTGTTACTTAAACTGGTAAATAAATATATGATGTAATGTTGAGCCAATGCTAAGCTCGTTAGCGTTAGCGTTAGCATTAGCGTCAGCTGTGTTGTGTAAATTCAGACCTGTGGGGCTCTTTTATGACCACACAGTTGCTCGAAAAGCAGAACTCACAAACGGCGCTTCATCCTTTGTTACTTAAGTATCTATCTTTTCATGAGAAACATGTCTTTGAAAAGGTCTGCACACCCCTCTTAGCTGCTGAAAGTAATGGGAAGCTATTGTTAGCGGTTTGACTCACTGTTGTGTGTAATCACATAACTAATGTGGGGTTTTTTCTACTTAAAAACTCATCTGTATTCATGGAGATGTGTATGATCGATCGGCGAATCTCATAAGTAGCCATTTTAAACATGTAATAAAGGCCAAACAAAAGTTTAATGTTAACTGCAAAGTCAATACAACGATCCCCGGACAGCCGGGGCTAGTAAACAAGTCACTTCCGTATGTCACCCCTCCGCTCCGCCTCCGGCTCAGCCCTCACAGAACTGACCAATCAGAGGACGGAGCACACGTGGTCTCGGTTCTCACGTGTACTCCGTCTGAATCAGAGCGTTTTGAGGGAGAGCCTGAAAAGCGGCTAGAGAGAGGCTTTTGTAAACACGATTGTGATGCAAAGAAGGAGTTTTATGACCTGCAAAACGTACAGAAGTACTCCAAATGCATCCCAGATTGGCATAATGGCAAGGAAAACAGCATGATATGTTCCCTTTAACAAAAGAGAATGTTGATACAATGATACGATTGTAAGCCTTGGACTCACTGAGTGTGTTGTGGAAGGTGTCAGTGACGGACTCATCCCGCTGGCTCTGGAAGAAGGCCAGGCCGGCTGGGGTGATGTTGTCCTGGCGTTTCCTGTAGAAATCCAAAGTCTTGAATGTGCGATCCACCAGAGAATGGCTGTGGAGAGAGGAGATGTAGGTTAAGTATGATTATTTGTTTTTTATCTGATGACGAGGATGATATTCTTGCAATTAAGTAGACTGACGGACTGCATAAAACCACCCTACACACCTTTAATCAAAAGAACTGTTAAAACCTGCTGTAGCAAATGTCATGTCGTGTTTTTTTTCCACCTTAACTTTCCATTTTTTCCCTTATTATTTGATTCAGTTCAGCTGTTCACTCCTTATTTATCAATCAATCAAACTTTATTCATAAAGCACTTTTCATACAAAGAATGCAACTCAAAGTGCTTTATATAAAAAATAAAAACATTCCCTCAAACCACCTACCCATCCCTATTTACATAAGCATCTACTCACACACATGCACGCAACGTTTCACTCATGCACAAATACTCACTCACCCACATACACACACACACATACACACACACCAAAATAGTGGACGTTAAGCTAAGAACAAGAGGCTGAGTACAGACAGACCAGTTGAGAAAGTGCCATCAGAGGAGCCGTCTGCACCAGGAGCAGAGAGTCAACCACAGCCACAGCACACCGACGCAGAGCCCAGAGGAGAGATGTTGAACCTCAAGACTCCAACAGGGACCTCGAGACAGAGTCCTGCAGCCGCAGCCGACCAATAGCTCGTGGTGCAGATGGCTCCACCAGAGGAAACACTGGAGATCCTCATGATAAAAGAATAAAAATGTGTAAAAACTAAGGCCCTGTTTACACTGGGGCCTGACTGATATGGATTTTTTGAAGCCGATGCCAATACCGATATTTGGCAGAAAAAATACAGATTAACGATTAATCAGCCGATTAATTAAAAATATATATATTGCTATGATTATTTATGAGTTAATGCTGACATTTATCCAGAAATATCAATTTACGCTAACACTGATTCAATGATTTCATGTTTTTACTGCTTCAGCTAAGAAAGTTACATTTTACAAAATGAACTGTGAGTAGTAATATTATGGTACATGGGGCGGTACTTAATTTTGTAGGCGTTCCTATTGGTCACGTGTTGGTGACATCATATGGGGGTCGCATGATGATTTTGTTGTCCCTCCCCTTGCCGGGAGGGAAGTGACCTAAAATTTCACTTTACTTACTTTCTTACTCACTTTATTTCTCACATTTGTATTGAAAGTAACTTTTTTTCTTCAAAGTTCTTATTTTTTCGAAGTATAGAACAATTCTACAATGTCCTTAAAGGATCTATTTATTAGGATTCCAAAACTGTGTGGCCAAACTGCAGGACCGTGAAAACATACCTCCTCCCAATCAAACAGGTAGGATTTTTTTCTTTATTCAATTATTCTTTATTTAATTATTTAAAAGGTTGTGTTTTAATCTCTTACAAATACTTTTGTCTCTCTTACTATTTTTGGATCAATTAGGAGTTGAAAGAGTTCCAGGAGGCTGTGATTTTTGGGATAGTGGTGTTTTACAGCAGCGGAGCCAAAACTTTAATGGTATAAACTAACAAAAAATGAAGTTGATATTGGTGTAGAAGTTTTTAACAAAATGGGGAGATGGTCACATTGTATTCAGACTAGACGTGGCGACAACAATAGCAGATAAGGGTGTGACTGTTTAAAGGGGGGATTTAAGATGTGAATGTAAGAGACAGAATGTCTGGTAGAACATTAAAATAACAATATACAAGTTTTAAATTTGTTCAATCACGGTAGCTTTAAATCTTTTTTTTCTTATCCCCCTGTGTTGTTTCTATTTTTTAATGTAAAAACAAGACAATTTAGATAAGGAGCCACCAAGATCTCTCAGTACTAAAGGCAGCAGGATCCGGGCGGCTTGGCTGAAAAGGAAACATGAGAGAGAGGATCAATTAAGACAGGCGTATCCAGCCTGAAGAAACCCTACAACACATTTGAAGTCCAGGATAGCAGGTTAGTATAATTTAGGCCATCCACTGTGTTGAATACATGTTAATAATTCTGTTTTTTTTAATTTCTTATTTATACAAGTGGTTTGGAGTCTGCCCCCCAGCCACCTACATCTGACCCAGTGGGGGTTACAGACATTTTGGAGGACAGACATGAACTGGATGCAGATAAGGGTGTGACTAATCAGGGGGGCTGAGGTGTGAAAGTCACTCTCTAATCAACATCAAAGGTAAGTTTAGGGTGTAAATATAAGAGATAAGAGACAGAATGTCTGGTAGAACATTAACATAACAATATACAGGTTTTACCATTGTTCAATCACAGTGGCTTTAAATCTTTATTTCTTTTCCACCTGTGTTTTCCATGGTTCAATTTTTTAAATGTAAAAACACCAAAAAAAAACAAGACAATTTGGATAAGGAGGCACCAGGATCTCTCAGTCGAAAAGGACTTAAGTCCCGGGCAGCTTGGTTGAAGAGAAAGCGTCAACTAGAGGATCAACTAAGACAGGCCGTATCCAGTCTGAAGAAACCCAACAATACAGTTGAAGTTACCCAGGATATCAGGTTTGTATAATATATTATATCTACTGGAGGTGTGTTAATTACTTGTTAATAATTCTGTTTTTTTTTCTTATTTTTGAGTAGTGCCCCCCTACCATCTACATCTGTTACAGAGGGTGTGGTAGATAGTTTGGAGGACAGGCATGAACTGGATGCAGCGGTTGATGTGATTGTTCAGGAGAACCTGAGGGCTGATACCTGCAGTCAAGATAGCCCGACTACAAGGTTTGTTCAGAGTTTTTTAAATGTTTTCTTGAGAATTTGCACTGAGTTAATGATTTTAGCTGTTATGCTTACATGTATCTGCTTCCTACAACAGGGCCTATATTGTTATAAATAAAGAGCAGCCAGAGGAAACACCAAAGGAGCATGACACCTCCGAGTCTGACAACACCTCCGAGTCTGACGACACCTCAGACCCCTCACAGTCTGACGACACCTCAGACACCTCCGAGTCTCCAATGACGACGCAGAGTCTGACGGCACCTCAGAGTCTGATGACACCTCGGAGGAGGACGCGACACCTAATTCAGACAATACATCAAAGGAGGACATCACATCAGATGAGTTTTTTTCAATAATATATCCATGTGAACAGGCCAGTACGCAAATACCAGATCACCTCACTTTATATGATTCCTTCACTTTTCCTGATTATCCTGACCATTTTAATATAAGCACAAGTTGTCCATTGCAGTCTGATCTTTTGTTGGAAGGGGTTGATGAAAAATCAGAATTTGTAGAGGGTGACCTGCTTAATTTAAGTGGTTTTTCTGATTTGAATGCCTGCGAATGTGGTGATGGACTATGTCTAGATCCTGAGGATTTGGTAAATCAGGGTCTGATTACAACACCACCACCTTTGCTTGCTGATGAAAACAAAGTCTATTTGTTTCCATCCAATTCAGAAAAGTTGGAAGAATTAAGGTTTTTACTAAATAACCTACTCTCCAACTTGGATAATCAGGTTAGTGGAATTGCCAGTTGTGTACCAGGTGGTGTTGATTTAATACAGCCCCTCCATGCATCTTTTACTTTGTTTGGTCAGGAAATAGACAGTTATCTCACAGAGTTAAAAGAGTGGGTGGTCTCTGTTGAGACAGCACAAAAACAGATTTTTAGTTTTTTAGAGCTGGTTTTTAACATTGAATAGGTGTCTGTGTTTTGTTTTTTTTTAATTTGCGGGGTTGTCCTTCCAATCCACATCTGTCTTCAGGGTTTTTTGTTTTATCTTAATTAAAAAAAAAAAAAAAAAAAAAAAAAACATGTCACAGCCACCAAACAAGAAGCCCAAATATAGTGATGCATCTGATGTTTTCACTGACATAGATGATGTAGAATCACAAGAATCACCTCAGCCCTTAACACAATTCTCTACCACTCCTGGCGTTGATGTCTCTAAAATTATTGAATTGGCTTTTAAACAAATCATGTGTGGAAGTGATGATGTAGATATGGCTGATCATTTCTCACAGCTGTGTCATGGGGGAGGAGATGTAAGTGTGGATGTGAGTGGAGATGAGGGTCCATCTGTGTCAGGAATGCTTGACACTGTAAATGTTAATCTGGTCATTACACCCAACCAAATGAACAATAACATTATTCTAGAGGCTTTTAATATAGTAATGGGTGAAAGGGGGGTGATGATGTAGATATGGCTGATCATTTCTCACAGCTGTGTCATGGGGTAGGAGGTGTAAGTGTGGATGTGAGTGGAGATGTGGGTCCATCTGTGTCAGGAATGCTTGACACTGTAAATGTTAATCTGGTCATTACACCCAACCAAATGAACAATAACATTATTCTAGAGGCTTTTAATATGGTAATGGGTGAAAGGGGGGTCGAGTCCCCTGAGCCGCCTGGGGTGAGCTCTGAATTGTCTACCTATTTGGAGTCTGTAGATTTAACAACACCTCCCAGTAGAGATACAACAGAGCTAGCCAAAGGTGGCACAGATCACATTCCTCAAGACCCCGTTCCTGCTGAGTGTATTTACTCTGATAACCCCAGCATCATCCATCAGGCATTTTCTCTCGCCATGGCTGGTGATGATGATGATGATGTAGACTTCTCTGGAAATTTCTATGAATGTGTAAACATGGTGTGTGGGGATAACACGGTCACTACTTCCACTCCTTCTGTCCTAGCTTTTGTTGAAGAAAACGATGATGATGCTGTTGGTGAAGGAGTAGTATCCATGTCTCATGTTACCGCAGACAATTTTGAGCCACACCAGACTGGTAGTGGTAGGTGCAGACCTGTGGCATGTCCTGATACTACTCCTTCAACATCAGCATCATCAGCACCAGCATTACCATCAACATCATCTAACACTATTAACAATAATTATGGTCAGATATCAGTTAGAGAAATTCCTCATTTTAATGCAAGAGAGCTGCGTCAGCCTCTAGATTTACGCCGAATTACTCACAATGACTTAACCCAAATGCCTGCCATAGTCAGAGAGAGTCTGTCATCAGTAATTGATAGAGCCCTGGCGGATTCTCCATCAGGTAGTGTTTTAAATGTTGTGTTGAGGGGTCCTTCATTGGCAAACGATGTGCAGGCTGTCTTAAATTCTGATGATGATTATAACGAGTTATTTTTAGACCAAATTTCAAATGTAGTACAAAGCAATGACACATCAATGACAGATGATGATTTAGAATTTATAGTTTCTGTCGCAGACGGAAGAAGTGGCGGAAGTAATTGACTGAAGCTGGGTAAAGTCTTTTACGATGAGATTTTATCCAAAGAGGGGAAACATCTGTTTTATTCCAAACAATGGTAGTGAAAACAATCTTTGTTTCTCTCTGTGTCTTGCTCATTATGTTAATCCTATGATGTCTCCTGAAGAAAAACTGGGTTATGCAAAACAGCTGCACTCTGCAGCAGGTTTAGACCATATGCACAAAGTCTCCCTTTCAGATGTAGGTAAATTCGAGAGACACATGGGTGTTAAAATCATAGTATTTCACCAAACTGAGGCAGGTAAGCATCTCCAATGTTTTGAAACACATGACAGAATACACTGTAGAACAATCTGGCTCTATCTGCATGATGATCATTATTTTCCGATCCAAAACGCTAAAGGGTTTTTTGGTGCTTCATATGTCTGCTCTTTTTGCTATGGCACATATGAAACACCCGCTACTGCACAATTGCAGAAGACGCTGTAATGTCTGTTATACACAGTGTAGCAACCAGACCCCCAAAATTGTGAAATGTCCAGACTTTAAACGCCTCTGTAAATCAGAATTCTGTTTTGACCAACACCGCCGCCCTGAAGGGGTCCACAACAAAATCCCATGTCAGGGGATAAATAATGTGAGGCTTATGGAAAAATTTATCTGGCATCCAAAAACAAACATATTTGTAAACCAATTCGATGCTCCCACTGTCATGAAGAAATTGTGGACAGTAAGGTTTCTCACGAGTGCTTCATACAGCCAATTCCAAAGAAAGAAATCAGATCAGATTACATATTCTATGACTTTGAGACCCAGTATTATGACGGTAGACACTATGCGAATTTCGTGTGTGCAATGAACACAGAGGGAGAGAAAATGCGTTTCAACACCAGTGATTGTGTGTCTGCATTTATCAGTTGGTGCAGACGAAAGAAACACCATGGCTACACATTCATAGCACACAATGCATCTGGATTTGACAATTATACTGTGTTAAATCACTTTGTTAAACATGGCATCACCCCGAAAGTAACGATGAGAGGTAGCCGTGTTATTCTGATGTATGATGTTACATACAAAATGCGTTGGATTGATTCATTCAGTTTCCTTCCAATGCGTTTGTCAAAAACACCAGCAGCAATGGGGTTTGAGGATTTAGAGAAAGGCTACTTCCCGCACAAATTCAACATCCCCGAAAACATGCATTATATTGGTAAATATCCAGACCCCACCTTCTATGATTTTGAAAAAATGAGCAGCGATGAGAAAACCCGCTTCTTGAGATGGTACGAGACAGTCTGTGATGGAGTCCTTGATTTCCAGACAGAGATCAGCAGGTATTGTGTTAATGGTGTAGAAGTGTTACGTAAGGCCTGTATGATTTATCGGGATACCTTTCTTAAGTGTACAGAGCTTGATCCATTTGCTTTCACCACATTGGCATCCAGCTGTATGGGGGTTTACAAGACACTGTTCCTCCCCAGAGACACAGTGGCACTCACGTATGACGGTGCATACACTCGCCAAAATAAGACATACTCAGAAGTGTCTATTCAATGGCTCGAGTGTATCGCTCATACTGAGGACATTGAGATCCAGCATGTTCTCAATCATGGTGAGTATCAAGCTGGGTCATACTTTGTAGATGGGTTCCATCATGCTACCAACACCTGTTATGAGTTTGCAGGATGTATTTTCCATGGTTGTGTCAAGTGTAAGGTCCCAACGGATGTGAATCCGTTAAGTGGTGTGTCCTTTGGTGAGTTGTATCAACAGTTCATCACCAAAGTAGAGGCCTTACAGTCGCTTTATGGTTTTCGGGTGGTTGTTTTGTGGGAGTGTGAATGGATTCATATGACCAAAACAGATCCTAGGGTTCAGGTGTTTCTGAGCACCTACAAGAGACCAGAACATCTGGACCCTAGAGAGGCCTTGTTTGGTGGTCGTACTAATGCCATGAAGCTCTTCCACAAGACCGAGCCTGATGAGAAAATCAGGTATTACGACTTCACCAGTCTGTATCCAACTGTGCAGTCGAAAATGCCTTACCCGATCGGCCGTCCAAAAATAATCTTTGGTAATTTTGGCCCCATCGATCAATACTTTGGTTTTGTCAAATGTACTGTGCTTCCTCCAAAAGGCTTGTATCATCCTGTCCTTCCCTTCAGGTGCAACAACAAGCTGATGTTCCCTCTGTGTAGAAGTTGTGCTGTGGATATGAATCAGACAACCTGTACACACTGTGACGATGACAGACAGCTTTCTGGTGTGTGGGTGTCATTCGAGCTTCAGAAAGCGATTGAAAAGGGATATCGCATTGTGAGTATTGATGAAGTGTGGCATTTTCCTGAACAGACAGACACTTTGTTTAAGGATTATGTCAAGACATTTCTAAAATGCAAACAAGAGGCTTCAGGTTACCCTGCACATGTCAAGACACCTGAGCAGAGGAAACAGTACATTGATGAATATTATGAAAAAGAGGGCATCAGACTGGATCCTGATAAAATCTGTGTTAACAAGGCAGTTAGGAGTTGTAACAAGTTGGTCCTCAACTCTTTGTAGGGGAGATTCAGCATGAGGACTGATATGCCTCAATGTGAACTAATCATTGACCCCTCCAGATTCACCCAGCTGATGTTTAGTGACCAATTTGTCGTCTCACAATTTCGTTTCATACCAGATGATGTCGGTATGGTACAATGGAGTCATGCTGATGGTAAGTTGTGTAAAGTTAATGATGTGAATGTGTTCATAGATGCAATGACAACAGCTCATGCCAGGCTCTGCTTTATGACCTGTTGGATAAGCTGCAGGAGCGGGTGTTGTACTTTGACACAGACAGCATAATTTTCACTTCCAAGACAGGTGATTGGGTCCCACCCCTGGGTCCTTACCTGGGGGATTTGACTGATGAAATTAATGATGGTGATATGTGTGGTCTTCCTGAGGAGGACTACATCACAGAGTTTGTTTCAGGAGGACCCAAGTGTTATGCCTACCGCACCAGCAGAGGGAAAACACAGGTAAAATGCAAAGGGTGACATTAAATGCTGCAAATGCCACTATTGTCACCCCTGAGTCCATGGAGAGCTTGGTTCATGCATTTGTGAGCAATCAGAGCAGTGGGGCACATCTCATCACCTCAGCCTACACCATTAAACGCAATAAGTACCGGTTACAACTTAGAAACAAGACAGTTATGAAAAAGGTGCAGGTGGTGTACAATAAACGCAGAGTTCTCAGCAATTACACCACACTGCCCTATGGATTTTAAAACAGGTGTGTCTTTTGATGGCAGGCTGCAGCATCCATTCAGTTTGGTGGTGAGTGGGCCTTCCAATTGTGGAAAGACATTTTTTGTAAAGAGTGTCTTAGAAAATGCAGCGAGTGTTATTTCCCACAAAATTGTTAATATTGTATATATTTACTCATGTTGGCAGCCTTTGTATGATGAACTTTTAAAAATTTGCGATATAAACTTTGTACATGGTCTACCTGATACATTATGTGATGACAGCCTGTTACCCCCAGAGAAAAACAACCTTCTTATCATTGATGATTTAATGAATGATGCAAGTAACAATTTAGAAGTACAGAATGTTTTCACAAAATATGTTCATCATAGAAATCTAAGTTGTATATATTTAGTTCAAAATTTATTTATTCAAGATAAGGCCAGTCGAACAATTAGTTTAAATACAAACTACCTTGTTTTATTCAAAAATCCTAGAGATAAATATCAAATTTCGCTTTTAGGTAGACAAATGTTTCCGGGTAATACAAAATATTTTTAGAGGCCTTCAATGATGCCACGAGCACACCTTATGGTTATCTACTGATGGACTATAAAGCTAAAACCCCCGATTATTTAAGACTCAGAACAAACGTGCTTTTGCCACAGCAGGCTGTGTACATTTCCAAAAAGCAAAAGAAGTAAAATAAAAATAAAAATAAAATTAAAAATGTCATCTAGGGTACGGAGAAATCTGGCGCTTTTAGAGCTGGTATATAAATCGCCAACAAGCGTCTGAAGGATTATTGTGAATAACGCAGGCTCAGACTTTATCAATGCTTTGTGTGAAATAGCACTCAATGTCTTACAAGGTAACATTCCACTAAGTGATAAACAGTACAATCAATTGAAAAAGAAGAAAAAATCCATCAAATTAATCGTAGATATTTGAGTAAAATTGGCAAAAAAAGAAGAAGGTCATCAATCAGACTGGTGGTTTTTTGTTACCTCTTCTAGGAGCAGCTATTCCTTTTATATTCAGTTTGATCAACAAGAACTGAAATGGAGCACACACAAAAAATGTTTTTGGTACCTCAGCACCAGATTGACATGTTGAAGCAACAGCAGCAGCAACAGCAGTACCACCCACCGGATCAAAACAGTCCAAATCTAAGACAGATTGTGCAAAATGAATTGGACAAAGAAATGGCCGCCGTCCTACAACTATCGGACATAGACATTTATGAGAAGGCTAAAAAATACAACGCTACTCACATTGGTGAGACAGGGTGAACGTGAAAAAGCTGTGTTAACATTATCCCTTCCAACTGACAAAACTAGTGATATGGACAATGACGACTCAAACCAGGGTGTGGTAGACATCAAAGATGACTATATGGTTGAGGAAGTATTGAGACATGTGCCTAAAAGAAGTAAGAAAAATGCAGAATATGTTTTGGAGGCATTATGTCGATCAAAAGGACTGGTGTCATGGACAAATCAAGGGGAACTCATTGTTAATAAAAAGACGATTAGAGGTTCTCACCTTTTTGATTTAGTGAAAAGTGTCACTGCATCACACAATATTTCGGACACTTCAAGACCTTATGGCTGGGATGTGTTTTTAAAAACTCTGGCTTCTTTAAACATACCTTTATCTGCTATCCCAAATACACAGGTAAGGGGTGCCATTGCAGAACATAAGGCAGTTGGTGACACTAGCAGAGAAGGTTTTTCTCAAAAGAGCTCACCCTATCTGTCAGATACTCCAAAATTTAGTACCCCTCTCAGAACCCCTAGAGACAGATCAAAGCAAATAAGGACATCTGATGCAAATAATGAGTAGTTGGATTTTTAGACCCTCTTTTCTTGTTTTTTGTCTTTTTTTTTTTTTTTCTTAATGTTTCATCCATTATATTTGCTGGCTCTTTCACATGAATATATGTATAATAGTGATTGAGACTCATCTTTGTGAATTTAAATGTATCCTCTCCACCATTTCAGAATGGGGAAAAAGAGAAAGTGAATATGTGTTAAATGTGAATATAAAGAATATTATGGGGTTTTTTGTTTGTTTTTTAATAAAAATGACACGTTTGAATTTAACAATCTATGTATAATACTGACTGAAACTCGTCTTTGTGAATTTAAATATATCCTCTCCAACATTTCAGAATGGGGAAAAAGAAAAAGTGAATAAATGTGTTAAATGTAAATATAAAGAATATTACGTTTTATTGTTTGTTTGTTTTTTAATAAAAAATGACACGTTTGAAATTTAACTGAAATGTCTTTTGTTTTCATTTATTCTTTTTAAAATTATAATAACAGTACATGATTACAACATTACATTGTTTTTTCCATGTTGTACACAGGTAAAATTGTATTCATGACATACACAAGGTTTTATTTTGTTAACAAATCGACAAACCATATCATCACTAAAGACAAGATTATCACTGTACATGTTAATCATTTTGGTATAAGGTATACCTTTTTGTATGTGACACAGAAAAAATACACAATGTTGGCCACATGCTGTAGCATCAAAATTCTGTACTTGACGGCCTGAATGATACATCCACACAATTTTTCATAAGGAAATTGTTAATCTCTACAGGAAAATCTACATAGTCAGGCGGGTTACCAAAACTATCAAAGAAATAACCCTCTTTGTGTTTCGTGATGTACAAAGCAACCCAATGTTCACCGGGCATAGTCGAGGGTTGTGTGTTTACAATTAACATGGATGGAAATTTACTGACTTTAATTTCTGTGAGTTGATCACACGCCAGGGTTCTGATGAAATCTGTACCATTAATAATTTTATTTCTCATAATACTTGTTAATTCTATAGTATTTGTCAGGATTTTTTCCTTCACAGTCCCAAGATTGCTCAGTGGTGTAATGGTTCTTTACCAACACCTGACATAATTCAGAATAAAGATGCAGAGAACAGCTGGGTGCAATCAAACAAAGTTTTACTTGCAGCAAGGAGAACAACAATACAGAGTGTCAAGCAGTCTGAGGTGTTGATATAAAGCTAATACAAAAGTCTTCTCTCTATATAGGCATGTGTGTGCGTGTGTGTTTAACATGTAGGGAGGGGTGAGAGGTGTCGTGGCCTTCACGTCTCCTTCTTGGGGCTGTTTAGGCTGGTCTGGTGATGCACCGAGTCATAAACAATAGTTGATAAAAAGTAACAAGGAGAGGGCTGCACAAGGCCATGGAGGGATTGTGTGTGTGGGGAAAGAATGTCATGTAGTATCTGTGTGTGTGGAAAGGATGAAGCTGCTAAGGAAAAGGTTATACAATGATCAGGATAGAAATGTTCAAATACATGAAAACACTATATACAATATGTACAAAGTTCAAATCATTCTTAACATTCCCCGCTGTTTTTCATTATTTGAACAGATAACAATGCACTTTTCACATCAACCTTATACAACTTCAGTTAGGTTTTCTGTACAGGCATCAGATAGGCATAGTATCTGCGAAGAAACTAAATTTGTGTTTCCTTATGTCCAATTGGTGGGGCTGTTGATAAGGTGGAATAAACATGCTGTCTGTAAATTTTGGGAGTCATTTTTCAAGCAAGATTTATGAACACTAAAGCAGTATGTTGGATTAACATTACCCATAGGGATGGAAGCCAAATTGGGGAATTTGTCATTGTTGTAAAAACAGTCAAATTGAACATCCTTAGTTAGATGTACTGGGCCATAAATAGGGTTGTTCTTTGTATCATTTGTTTTACATAGATGGGTAAAGTTTAACATCTTAGCATTAGGTTTAGGGCCTGAAATCATAGACCAGTATGTTTGGTTCAAAACTGTAGCTGCAAGTGATGATCTGAGAATGTGTGGGAACAAAGTGCTGATATTTGTAACTGGTTTGGGTATGATGTGAGGGTTCCTTATGGCTATTGGCATCCGAGTACACACATAACAGTCAGTTAGATTCTGAGATTTTGCTAAGGTTTGTGCATATCTGTACCACATGTTCAGTTCAAAAGATGATGAGAAGTTGAAAGCCTTGGTATACCAATCCAAGGGGCTGCTGTCTTCAGGATGGTCCAGGGGGTTGTTGTTTCCAAGATGGTTATGCTTGTTCAGTCCATGTCCACCAGGGGGAGCCAGAGGAGCCAGAGGCCAGTCAGTCAGGATCCAGACGATGACGATGATGCACAGCAGAGTAGTCAGGAAGCAGGGAGTCCATCTCTGAGCCATTTCCCTATAGTACACTGGGGCCGGTCAGAGACCTGGCGATGGTTTCTTTTCGGGTTTGAGACGGTGCCCTAATGGCAGTGCCTTCTATCAGCACACGGAGCTATTCTCCGCCCCCCTTTGTAGCCCGTTTTATTCACCAGTGCACTTTGATGATTCCAGCTTCAGCATCTCCTCCTCACTTCTCAGGAGTTTGCAGTGGCTGAGATGGATCCAGGACGGTCTTCCTTCAACTGTTACTGCTGTGGGCGTTGACAGGAGAACTTGGTACGGCCCAGTCCAACGTGGTGACGACCACTTCTTTCTCTGGAGGGCCTTCAGGAACACAAAGTCTCCGGGTTTGACAGGTGTAGGGCCTTCAGGCTTCTCCTCCTGGGACACAGAAACAGACTTGACAGCATCAATTTGCTTTTTCACATTACAACATTGTTGCAAATGTGTCACTAATTCAGAGCATTTTACAGGTTTCTTAGGCTGGAGAATTGTCAATTCAGGTAGCTGATGAGGTCTATGAAATATACATTCAAATGGTGTTAGTTTATATTTGCCACAAGGTGTTGTATTAATGGAAGTTTTAACTAGGTTTAAACAAGCAGGCCAAGGTTTTCCTGTTGTTTCCATTGCTTTAATTAGTTGTTGTTTAACTGTACCATTCTTACGTTCCACGAGTCCAGCTGACTGTGGATGAAATGCTGTGTGTAATTTATGTTGCACTCCTAATTCTTTCAGCAGAGTTTTTACTTTTTGTGCAGTAAAGTGTGTACCATTATCTGAGTAGATAATTTCAGGTATTCCAAATCTGCAGAAAATACTCTCTTTCAGCACTTTAACTGTAAAATCTGCATCAGCATGTGCAGTTGGATGTATTTCAGTCCAATTACTATAATGTCATATAACAACTAGACAATACTTTAGATTTTGACATTTATCTAATTCAATGTAATCCATGCTTAAAACTTGAAAAGGTAATGTTGGTTCAGGAAATGAACCTTGTCTTGTTCTTATGCCTCCTTGAGCATTGTTTTTTAATCATATTAAACAATTTTTTACATGTTTATGTGCAGCTTTTTGGAAATTTGGAGCATAAAAACATTTTTGTACTCCCCCTAACATCCCCGCTGTTGTCACATGGCAAGGTCCATGGGACACCTTACACACCCAGGGATATAAGGAAGGAGGTAACCAGAGTAAACCAGTATCTGGATGATAAAAAAGGTCATCCTCAGGGTCAAGGACAAAAGATGACCAAAGATGGTCATCAAGATAATCCACACACATTATTAAGCAATGTGTGTGGATCTGGCACAAGTGGTACACGTGTTTGAACAGTTTTATTTACAGCTTGTAAGTTCTGTACCATTCTCCATCCCACACTGGGAGGAGCTTTTTTCACAGGAAAAATAGGTGTATTTACAGGTGAGTCCTCACATGGTATGAGGACTCCAGCTTTTAAAAAGTCTTGTATTACAGGTGTAATACCTGCTATTGCATCAGGCTTTAATGGATATTGTTTCTGTCTAGGCCTGTGTTCATTTTTTCCTTTAATTATGACAGGTTTTACATCTTTCATTAAGCCTACATCAGATGGACTTTGAGACCAAAGTGTTTCAGGAACGTCTTTTAGAGGTCATTCTGTAGTGCTCAGGTGTACTTGTGTCAAAGGAATGCACTTTCTGGTGCCCTGTAACAGTGATGGATAAAATCTATTAAAGATCTGGGCACTTGGGGACCATTTAAGGTTAAAAGTTCCTGGTACAGGGGTCCAGTCATGTGTTAAGGCTGCTGTTAATGCAAGATCACCACATTCCTTCCACTTTCTGTCTTTTGGTTTATACATAGAAATGTGTGCTCGTTTGCCTTCAAACTGAGATTGGACTTCAGGTTGTAAATGGACTGAGAAACAGCAAAGTCCCTCTAATGTCCATAAAAGTGAACCACATCTTAAAGTAGTGGTTTCAGGTAAATTGTGGCAACGGTCAAGGTCCAATGTCATATCTGTTAATGAAACTGCCATAGTTGTATGAAGCTGGGCAGGAGTGTCTAATTCTGTAATGTCCATGCCAGCACCAGTCAGTATGCTTTTAGCATCTGATTGCAGTTGTTTCATTTGGTCACCTTCAATGTTAAAGCCATACCAGTATCCTGGTGGGGTGACATAAAGTTGTCTTGCAGTTTCTGTTCTTAAAACTGTATAATCATCTTTCTTTCTGCCTATGGTCAAATCAAGATCATAAAGCAAATCCCTTCCTAAAAGGTTCACTGGACAGGAAGGACAATGGATAAACTGAACTTTAGCAGTTTTTCCTGTGTGAAGGTCCGTAACAGGTACGGGTTCAGTCAGAGATTCTGTGGTCAAATCTCCACTAGCAGACTTGACACAAATGGTGGATTTGGTTAACATTACATGTTTTGGCACTTTATTCAGAGTGCTTCTAGTTGCACCTGTGTCCAATAGGAATTCAATCAGTTCACCATTTACATTTAGGACAATAGTTGGAGACTGGAGCATGGAATTATAACAAATTTCAACAGGTGATTCATCATTTGGTAATGTTTGACCAGCTTTATGAGCCAACAATTTTTCTAGCATCACTTTTTGGTGCTCCATTGTCTCTCTATCTTCCTGGTTTAGTCATGTGTGCTTTTTGCGGTCTTTTTTTATGCCTTCTGCAGACTCTAGTGTGGTCCGGTGAATCATCTCTATAATGTCTGCGTCGCTCGTGATCAGAGTCTGAATCAGAGTCAGTCTCTTCATCCATTTGCTTCAGCCTACAGTGTTTCTCAATGTGGCCTGTTTTGTTGCAATAATAGCACTTTATGCGAGGTCGGTCTTTAACTCTGTCTCTGCCTCTATCTTGGTTTTGTTTAGGTTTATAATTAGATTTTTGTTTTGGTCTCGCACCTGACATGAACGCTACAAAAGCTTGCTCACAATTATCTTTGTTTTCTTTTCCTTCTGCTGGGTGTTTTCATAATGGTGGAGGCAATGTTGTAACAACTCCTCCATGGAACATGTTCCCAGGGTGAGACAGGTCAGTTTAACTTTTGCTTGCAGGCTCTGTGGGAGACAGTTTAAAAACATTGTCTTCCATGCTGAGGTGTATTTTGCATCATGAGAGTCACTGTAGCCTAGATGTTTTTCAAAGGCTGTCGTGAAGCGGAGTGCAAAAGTAGTCAGGTCTTCATCATTCTCATTCTCAACGTAGTGACTTTGCCAGGGTCACACTTACTGCCATATTTGTCCTGTACTATTTCTTTATGCTTGCGTACGTCCTGCCAATCAATTGCTGGAGAGAGGTCAGTCATGGGTATTGTCCCTGGTATTACTGCCTCAAAGTCTCCTTTAAACAGGATTTTAAGACATTTCATTAGCTCCATGACTGTGGGTTGATAGGTGAGTATCATTAAATCAAGGCTGGACCAGTAATCATCCACCTCACCTTCTTTTGGTGAGACCAATTCACTGGCAGCCGCTCTCACTTCACTAGCAGACCATGGGCGGTACACAATGGGGGTTGTTTCATCAGTCTTAGTTTTAGGGAACTCAAGAAGTGGAGCCATAGAGACTCCAGGTCTTTCTCTCCTGTCCTCAGAATCTCCCTCATTTCCGCTTTTTTCAATCATTTTTACTTCAGCAGCTAATCCGCTGTATAATGTTTCCGCAACGCCTTTCTTTTCCCTAGTTTTTGCACCACCCCGCTCCATCTTTCTTCCCCTAGTTACACGGGGAGAAAGCTCAGGAGTAGGTGGCGGTGAAAGTTTAGGTGTGGTTACACAAGGAGGAAGTTCAGGAGTAGGTGGCGGTAAATGTTTAGGTGTGGGTTTCTCCTCACACTGTTCCTTGCTTACCTCTGTAGCAATAACTTTCTTTTTATCAGTCATGAGGGGTGATTTTTTAGACAGATACCAGATCATCATATCTTCTTCTAGCTGTTTTTGTTTCTGTTGTTGTTGTAACATTTCTTGTTGTTTAATTTTTTCCTGTTCTTCCTTCTTTTCAGCATGTAGTGCTGCTTGTGACCACATCAGGGCACATTGAACTTCATTACAATCACCTTTTTTTTTCTTATTGGCTTCTTTTACAGCACACACAAGTGCTTTGCATGATTTTACTTTAAGGTTTCCATCAAATTCATACTCTTTTATCCATTTTTCTGCATACTTCAGGGGATCCACAGGTGGATTTCCTCCCTGTTCTTTCTTTATTAACTGTCCATTATGTTTAAACCTCCTCTTTATCTTATCTTTCTCTTCTTTATTCAGTTTACTGTTACCTTTTCCCATATTGCAATCTTCTGGACAATGATCAACGATCAGCCACTATCAGAGAGAAGATCGTCCACTACACCAAGCTTCTACTGTGACTAATTCACAGCGGATGTAGCCGTCTTCCTCTGCAGCCTCTCAATTTTGATCAGAGTCGCACACACACAAAGTCACACATACACAGTCACACACACACACAATTGTACACAACTGTACATAATTGTCTTCACTCCCGAGACTGCCTTCTAACGCAGTTAAAATCACTTAGGAGCGGGATCCTAGTTTAGGGCAATTTAGACAGATTGACAACCTATCTCTCAGACATCCTAAACTATCCTAGTTTAGGGCAATATAGACAGGTGTACGGCCTGTCTCTCAGACATCCTAAACTCTTAGTATAGGGCAATTAGCGGGTTACAAGTCCGCTCTAAGACCTCCTATTCTGCCTAAACAGCGGGTTGTAAGTCTGCTCTGAAGCTTCTTATACCACAAAAGATCTATGCTCACCAGTTTGCAGCCAGCTGTCTCTCGGGTGGATCCTCGTCACCGGCCCCAGTCGAGTGTGGAGACCACCAATCCCTCAAAGCGGGCTTTTCAATGCTGGAGATTTTCTTCCAGACCGTGCACGGATTTTCGCGATGGCTCCCTCTCTCCCAGGGTCACAGATGTTGAGGATCCGGCTCGAAGGACCAAGTTTATGTCAGGATTTTTTCCTTCACAGTCCCAAGATTGCTCAGTGGTGTAATGGTTCTTTACCAACACCTGACATAATTCAGAATAAAGATGCAGAGAACAGCTGGGTGCAATCAAACAAAGTTTTACTTGCAGCAAGGAGAACAACAATACAGAGTGTCAAGCAGTCTGAGGTGTTGATCTAAAGCTAATACAAAAGTCTTCTCTCTATATAGGCATGTGTGTGCATGTGTGTTTAACATGTAGGGAGGGGTGAGAGGTGTCGTGGCCTTCACGTCTCCTTCTTGGGGCTGTTTAGGCTGGTCTGGTGATGCACCGAGTCATAAACAATAGTTGATAAAAAGTAACAAGGAGAGGGCTGCACAAGGCCATGGAGGGATTGTGTGTGTGGGGAAAGAATGTCATGTAGTATCTGTGTGTGGGGAAAGGATGAAGCTGCTAAGGAAAAGGTTATACAATGATCAGGATAGAAATGTTCAAATACATGAAAACACTATATACAATATGTACAAAGTTCAAATCATTCTTAACAGTATTCATCCTGTTTTAATAGTAATCCAAAAGTACCTGTCTTCTGTTTGATATTTCAATAACTGAATCAAATACAGAATAACATATCAGATTAACTGTTCGGGGGAGTGGTACCCTGAAACGCACCTCCAATCTAACATTTCCTGTTTTAATTAATGAAACATTCCCTGAACGCCCCTTGTCAGCCTCTAGGTTGAAGCAGAATAGTGTATATCCGTTAGCACGTGATATTGCCAGGGATCTGTCTTTGAGATGTCGTCCAGTGGTTTGAATCAGCTGATTATACTGATCTCTTTGAAAAAGCGGTTGAAAAGGTTTTACAGGGAATGACTGACCATCAGCATACATACTGATAAACTCTGTATCTGTATGTAATGTTCAAAATTGAATGGGTTACGGTTGTAGCTCCCTGTGTATCCCTCGTTGTCAACAAATCCTACTATTATGAATGTAGGGATCTGTCCCATAAACAGGTTGTCTTGCGTGGACACGCGTGTTCCTGCAGGTATAGAATGGGTTTTTAGGCACACTCCGTCAATAGCATATTTAGCATTAGTGTGTTGTAAGGCTCTGCTGTGTGCCAATCTGACACCAGGTGCAACAGAAACCTTTTTTATAAACAGACTAGCAGACATGATTTTAGCACGGTAGTGTACATTTCCAGCAGCCATTAGACAGAATTCATCTTTTGCCCGTATGAATTTCAAAGCAAAATCAACACCATTTTGCAAAAGTTTTTCCTGAAAAAACAAATCAGCATGCATTGGAGCAATTAACTCCACAGTGCGACTGTTTTGTGTATATCTCCCCCTTGTTGTTAGTCCATGATTATCTCCATCTAAAGCAACCGTGTTCAGATGCCCCACAGTATCTTTGCAAAACAACCCAGGGCTTTCACCCAGACATCCATTGAAAAGTCAATATATGTGGAAATACCGCCTGTGTCGGTCATAACTGATACAGGACCTGTGGAGTTTTACGTGTCTGCAAGTGGAGAGGATTATCTCGATCTCAATGACTCTTATCTGTTTACGCGTGTGAAAATTACAAATGCGGATGGTACAAACTTGGCTAATGATGTTGATGTGGGATTCATAAATTATCCTGGATGCTCACTTTTCTCACAGGTTGATATTACACTAGGAGACAGACTCATTACCCAATCCTCCAACACATATCTCTATAGGGGTATAATTGAGTATTTGATAAACTATGGAAAGGACACATTGGATACCGAGTTTAGCCCTGGGTTGTCTTGCAAAGATACTGCATTAGTTGGTGTTGTATAGCCAATTGGTTTTTCTAATATTTGTATGTCTTGTACATATTTGGAAAAAAAAGACTTTGTTAAAACTATCATGTGTTCTTTTTTACTTCAACACAATCATGGAAACAACTCTGCAGAAAATATATTGGTTAATGGGATAGATAAACATTTTCAGACGGATTTAGTTGACATGAGTGAATATGCATCAGAAAACGACAATATAAAGTACCTTCTAACATGTATGGATGTATTTTCCAAATATGCATGGGTAAGATGTCTTAAAAACAAGTCAGCAATAGCTGTCACAAATGCTTGTAAAGATATTCTACAGGAAGGGCGGGTGCTAGATAAACTACAAACAGATGAAGGTAGAGAGCTTTATAACAAACTCTTTCAACAATTATTGAAAAAGTATAATATTATCCACTTTTCTACATCTAATGAAACAAAAGCCTCTGTAGTGGAGTGTTTCAACAGAACTTTTAAGACAAGGATGTGGAGATATTTAACATCTGTCAACTCGAGGAGATACATAGAAGTAGTTCAAGATCTGATACATGCTTATAATAATTCTCACCATAGATCTATTGGGATGACGCCACAAGCAGTAAACAAAGATAATGAGAAGACTGCTTTTTACAACTTGTACAAAAGGAAACCCCAGAGAGCTCTATCGTTCAAATTTAATGTAGGGGATACTGTGAGAATATCAAAACTTCATGGAGTGTTTAGAAAAGGATACGAACAAACTTTCACAGATGAATTTTTTACAACAACGACTCGTATAGGAAGAGATCCTCCTGTATACAAACTAACAGACTGTGGAGGGGAGTTGTTAAAAGGATCGTTTTACAAGTATGAGTTACAACAAGTCATCAATGATAAAAACAAAACTTTTAAAATAGAAGCAATATTGTCAAGAAAAAGAGTATCTGGCAAAAACCATGTCCTGGTTAAATGGCTGGGTTGGCCTGAGAAATTCAACTCATGGGTGTGTGAGGATGACATTATTGATGTTTAAAAAGGACAGTCTAATCTGTTTTACCCATCATACGTAAAATCTTACAGTGAAGTCAAGAAATCATGGATAAGAAAAATGGATTTTATGTGACGTTGCCTAGTAATGCTTCAACAAACGTATACCCAAATAACAAAATATGGAACTATCGGACAAAATTAGCAAAACCAATTGTTCTGAACAAACCATATGAGGTAGGCCTGATAGAGATTCAGTATCCAAGGAATTGGTTAACATTCTCACCAAGTGATGGACAGGTGACTGTTGTCAATATTAAAACAAAAAAGGAAACCATAATAACATTATCCCCTGGGTATTACGATACCATACAAAGAATAGTGAAAGAATTTAATTCAAAATGCATCGTCACAAGTGCGACAGCACGTATAAATCTACACTACAATCCTATAACAAATCATATTTTCATTACTGGTGCTGAAGGATTAGCCTTAACATTTAGAGGCAGACTTGCTGAAATTTTGGGGTTTGTTCCTGAAAACCCTTTCACTGTGGAAGACATAGCCATTTATAAAAAAAAAACGTCTGTAGCGCCTTACCCTGCAGACATTTACGGAGGGAGTTACAATATTTTTGTTTATACCGATATTGTGGATTACCAACTAGTGGGTAACAGTCATGTACCCCTACTGAGGTGTATAAATGTGTCTGATGAAGAACGTCATATGCCCACTTTAACTTACGACAAGCCTCACTACACATCGTTGTCCAAGACAGTTATAGAAGACATTGAAATCTCCCTAAAAAACGACCAAAACAAACATATACCATTTCAATACAGAAAAGTAATTGTTAAACTACACTTCCGACCGGTGAGCCGTGGTTTCTGAGAGACAAACATTTTTTCAAAATAATCCGAAGTCCTTACAACCGTGATGATGACAGGTACATGTCATACTATATGAACCAGGCAGGTGGTGATTTGCCAGGATTTATAGGTGCCAGTACACAGTATGGACAGGGGCTGGGGGGCATTTTCCGCATACTGTTCAGGATGGCTGTACCATTGTTGAAAAGAGGATTTAACATTGCAAAACCCCATCTCAAAACGGCTGCTACAGGTATAATGGGGGATATTGTCTCTAACATAGCCAAAAGCAGTGTGTCTAGAAAACAGGAAGGAAATGGAATGATTGTATACACACGGAGACCTATAAAAAGACCACCATCCACAAGACGCGCGCAGTGTGTCTAAAAATCGTAAAACAGGACGGAAAACACGGAGGACTGTCAAAAAGAAGGGTACCACCAAGGTTAACAGAGCTCCTGCCAGACGCCGAAGATTTTTGTCCAAGGATAAATTCTAGTCAAGACACAATAATATACTGAAGAAACCATGTCCCTCATTCATGACCAGTCACAGGAATGAGTGAAGACCGAGCTGGATCTTTTTACTGTGCCATTCACCCAGACATCCATTGAAAAGTCAATATATGTGGAAATACCGCCTGTGTCGGTCATAACTGATACAGGACCTGTGGAGGTTTACGTGTCTGCAAGTGGAGAGGATTATCTCGATCTCAATGACTCTTATCTGTTTACGCGTGTGAAAATTACAAATGCGGATGTTGACAGATGTTAAATATCTCGACATCCTTGTCATCCTTGTCTTAAAAGTTCTGTTGAAACACTCCACTACAGAGGCTTTTGTTTCATTAGATGTAGAAAAGTGGATAATATTATACTTTTTCAATAATTGTTGAAAGAGTTTGTTATAAAACTCTCTACCTTCATCTGTTTGTAGTTTATCTAGCACCCGCCCTTCCTGTAGAATATCTTTACAAGCATTTGTGACAGCTATTGCTGACTTGTTTTAAAGACATCTTACCCATGCATATTTGGAAAATACATCCATACATGTTAGAAGGTACTTTATATTGTCGTTTTCTGATGCATATTCACTCATGTCAACTAAATCCGTCTGAAACTGTTTATCTGTCCCATTAACCAATATATTTTCTGCAGAGTTGTTTCCATGATTGTGTTGAAGTAAAAATGAACACATGATAGTTTTAACAAAGTCTTTTTTTTCCAAATATGTACAAGACATACAAATATTAGAAAAACCAATTGGCTATACAACACCAACTACTGTCACAAACAAGAATGAATGCATAAAGTTTGTACCATACCTTTTTTTTTAATTATTATTATTATTTAAAAACACACAAAAAACATTGACTCAAAAGAAAATCAAACCAGGTATATGAAAAAACACTACAACATTTTTATACACTTCTACACACAACAAAATAAAAAAAGTCACTCATATCATTCCTTGGTACCCCAACGTCCACAAACCATGTCATGCAAATGATTCAACTGTTCAAGGGTTAACCCCCCGCAATATCCCATCCAGCGTCTCCTTGATGTTTTCAGTTACTTTCAGTTCATAGACAAATGCATCTATGACCCCCCATGACTCGTTCTTCACTCATCAGATGACAGTTCCTCTTTTTCAGATGGTAGAAGATGGCTGGAATAAAGCTGGCATCCAAAACAGTCTTTGCCACCTTCACCAAATTTTTGGTATCAAAGTGTTCTGAGGCTTCTGACAAGCACTCATGCTCTTTCTGGCTCGGATGACTTGTCTGACATCCATAGCACTCCTCCTCCCTTAGTGTGACATACCCGGCATTAAACAGACATGCTGCACAACTCCGTATCACGTCCACATAGTCAGCCGATGTCATAACTGACAATTCTCTCTCTCCTTCATGGAGTATCGAGCCGGAACAGGTCTGTGCCTCAAAATCCAAAGATTGAGGCAACAGAGGAGGGTGAAATTCTCCCCCTCCTGCCTCAACTGTCGAGACGGTTCCAGCTCCCTCTAGCGAGTTCCAGGTCTGTGCCTCAAAATCCAAAGATTGAGGCAACAGAGGAGGGTGAAATTCTCCCCCTCCTGCGTGGAGCATGGAGCCGAATTCGGCTCCCTCTGGCGAAATCCAGTGTGGTGCCTCAATACCCATAGATTGAGGCAGCAGAGAAGGAGATGGTGGAGAGCTTGGTGGAGAGCTTGGAAACATCAGCTGTGACGGGTAAAATGGTGACATTGGAGGGGTATGAAGAAACTGAGAAGGTGATGGTGGTGGTGACGGCGTTGGTGGCATGTAGTAGTAGAGACTATTACAAAATAGAGGCGGTGGTGAGTAAGATGGAGACCAAGGTGATTCCAGTCTCCTGGGACTCCCTCTGGTTGGTGTGCACACTATTTAAAAAGAGAAAAAAAACATTTCATCAGTGGATAGAATCAAATACATCAAACAAGATCTTTGTAAATTGTATGATATAACTGATAAAGTATTAATCCAATAAAAAAACCTACCCAGTTAGTTATTAGAAGTCTGGGTGTCTGATGATTTTCGGCCTGCACAGGGGAGTAAGGCGACCGATCTGCTCCATATGTGTCTCATCATCGAAAAAAAGACGTTTTCTAATGCGTTCAAAACTACTGCCGATTCTGTCTTTATTAATGGCCTCATCAACTTCGCTAAACACTCTCTGCAAAATCCGCCAGTCACACCACTGAATAAAGAAAAAAGTTTTAAACCATGAATCATACTCCTGAAGAGTCAGAGGATATGGCTGTGATCGCCATTCTTCACGACCTCTACTTGCAATCACTGTCCTCGCAAAAACTCAGAAAAATAAAATCATCTTCTTGTCTGCTAAATCTGTCTGCTTCTACTCGATAAATCTGAGGCCCCACAGCGCTCAACCACTGAGACACATAGAAAACCTCTGGGAAGCCACATCTATCAAGGTCTGCACACACAGTAGAACGGAAAAGTTTCCAGTCTTTAACAGACAACAATCCACTAACTGATTTAAAATCTGACGATTTCTCACTACTCTCCATAGTCAATGTAACACGTCCATTCTTATATATAACAGAGTACGCATATCCATTAACACCCTCGAGCTCTATTTTCATCTCTGGTAGTGCCGAAAAGTAAGCCCTCCATCTCTACGTCGTCTACGCCCTGGTGCATCAACACAAGATTGAGCAAAGGCATGCCTATTGACAGACATACCTAAAACATCTTCACCAACATCAGAGCAGGTGGCGTTGATCAGATCTGGGGCTCCGGATTCCATCATGGTTGAAGAAAATCAAAAAAAGTCGGGTGACTGGAGAAAAAAACGTAAGGAGGCGTGGACCGGTGATGTCCTTGTCTCAGAGAAAGAGAAGGTAATTAAACACCAGAAAATAAGCTCTATATATACAACTCAAATAGTAGATACGCCTACAGGGAGGTCCTCAGCATAATCAAATAGACTCATCCCACATAATATCATATCCGGCGAGGGGAGGGACCAACGAGGGGAGGGACAAAACAAAATCATCACGTGAACGCCATATGATGTCACCAACACGTGACCAATAGGAACGCCTACAAAATTAAGCACCGCCCCATGTACCATAATATTACTACTACTGTGCCCTTGTTTCCTGTCTGATATTTTTAGATAGGATAAAAGATAGGTATTTAAGTAACAAAGGATGAAGCACCGTTTGTGAGTTCTGCTTTTCGAGCAACTGTGTGGTAGTAAGAGAGCCCCACTAGTCCGAATTTACACAACACAGCTGACGCTAACGCTAACGAGCTTAGCATTGGCTCAACATTATATCATATATTTATTTACGAGTTTAAGTAACAGAGGATGAAGCACCATTTGTGAGTTTTGCTTATTTAGCTACAGTGTGGTCGTAAAAGAGCTCTACAAGTCTGAATTTACACAACACAGCTGACACTAACGCTAACTAGCTTAGCATTAGCTCGACATTAAATCATGGCTTTATTTACATTACTTCCTCTGATTACATTACCGCTTGTGGTTCTGGGTCTCTGTGGACAGTCTTTATGGAGGAAACTGCTCCTTGTTTGAGCAGCAGTTGAGATGCAAATCCTGCATCAAACTGCCCTCTGGGGTAAAATGATGAGCACACAGAAACAGCTGAAACAGCAGCTGATCCTAGGAAACAAAGGCTGCCCACTGCTTTCTGGTGTCTTCATTCTTTGGAAGTGAAAATAGTCGTGATTTTGATCCACAACCAAAAGAACACAGATGAAGACCCTTTGCAGACATGTCTTCTCTCAAGTATATAGCTCAGGGAAACAACAGAAAACAAACACTGAAACTACTACTGAAACTGCTGGTCCTGGAGAGAATATAAACGACTGAGCTTGGTGGGTGTGTCTTACCTGCAGCTCGGTGCTTCAGGGAGAGGGGTCCGACTGCAGGCCGCAAGACAGAGGCGTGTCGCAGGGTAGGACAGTAGGCGTGTCGCAGAGTGACGCCATTTTGCGACACGCCTACTTTGCGACATGATACTTTGCGACATGCTACTTAATGGGGAGAAGCTAGTTCAAGGGAAATCACGTAGAACCGTGCGAGAAAGTTTTAGTGATGAACAATGGCGGATCGTGTCCAGACTGTAAGTGTTAGCATATTTCATGTAACAAACGTCAAACAGTTGCTGCACTTAGTTGTATTATTACCTAATCCTTACCCTTACCCAAACCCCTTACCCTTACCCTAAGCCTAACCCCTTACCCTAACCCTTAACCGTATTTGTACGCATTTGAATACGTTTATTATAAAGCAAAGAATGGGTAAGCAAAAACATTGACGTTCGGCTGGACCGTGCTGAAGCTGTTATATCCCTTTAAGAAGCACATGTAGTGGGCGTGTCGCAGAGTGACACTCTGCGACACGCCTACTGTACTCTGCGACACGCCATTGTCTTGCGGCCTGCAGTCGGATACAATTGGCTTCAGGCATTACCGGGGAGGAGCTGCAGGGAGGAGCTGCTTTCTCAGGCTCGTCCAGTGAGAAGAGACTGAAAATACCTGACGTCAGGTTGCGGGAAATCTCGCGAAGATCTTGCTATGAGACATTTTCAGGGGCGGAAATCTCGCTCCCGGATATCAGGGACAGGAGCAGATCTCATGTTGTGGGATTTTCTGGAGTTGTAGAGTCGGCAATTCAATAAACAACATTATTTGTAAGTATTAAATCTTGTTTCTGCATGATATGACCCCTTTAAGAAACTCTTACTGCTGCCTAAAGGTCATGTCTCCCTGATATATAATTCTTTATTGGACCAAATACAAATTCCTTTAGCAATTGTATCAAAATGGAACAAAGACTGCTTTGAGTCATCCATAAACTGGGCATATGTTTGGAGAAACACCTCCCATTCATCACAAAATCTAAATCATAAATTAACAAATTTTTATTTTATCTATCAGACTCATTTGACACCTGTACGGCGTTTCAGAATGCGTATTAACAGCTCACCTCATTGCTCCTTATGTGAATCAAATCAGTTAGGGACATTCCTACATATTATGTGGGAGTGTCCACTTGTTCAAAGGTTCTGGATGCAAATCACTGAAGTCTTGTGTGTGTGTTGTCATCCTCTTCTTATTTAATTTCAATGCATTGTGTTTTTTTTATGACAATCAAATGGATTAATGTATTATCCCGAAATTATTTTGTTGGATGATGCAGCCCTGTAAAGACTGTCAAAACAAATAAAAATTTGGTCAAAAAAAAAAAAAAAAAACCTTCAACAACTTGGTGACCCCGACGTGATTTGGCTGAAAGGCCTGTCCGGATTGAGGACAACGATCGGTGGACTCGTAGGAATTCTGCACAAACAATTGAAGAAGTGGCCACTGAATAATAAAGGTAAGCAGAAAACCTTTTGATATACAGTATCAGAATTACCGCAATTGACGATCCTAAATACAAAATTGTCTGTGTTAGAATTTCCTACGAGTGAGTAAAATAATTTTGACCAAATGTTTTTTCTCTTTTCTTTCACAAATGTATACTGCAATAAACTGAGTAAAATATGTGAGACAGTACGGGCAGGTTCCGCTCATATGGGACAGGAATAGCCTGGGCGTCATATGATGAAATAGGAGTGTAACTAACTGATTGAGAGACAATCGGGCCCGAGGTTACACGGATCTGTCCAGTGAAGGGTCCTAGTTAAAGGATAAGTTCGTTTTTTTGACACCTGGACCTTATTTTTAGGAGTAAATACGCTCGTAGACTCACCCAGACAATTTTGGCGGAGCTCGGAGTTTTCGAGCAATTTAGATCCATCCGACGGCATTTTTCCTCATGCCGTAGTAGCAGACGGGGCCAGAAATTGAAGCCCCTAAATAAGACACTATCTGCTGCGAAACTCGCTCATTTCAACTACATTTTATAAACGAATGGCCAGTGTTATCACCATGTCAGCTCAACTTTGTTGTTATGGTTATCCAGGGCTTTACAAGGATGGGTAACTTTTGGTGACGTCATAGACAAGAACATGAGTAGAGCCGCTGTTGTTGCTAGGCTACATGGCTACAGGGCTATTTTTGTGCAACATGGCGCAATATTTATCCGATGTAGAAGTGTCTGACGACCTTGAGTATAATGGATGCCCGTATCGTTTTGAGCCAGAATATACCGACGAGGAGCTATTTGAAAGGAGGATGCAGAGGGAAAGAGCCGAACAGCTGGCCAGAGAAAAAGCAACCACTGCATGTCCACGAATGCTGGCTAACTGGTGGTGTTGTTGTGGACATTTTACGGCAAACACAACAGAGGAGGAGTGCCTTTGCTGCTCAGAGTGACTTGAGACCAGAGGAAACACGTATTGATGCCCCCCACAATACGATTTCTGGCCCCGTCTGCTACTACGGCATGAGAGAAAAACGTTGTTGGATAGATCTAAATTGCTCGAAAACGGCTCCGAGCGCCGCCAAAATTGTCTGGGTGAGTCTACGAGCGTATTTAATCCTAAAAATAAGTTCCAGGTGTCAAAAAACCGAACTTATCCTTTAAGGTTAAAATGTTTTGACACCAGTGTCCCTTATTCAATTGACACATTTTAGGGGTCAGGGTTCTTTTTTCACAGTGATATCTGGGGGTCTGGAAGTAATCTGGGTGCGGTACCCAGTCCTCATATGAAGGTGACGACCCTTGAGGTCTCCTAGTATATAGTGTAAGACGTAATTGGAATGCGGTATTCCCCCTCCAATAATTAGAGGTTGTCAGAGTCGGACGCTAATGTGTGGGTGGCTTTTCAATCAGTTTTGATACTTTGAGGTCATTTGTGGAGAGTGTACTGGAGATTACAGATCAAGGAATTCCTCAAAGCAAATTGACTATCAACTGATTGCTTTGTGGGGCTTGGGTTGGGCATAGGCTAGGGGATAATTGTGTTAGGTTAGGCATTAAGATGAATACCTATGTAAGCACATGGCCTTGATGTGAAGATTTCAGACTGATCTTTTAAAATAAATATAGATTTTTACAAGTTACTTTGAATTATACATGGTTTTCTAAGGTCATACCATTTGAGATGTAACCCTAAACACACCTTATGGTCAGGTGTGTTTAGGTAAAATTATCAAGATTTCAAAGACAGCTAACCTTGGCATGCAGCAGTTAGGTAATTTGTGAATTTATTTTCAAATTTTAACCTTTTAATTTTAACTAAACCATGGGAAAACAACTGCATAATGTCACTGACCCAGTAAAAACAACAATAATGACACTAATAATAATGGTATTGAAGGGAGCTATCAAACACCTGGCTGGTTGCGATCAGTATTTTTCTAGAATCATGAAAATGATGCAGCCAGTACAATTAGAAACTAACAATAATAATAATACTACATTTTATTTAAAAGCGCCTTGCTGAGCACTAAAGGACACTTTACAAAGTAATTGAAAACACAATTAAAATAAATAAAACAACAGAGAAGGAGTGATATCTGTGCTTGTTTGTCTGTTTGTCTAACCCCTCCCTCGTGTTTCCTGTTTGTGTTACTAGATGGAACGTCCGTGGCATCCATTCAGACACCCTGGATGGCACTCTGTGCTTCAAATTGAAAAATACATTGACCAACTTAGAAAAGTTGCTCTGCAAACAGTATTCTCAACAGGTGATCTCCATTCTCATCAAGGAACAGGAAGAAGAGCTCCAACATTGAATCTGGCCAATAAGTCTGGACAAAGTGCTTTAAGTTCTACTGGAACAAACCTAAGTGGTCTGGTATACAGCAGCAAAAATAACACCTTACTGCCTAAAGTCTGGGTTACTGACAACAAACTGAGCCCGTGGATTCACAAATCACACTGCTCACCCAGCCAGCACATTAACTCACCTGACTGCACACTAACTGAGGTGCACACTGACTTGACAGACCTACCTGACCCCTCTGAGGCTGCAGACTCAGAGTGAACTGTTTATATCCTGTAACTTTACACTGTTTCTTAACATTGTGGAATTAATCAACATTTCCTCCTTAGCTCTGGTGCCGTGTTGGACCTGCACTATCTGCAGTGCAGTCCTTGAACTGCGATGACATGCTTAATCTTAATTTTTCTTGCAGTTTTCCTAACCTGGCTGTGGTATGAGCTACAACTCCGAGATATCTTATAATGTATATACTGTTTAAAATGTATAACCACTGTCATTAAGAACAAGCTTCCAGGTCTTATACCATGCCCTCACTCCATGCTTGACCAACTGATGATGAGGAGGGTGACAACGTCCCTGATGTCTTAATCCAAGCTGATGATGATGACACGGATGAAGATTCTCTTGGTGACCCTGATCTGCTAATGCTCATTCACTTGTAAATATTAGAGCCTGAAGAGGATGATGTTGAGTTTCCCTCCACCCTCACACGTTTTCTCTTCGTTGACCTCTGAAGGGGGATTGATCCCTCCCACGTGATTAACAAATATGCACACACATTGGAAATTGGCTCCTACACACATCTCATACCCTCTGATGAAGATTCTTCCTGTGTGTTTCATCACCTGTGTTATATTATGATCTCCTCATGTACTGCTTTCACCCTGCCAGTGTGTGCTTATATTATTAATCTACATTGTTTGCCTTTTTTGCATTAGTTGTTACCAGAAGTGCTTCATGGTCTTATGATCTCAGCTGAGTGGTACTCTGTCTGATATGGTCGTTATCTTAATGTGAAGGTTTAGTTTGTATTTTTACACATGCATTTGTATATGTTTATTTATATGCGTATTACCCTGTACTCATTCTTGTTATGTTTGTTGTCCCCTGACAGTCACCCACCTGCTCCCTTAAGGAACCCTATTTTGACACTTTATGTCATCCCCACTGTCCCTCTCATCTCTGCTCAGGAATGCAGAAACGTACATGCCAGCGTGTCTGTGGGAAGTGGCTCACCCCTCTCCTGATTCCACAATGGTGAGATAAGACTGTGGGCCCTGCTCAGTCACACAGGATTTTGATTGAATTAATCTGTCTGATTTATTGACATGACATAGTCATGTCAAAAGGGGGATTAATTTAATGTCTCAAACTGAGCATCAGTATGGATGCGGCTCTGACTGACTTCTTTGTTTGTGCATTGACAGTAGATTGTGTTCTGCTCTCTACCCATAAAAGGCCTGATGTGTTTCAGCAACAATAGTGATCAGGTACTCATGTACTTCCTCCTCACACTGCTGCAGCTAAATATACACTGTTCTCTTTATGATGCTCACACTGACAGGTTTCACTTGTGACCTGGTGCTAAAGTTAATACACATTGTTAACTGCATCACATACTTGCGACACAGAAGACCCAACGTTGCTGAAGGACCCCCAAATACACCATGCTATATATGTTGCTAAATGTTTGCTTTATATGTTTTTATGTGCGGAGTTGTGGCCGGTCGAGTCTGAAGATGGTCTGAAGCTCCCAAGGACAACGGATTCTTGGCACGAGGACTGAAATGTGCTTCTGGTCAAATAAAGTTTAGCTTTAGCTTTTATTACTATATTTTAGAGGGTGTGGGTACATTGCAAAATGCAATGAAGAACTACTTGCTGATAAAGGTAAATACACTGACATGCACAATCATAGTTAGTCTCACAATGTTTAGAGATTTCCACAATGTGCACAAGCTTGCTGAGATGTGTCCTGAATTGTGTCCCACTTTGGTCGCCGTCCTGGGGGTGATGGGGGCGAGGACAGACACTTTTGCCTTACTAAGATGTTATTTAGGCTTGTTGATCTCGTGTAGGCTTATTTAGCACCGTGAGGTTTTCACTCTGTCTGACACAATATCATTTTATAGGACGCTTCAGCTTTATAGGCCTTATGCATACATATAGGTTTAAACAATGTATTGTTTAAAAAGGGGGAAAGTTGCTATGATTATTTACAAGTTAATGCTAACATTTATCCAGAAATATCAATTTACGCTAAAACTGATTCAATGATTTCATGTTTTTACTGCTTCAGCTAAGAAAGTTACATTTTACAAAATGAACTGTGCTCTTGTTTCCTGTCTGATATTTTTAGACCTGCTATTAGCTTTCAGTTCCTGCTATTACGCTGACTTAGCTGAAGTGAAAGTACCTACTGTTAACTCCCTGTCCTGTGATTGACCTTTTCATGGCAGACATATCTTATGAAATCAGTCACGAGGTTTGATTTTAACTTCCTAAGCCTGAAGTGTATAAGATCTTGTGTTTTACTTTGGTTCTTTTATTTGGATGTGTGAGAATGTATCGAAAGGAAAACAACCTTGCCAAGCTTTGACTCCCTAATGACTTCATACTCACACCAGCAGTTAACATTAAAGGCAAACATTCAGTTCAGGTCGAACCGACCTGGGTAAGGAAAATAACCGCGAGATTCATCACACTCCAACTGTCAAAATACTCTGTTGTGAGGCAACTAGAACTGTCCCACCCATTTGCTGTGTATAAAATGGTATGTTACACCATGCAGAATAGGTATTTGTTTTTGGAGAGGAAGCTGCACACTTTGTCTGGAGGTGATTTTTACTAACTTTTGTATTGTTTCACATATAGGGCTCTAATTTCCTGGCGCAACTCAGGGTGGCGTAGGGTGGCGCAGCCTGGTGCACCCCCCGCAGTGGTAATTTTGTCCGGCGCACCGCCATGCGCAGCCAGTTTGGCAATTTGGAAGACCGGCTGCGCCGAGTTGGGTGTGACGGCGCACCAGGGGGAGGTGTCCACAGATTCAGCTTGGCGCAGTGACAATTTCATGCCAAAAAAACGCGCGGAAGGTGTGCTGAAAGCCCGCCAGCTCCAATCTGGTCTATTCTCGGCGCAGGAGAGGCGCACCCCGGGCAGTGGTAATTTGGCTGACAGGCGCACAGTGCGCACACGTCACCAGAACCTTACAGGCAGGTATCCAGAGTGTCAGGCACATTTCAATGCGACAAACAATCACAGCAACCACTATTTAATGTAACCGTCTGAACCAGCACATACATTTGTATCTATATTAATTGTCCCGTCACATCTGATGTCAGATCAGAGACGTTTGTCATAACTAACGAGTTCACATCTCTCAAGCCAACCACAAACAGCCACATCATCCGATACGGAGTATCCGGCTTCTCTCATCTCATGAAATTAAATAGAAAAGAAAAAAGAGAGAGATGCTCGCTGAATGAATAACTCGGTGTCTTAAGGATTTACCTGTGATTGCCCATATTTCTCTGTTTTAATCTTTATTCGTAACGTGATCTAAAAAGATGGAGTAGCCTACATTATTGTAAGGAGGATGAGGAGGAGGTATATTTTCACCTAAGGCGCTGCTTTTTGGCGATGACAGACCAGGAATGCGGGTGGATCACAAGCATGATGAATGGATTAGCCTGCTGCTGTGTTTAAATGTAATTATCACTTAATTTTGTACTCATATTTATGAGACAGGAACAGATTACATCTGTCCCGTGAGGTGGTCCACACGGTGACACGCGTCGTGTCCTCCAATGCGTGGCCCGGTGGCCCCTGCACTCTCCCAGTTGCTACAAAAGTGACAGCGGCTCTGACCTTCTTTGCCACCGAGGTGAAATTGTCACTGCGCCTCGCCCGCGGCGCATTTAAAGGCGAGGAGAGGCGTTCATCTGATTGGTGAAGATTGTACTCCGCTGTGTTAAACCCACTCAAGCCTACTCTCCTCCCTCTCTGCCATTTGCGCCAGTGGGAGAGACGGAGTCGTGGGTGCGCCTCCCTGTGCCAGACTGTGCCCCGTTGGTGTGGCGCAGGCGCGGCGCAGGGCAGGTGCGCCTGGTCTACGAAATTAGAGCCCCTAAAGCCAATAAATGGTTGGCTAACTGATCTAACCTTCAACAATATAAATGAATAAAAAAAAATGGTTGAAAAAAACTCACAACAATGAATATATGAATTACAGGCAGAACATTTTACCACTTTACAATACTTTGTCACTAAGTATTTCTTTAACTTTACAACAGAGGGGAATTTTCAAGTACAAAAACATGCAAAGTGTTAAACCTCTGGGAAATTAATTATAAAACCTTAAAAAGAGTCACTCTTTATCTTGTACTTCTTGTTGATGAAAATAATAAGAAGGTAGGTTATAGTTCAGGTAGAACAACTTTTAAAAAGTTGTAAACAGGTCATTGTGAGAGGAAAGCAACAACATTCTTTTCATAAGCCTCTTTTATTTTTCTCCTCTGCAACTTTCAAGAGCAAAGAACTTTCAAATACAAAATAAAATAGTGGGCAAAACTGCAGTCACTTCCTGCAAAATGAAATAAATAACCTTATTTAAAATGTAAATATATAGATGAATTATGAACTCTTGTCCTGTAACATCTGCCTTTCAGTCCCAGAGTCCTCATCAGTGCATCAGATGTAGGTTTTAGTGCAGGTAGAACCACTTTTTTATTGTAAACATGAGGTAATATGTGTGAGGAAATCAGAATGTTTTGTGGGACACTGCACATACCGCACAAACTTCTTTAAACAGGCCTGATTAAAGTTCCAAGCTAGGACGAAGGCTCCCCCTGATGACGTCAAACAGCTCCGAGGGAGCAATGCTAATGTTAGCATAGTTAGCTAGCTAGCTAGTTAGCTCAACTGCAGCGTCGGGAACAAACGGGTGAAGCCAGGTTTCCATAATAATCATCACAGAACAGTCACAAATAAACCCATCCCCTGCCATCAGAAGGTCCAATTCTTCAGTTTTGTAATGACAGATCTGGTATTGGTCAGCTCATCAGTGTCGGTCTGGCGGCTGCTTCTGTAGCTGAGCAGAGAGCCCAGTGCTCTCGCTATGTATACTGTGCGAATGCTAAAAGCCGGTCATTATATCGGACTTGCAGGCAAAAACAACATTCAGCAACTCTGTGTGACTGTAGGTGAGTTTTGCCCCATACACTCCATCATCCATACACACAGCAGAGCTCAGAGGTGCTTTAACAACGCGCCACCATCTTTCGCAATATCACCATTCTGCTCAGCTTGGAGGCTGAACAGTGTTTACTGTTTTATGAGAAATTAAGAATATATCAGTGTTATATCAGCAAAACTCTGGCCAATGTTGAATTCTTTGAAAAGGGCTAAAATCGGCCAATTTAATCGGCCGGCCATTATATCAGTCGGGCCTTAGTTTACATGACACAGTTTTCGGCCGTATTCAAAGAGTTTTGATTGCGTTTTAGCCTCCTGTTTACATGAGACCAGTGCCTGGACTGCTTGAATCCGCAAACTTTTGATACCAGGGTCCAAGGCGGAGAGTTTTCAAAACGCATCGCCTCCTGGTCTCATGTAAACAGGATTTATCTTTCAGGGAGAAACGCTGATGTCTACGCATGCGCAGTACTCTTTCACGTGAAGGCTGCGCACGCATACCAGGAACAACAACAGCCTCAGCCGTCTACCGAGTAACGTGTGATGCTTACTTTTTGTTATCCAGACAAAACTATCCAGACATATTTGTTGTCCCGACAGATTTGTTGTCCAGACTCCTGTGTCTTCGTTCGTCCACTTGCCATTGTTGTTTGTCAAAAGTTTTTCATCTTCGTACGTGTTGTAACAGCGCTGTTTCTCTGCAAACCTACATCGCCATCTACTGGACTGGCATGCACGCTACAGCGTTTTCAGTCGTTCTCGAGTCTCCGAGAACGAAACGCAGATCGTTTTTGAAGACGCAAAGGAAAAAATTTTGCATTTCAGGTGAGAGCGTCTCCATGTAAACAGGGCCTAAAATACAAATAAAATCAATCAATCAATCAATCTTTATTTGTATAGCGCCAATTCATAACAAGTGTTATCTCAAGACACACTTACTCTTTGATTCCCACCATCCTCTTCAGCACAAAGCTGGGTGTCATCAGAACCCTCAACCACCGGGCTGAGAGTGTTCCTACAAGGAAGGAAGGAAAGGAAAAGGAACAGAAACACATTCGAGAAGCCCTGAAAACCTGTGGATACCCAAAGTGGGCCTTTTTGAAGAACAAGAAAAGAAAGGAGACGGGGCATGAAAGGGAAGAGAGACGTAAGAACATTGTGATTCCTTATGTTGCAGGTTTATCTGAAAAACTCAAGAGAATCTTTGGCAAACACCACATTCCTGTTCACTTCAAGCCTGGAAACACATTAAGGCAGAAGTTGGTCCATCCCAAGGACAAAGCACCAAGACATAAACAGAGCAATGTGGTGTATGCAGTCCAATGCAGTGAGGAATGCTCAGACCTGTACATTGGGGAAACCAAACAACTGCTTCACAAGCGTATGGCTCAACACAGGAGAGCCACCTCCTCAGGTCAGGACTCAGCGGTCCACCTTCACTTAAAGGACACGGGACACTCTTTTAAGGACAGCAATGTACAGGTGTTGGCAAGAGAAGATAGATGGTTTGAAAGAGGAGTTAAAGAAGCCATCTTCACCAGACTGGAGAAGCCTTCTCTTAACAGAGGTGGTGGACTCAGACACAACCTCTCACCCACATATAATGCAGTGCTAAGCTCTCTCCCCAGGAAGCTCTCCAAACATTCACACCTGGGCACATGTGACCACAACACTTCACATGACAGGGGGAGTTAATGACCCATTCAGGGTAACAACTCTCAGGGGTTGCATCACCCTGTGATAAGTTTCTATGAGTCGTTCTCCAACTCTTCCCCTTCCTTTGTTGTTGTTTTCTCCTCTAGCAAGATAAATATCTGCTTCCATCACCAGCCATTTGGAACTGAAGAAGCTTCTTGGATGAGAAGTGAAACGTCTTCCCAACAAACTCTACACAGTCCAGTTGCCTTGTTTTTGAATTTTCAAGATGACCATGACCTGGATGAATGAGAATCTACACAGAAGCTACTATAGATGTATCAACCATGGATAGAAAGATCATGCTAATATCTAATCTAAGAATCTAAGATCTAGAACATAAAATAGTACAACTAAAACACTAAGGTAAGAAAAGAATAAAATACATAAATAAAAACAATGTAAAGGTCTAAAATAAATGTCATAAATAAAATCTTGCTTCCTTGAGTTTTGTAAGGCTGCAGTGACATGGTCACTGTTGGAGCCATATTCTATTTTGTATTTATCTTTAATTTAAATCATTGTGTTCATGTTTTACATGCAGTTCCGGGGTTTTACCTAGAGGGAGCCCCAGTATACAGAAAGGCATATAGATCAACTACAGGTGCAGGAAATGAGGTGTGTGTGGGGAAGCAAACAGTTTTCGACCGTGTCTAATGGGAGCTCCTCAGAATGGTTGTGGGGTAAACTGTATGATTTGGAACAATGCTGTAAAATGATGAGAATCTTCTTGAACTGCGAAATAAATGGATCAGAGGTATCCGAATATATATAGAACTCGCTGGACATTGTTTATTGTTCATCCCAGAACACGCATCTGAACGGATTCACCCTCACGCCACCTCAGTGGCTTATTAAGTTTGTTTATGTTTGTTTAAGTCATCACAGTCATCTTGCAGTTCATTCTGCAAAGCTCCAAGCCAGAAAGATTGAGCTTGATCTGCAATCAGTATCCTTTGATGAGAACAAGGTGGACGCTACAAGCATGACAACAGCTATGACAGCTGCAGGCCTGTAAACAGAGGTTTACATAGATGTCACCTGCTTCAGGAGCAGTTTCATCAGAGCTGGACAACATCTCCATTAGATGAACAAAGATCATTACTGAATGCACTGCTGCATAGTAAAGATATTTCCCCCGCACTCCTGAGAGGTTATGGCTAGAGTTTGCTGTACGAATTGGCTTACGTACGACCATCATCTGACTGGTCTGTTAATGAATGAGATCACCTTCAGGATGTGTTTTTTGAAAAGCTGCACCCTTCTCAAACCCTTTCTATGGACTGTTGACCAGATGGACTTGTGAAACATAGCCTGTATAGTATATATTAAACTGGCTATCTCAGGGATGGGTAACTTAAGTTATCAAGAGAGCAAAATAAACCCATTTTTCACCGCCTTTTTGCATATTTCCACACACTCTAAAAAAATTACAATAACGTCTCAAAAATAGCAAATATAAAGCTTTCATCATTATTAAAACAATCAGCAATCATATGTCTTAACCTGAAAAGAAAACAAGAAGTTTAGTAAAGTTAAAACAAGATTAAGGCCATTTAAAGTTGCTTTTCCTCTGCATTGAAACTATGTATGTTATCCAGTACAAATATTTGCCTGATGTCGCCCTTTAAATATATGTACTAGTGCTTCATATAAGAGTTTAAGCAGAACGAACAAAGCAGTGGAAGTTTAATAATTATTTCCAAAAAAGCAAAAAAAATTACATTAGTAGTCCAAGAAAAGAATAAATATTTCCATTTTATATCCCAATTAGTGCATGGCACTGTTTTGGCATATCAAGCTCAATTATTTGGCAAAATCTGTCATGTCTTTCTAGTTCTTAAACATTTTTTGACGCATGACATTGACTTGCATTAAGATAGGAGGAAGGCCACACAAGGCCCCAAGCTGCCAGCTTCCCACCCCAGTCTTTCTACATGTCAGAATCATAACATGGTGTGATGAAGGGTAAAATGTGTAAAATACTGAGTGATCAAGCAATAATTGCATTAATTGCATGAAATAATTTTTCATATCTATTGTAACACAATTTGACTTTTGCACTTTATCACAAAATACCAACTTGTGATAATGATAAAACTGCAATTTATTGTACAGCCCTAATTGGGAAGTAATGTGCAGGCAAATCCATTGCTTAAGAACTAACAAAATAAACTTTCTGCTTAGTGCTTACCTCTTCTTGCAGGGTTATAATGGCAGTTTATAACTTTTGCTGCTGATTGATATTAAAATTACTTTATTCCAGCCTCCTGCCTCTTCCTTCACTAGAACCTTTAGTTTGGGTGATGAAGGCCACAGACACTTGCTTTTAATCAAAGAGGTTTACAGTTGAGCCTCCTGAGGTAAACAATTCAGGCTCATAGAAACACATGACTGCAGAGCAGTTTGATGAATGATAAAGGGAAAGTAAAACAAGATCTCATCTTCATGTCTGTATGTTAAGTATTTTGCTCACCATGGTGATGGTCTGACATCCTCCTGGAAATGAATGTGTCCCTCCTGCTTGAAGAGGATGAATATGTAGCGGCGGAAGCCTGTTCCTTTGGCAGGGAAAGGGGGGAGGTAGTGACACAGCTCCTCTCCAGACTGCATCGCTCCACTTGGTATGTTCCCCCTGCAGACACACACAAGGTTAAAAGCGGCCATGATACATCGAACCAAGCTGCGTTGAAGTCATGGTAATACCTCTGTCAGTTAACTATGATTTTCAGTGAGTGTTCATATGAGTTAACAAGCTTCCACATCATACTTCTTGTAAAGGCTAGGGATGCACATCACATTTCACTTTAAGAACAAGGACCAACTGTGACAAATTATCAGGTGTCCACGTGATACTCATCTTGTGCTAAAGGGGTTTTATTTTGAGTAATGCAGTGTACACTTGCCCATGTTTGTGCTCATGCTGCTTGCTTCAATTGTGCCAGGACTGGGGAAGTATACCTATACACAGAGTGACCACACTACATAAATGAACCGGACTAATATAAAGGTGTGGAGGCCAGACTACGATTTATGCACAACTATGGCCAGACCCAACAGTCACAGAGCCATGGGACGCATCAGCCGTCGTTCAATCTCGTGTAGAGTGTCATATACCCCTTTCCCACTGGCCAAAAAACACGGTAACAATCGGCTCCTGTCAGCAGTGGGAAAGGGTCTAATCAGCATTTAGACCCAGGTCAACTGACCCTGCAAGCGACACGCGTTTTTATCGGCTCGCCTCCGATTGGCTCCAGTGGGAACATCACTCTCGGGTGAACGAGATGATATTGGCGTAACGTGCCTACGGCATAATATCGCACCCACCTCCTCCGTCTTTAACTTCTCTTTGCCATCTCAACAAAAATTTCCATCTGCCTTTGTATCATCAGTGCTCGATTGTCGTTCAGTCTGCGCTGAGTTTGTATCAGTGGCGGTTTGTCAATAGGGGGCGCTGGGGCGCCGCCCCCCTCCAAAATTCAGCAGGAAAAGTGTACTGAAACACAACATAATTTGTCATTAAATTGTAAAAAATAACGGATAAAAGCATTTATTTTTATATTTATTATTTATTATATTTATTTTATATTTATTTATATTTATTTTTATATTTATTCATTTTTATTTTTATATTTATTTATTTTTATAATAGTCTGTCACCGTGATAGTCTGTCAGCAGCACTTGTCACCATTCAATAAAAGAGGTTTCACAATGTTTTACGTAGTAACTGTGTTGTGAATACATAGTTTACATACGGAGGGGCGCCAACCTAATGGGAGTCAATTCAAGTCCCTAAACTTTTGCTCAGCATGTGACCTGAGGCGTCTTTGGGATTGGCCGCTACAACTTTGCCTGCCCCCCGGACCATCCCACTGTGATTGGCAGCGAATCAGTATTGTTTTGGTGTTTCTTTTCCTCATGTGACTGGTGTGAGGAATTTTTTGAAAAGCTTTATTTAAACTCAGTGAGTAAAACAACACCAAAGTCTGACATCTGTTTTTAGACAACTTTTGACCCCTTTGTAAACAGGTGGTAGGGGTGGTTTTGAACAGGGTGTGAAGTTTTACCTGTATATGGTGTCCTGAGATCTATACTCTCTTGAACAGATGCTAAATATACATATTTTGTGTCATGTGATTCTGTGAATGCTGTATTTAAGGTTGGTGAACTGTCTTGGTTTCAGAGGACACCTCTCCAGGTCTCCTCTCCATGCTGCATGTTTTCTGAGATAAAGGAACCATGATCCATAACATTGTGTCTCTTGTTTTCTTCTTTTTCTTTGGTCAACTTTCCATATTTAGGAGGGACAAAACTCACACTGGACAGCGAGCGCTGTCAGTCATATCAACATGTCGACGCAACAAATACGATTTACTTATGCACAACCATCTCACGTACCCTCACACGTCCAACCGACGCTCCCATGCACCGAAGAGGCGTGGGGTACTCGGTCCAGAGAACCATCAGAGGACCACAGAAGAGGTGAGATTGCATTGGAGAAAAAAATCAGTAAGAGGCTATTCTACGCTGAATATTAGATTAGTATGTGTGTTACCTAGTAGACAAGACATAATTCAGGGGCAAAATTTACCATTTTATATCACACATGGCACTAAACTATAGACTAGGAGCCACAGAATGAGTTTGCCAAGAGGATTTATTTTTTTTGTTCAGTAGAACGTTATCCTTTTGCACACTTAAGTTCTAAAAATCTATATAGTTTTTCAGTTCTTGCATGTCTTTACAAAAACAACATAGGCTAATTTTAGAAGGAATTGGGGCTTTTAATGGGTGCCTGAGTTTGTTTTTACCCCATTAGAAGTTCATTTTAAATTTAATTGACAAAACTGATACATAATTTTGTTGTAAATATTAATTAAAGGGACCTATAAAAATTTATTTTTAAAAAATCATGGCAAAGCAGGAACAATGTATGCTAATGAAGAGTAAAAATGGGTACGCACAAAGTCTGAAGTAAAGAGAGAGAAAACTAAGACAGGACAGACTGTAATTTTGATATTATACAAAAACAGTTGGAAGAAGACATCATATCTCTCTAAAAAATCACCACTCGTGACTGATAAAAAGACAGTTATTGTTACAGAGGTAAGTGAGGAACAGTGTGAGGAGAAAACCACGCCTAAACATTCACTGCCACCTTTTGACCCCTTTGTCAAAAGGTGGCGGGGGAACATTCTCCCCGTGTAACTAGTGGCAGAAAGATGGAGCGGGGTGGCGCAAAAACTGGGGAAAAGAAAGGCGCTGCGGAAACATTATACAGCGGATTAGCTGCTGAAGTAAAAGTGATTGAAAAAAGCGGAAATGAGGGAGATTATGAGGACAGGAGAGAAAGACCCGGACCTGGAGTCTTTATGGCCCCACTTCTTCAGTTCCCTAAAGCTGAGACTGATGTGAAAACTCCCACTGCATACCGCCCATGGTCTGCCAGTAAATTGATTTCACCAAGAGGAGGTGATGTGGATGATTACTGGTCCAGCCTTGACTTAATGATACTTACCTGTCAACCCACAGTCATGGAGCAAATGAAATGTCTTAAAATCCTGTTTAAAGGAGACATCGAGGCAGTAATACCAGGGACAATACCCATGACTGACCTCTCTCCAGCAGCTGATTGGAAGGACCTGAAAAATCATAAAGATAAAGTACAGGACGAATATGGCAGTGAGTGTGACCCTAGCCAAGTTACTGCATTGAGAATGAAAGATGATGAAGACCTGACTACTTTTGCACTCCGCTTCACGACAGCCTTTGAAAAACATCTAGGCTACAGTGATCCTCATGATGTGAAGTACACCACAGCATGGAAGACAATGTTTTTAAACTGTCTCCCACAGAGCCTGCAAGCAAAAGTAAAATTGACCTGTCTCACCATGGGAACATGTTCCATGGAGGAATTCTTACAACACTGCCTCCACCATTATGAAAACACCCAGCAGAAGGAAAAGAAAACAAAGATAAACGCTGAGCAAGCTTTTGTAGCGTTCATGTCAGGTGCGAGACCAAAAAAAAAATCTAACTATAAACCTAAACAAAACCAAGATAGAGGCAGAGACAGAGTTAAAGACCGATCCCGCATGAAGTGCTATTATTGCAACAAAACAGGCCACATTGAAAAGCACTGTAGGTCGAAGCAAATGGATGAGGAGACTGACTCTGACTCAGACTCTGACCGCGAGCGACGCAGACATGATATAGAGATGACTCACCGGACCACACTAGAGTCCGCAAAAGGCATAATAAAGACCGCAAAAAGCAAGCATGACTAAACCAGGATGATTAAGAGACAATGGAGCACCAAAAGGTGATGCTAGAAAAATTGTTGGCGCATAGAGCTGATCAAATATCACCAAATGATGAATCACCTGTTGAAATTTGTTATAACTCCATGCTCCAGTCTCCAACTATTGTCCTAAATGTAAATGGTGAACTGATTGAATTCCTATTGGACACAGGTGCAACTAGAAGCACTCTGAATAAAGTGCCAAAACATGTAATGTTAACCAAATCCACCATTTGTGTCAAGTCTGCTAGTGGAGATTTGACCACAGAATCTCTGACTGAACCCGTACCTGTTTACGGACCTTCATACAGGAAAAACTGCTAAAGTTCAGTTTATCCATTGTCCATCCTGTCCAGTGAACCTTTTGGGAAGAGACTTGCTTTATGATCTTGATTTGACCATAGAAAGATGATTATACAGTTTTAAGAACAGAAACTGCAAGACAACTTTATGTCACCCCACCAGGATACTGGTATGGCTTTAACATTGAAGGTGACCAAATGAAACAACTGCAATCAGATGCTAAAAGCATACTGACTGGTGCTGGCATGGATACCACTGAATTAGACACTCCTGCCCAGCCTCACACAACCATGGCAGTTTCCTTAACAGATGTGACATTGGACCTTGACCGTTGCCAAAATTGACCTGAAACCACTACTTTATGATGTGGTTCACTTATATGGACATTGGAGGGACTTTGTTGTTTGTTGTTTCTCAATCCATTTACAGCCCGAAGTCCAATCTCAGTTTGAAGGTAAACGACCACACATTTCTATGTATAAACCAAAAGAGAGCAAGTGGAAGGAATGTGGTGATCTTGCATTAACAGCAGCCTTAACACATGACTGGACCTCTGTACCAGGAACTTTTAGCCTTAAATGGTCCCCAAGTGCCCAGATCTTTAACAGATTTTATCCATCACTGTTGCAGGGCACCAGAAAATGCCTTCCTTTGACACAAGTACATCTGAGCACTACAGAATGACCTCTAAAAGAAGTTCCTGAAACACTTTGGTCTCAAGGTCCATCTGATGTAGGTCTAATGAAAGATGTAGAAACTGTAATAATTATAGGGAAAAATGAGTACAGGCCTAGACAAAAACAATATCCATTAAAGCCTGACGCAATAGCAGGTATTACACCTGTAATACAAGACTTGTTAAATGCTAGAGTCATAATACCATGTGATGACTCACCTGTAAATACACCTATTTTTCCTGTAAAGAAAGCTCCACCCAGTGTTGGATGAAGAATGGTGCAGGACTTACAAGCTGTAAATAAAGCTGTTCAAACATGTGCACCACTTGTGCCAGATCCATACACGTTGCTTAACAACCTGTGACCAAAGATGAAATATTTTACAGTAGTGGATCTAGCAAATGCATTTTTCTCTATACCTGTAGATAAGAAGTCACAATACTGGTTTGCATTCACTTTTGAAGGTAAAAGGTATACTCATACCCGCCTTCCTCAAGGCTTTACTGATTCGCCAACTATATGTTCTCAGGCCATGACTGCAAACCTTTCTAAATTTAACCCACCTTGTGGTTCACAAGTTTTACTGTATGTTGATGATATCCTTCTCGCCTCAGATGATGAAAATAATAGCCGAAAAGATTCCATAGCGTTACTGAAATTTTTAGCTGAACAAGGACACAAATGCAGTAGAAACAAATTGCAGTTTGTTCAAAAGGAAGTTAAAATCCTTGGACACACTGTTTCTCAAGGTTCCAAATCTCTCACAACATGACATATTAAAATGATTTCTGAGTTGCCTTATCCAGACACTCCAAAAGAACTTATGGCATTCTTAGGAACCCTTAATTACTGCAGACAATGGATCCCAAATTTCTCTGCTATGTCAGGACTGCTGTACTCGCTCCTAACCTCAAAAGAGAGAGTTTTTCCTCTGTCTGCAGAGCACAGGGACTTATGTAATCAATTAAAATGAGCAGTACACCAATCTTTATCTTTAAAACTACCTGACTATAGCAAAGCATTTCATCTTTTCTGTCACTCTAAAGGTGGTCACATGTCCGCAGTATTAGCCCAGAAAGAAGCAGGAAGCGGTAGCCCTATAGCCTATTATTCTAAAAAGCTTGACCCCATGGCACAAGGCCTCCCTCCATGTGTCATGGCTGTCACAGCAGCTGCAGAAGCAGTTGCATCCAGTGCTGATGTTGTTCTTTTTCATCCTTTGACCTTACATGTAAACCATGATGTATACGCACTGCTACAACAGGATAAGATTAATTTCCTGTCACCTGCTAGACATCTGCACTGTATGACTGTTCTTCTATCTCAACCACACTTAGAAATAGTGCGCTTCACAGTTTTAAATCCTGCAACACTTTTACCCGATGTTGAAAACATATGTGATGATCATGACTGATTAGAATCTTTCCTTCAGACATTTTTGCCCAGACCCGATCTGAAGGACACACCTATTCCTGATTCAATTTGGCTTTTTACTGATGGCAGCTCTCTAAAAGATTCTAATGGCAAAACACACTCTGCTTATGCTGCTACTACTCTAACTGAAGTACTGATGACACAATCACTACCTGCATCTGATTCAGCCCAATCTGCTGAACTTAAAACTGTTATTGCTACCTTACACTATTGTACTGACTTCCCCGTAACTATTTTCACTGATTCTAAATATGTCTATACCTCTTGTCATTTTCACTGTGCTCAATGGCATCTTAGAGAGTTTAAAACATCATCTCGTTCTGAAGTGAAACATGCAGCCCTGCTTAAGGACCTGACACAGGCCCTTAAGCTCCTCTCAGCCTTAGCTATTGTTCACGTGCCAGCTCATACCAACAAAACTGATCTTTTTTCCCGTGGCAATGCCCTGGCTGACTCTGCAGCTCAGGCTTTGGCCTGGGGTGAACCTGCTACCCCTATCTTTACTGCCGTGACTAACTCTGATGACATTCTGTATGACCATCAACACCATGCAGACCCGCCCTCATGTGTTATCCTTGACCCTGAGGATGACCTTTTTTATCACCCAGATACTGGTTTACTCTGGTTACCTCCTTCCTTATATCCCTGGGCGTGTCAAGTGTCCCATGGACCTTGCCATGTGACAACAGCGGGGATGTTAGGGGGAGTACAAAAATGTTTTTATGCTCCAAATTTCCAAAAAGCTGCAAATAACCATGTTAAAAATGCTTAATATGACTAAAGAACAATGCTCAAGGAGGCATAAGAACAAGACAAGGTTCATTTCTTGAACCAACATTACCTTTTCAAGTTTTAAGCATGGATTACATTGAATTAGATAAATGTCAAAATCTAAAGTATTGTTTAGACAATACAATATGACATCATAGTAATTGGACTGAAACACATCCAACTGCACATGCTGATGCAGATTTCACAGTTAAAGTGCTGAAAGTAAGCATTTTCTGTAGATTTGGAATACCTGAAATTATCTACTCAGATAATGGTACACACTTCATTGCACAAAAAGTAAAAACTCTGCTGAACGAATTAGGAGTGCAACATAAATTACACACAGCACATCATCCACAGTCAGCTGGACTTGTGGAACGTAAGAATGGTACAGTTAAACAACAACTAATTAAAGCAATGGAAACAACAGGAAAACCATGGCCTGCTTGTTTACACCTGGTTAAAATTTCCATTAATACAACACCTTGTGGCAAACATAAACTAACACCATTTGAATGTATATTTCATAGACCTTATCAGCTGCCTGAGTTGACAATTCTCCAGCCTAAGAAACCTGTAAAATGCTCTGAATTAGTGAAACATTTGCAACAATGTGAAAGAGCAAATTGATGCTGTTAAGTCTGTTTCCGTGTCCCAGGAGGAGAAGCCTGAAGGCCCTACAGCTGTCAAACCCGGAGACTTTGTGTTCCTGAAGGCCCTCCAGAGAAAGAAGTGGTCATCACCACGTTGGACTGGGCCGTACCAAGTTCTCCTGTCAACGCCCACAGCAGTAAAAGTTGAAGGAAGACCGTCCTGGATCCATCTCAGCCACTGCAAACTCCTGAGAAGTGAGGAGGAGATGCTGAAGCTGGAATCATCAAAGTGCACTGGTGAATAAAGTGGGCTACAAAGGGGGGCGGAGAATAGCTCCGTGTGCACTGCCGTTAGGGCACCGTCTCAAACCCGAGAAGAAACCATCGCCAGGCGTCTGACTGGCCCCAGTGTACCATAGGGAAATGGCTCAGAGATGGACCCCCTGCTTCCTGACCACTCTGCTGTGCGTCATCGTCATCGTCTGGATCCTGACTGACTGGCCTCTGGCTCCCCCTGGTGGACATGGACTGAACAAGCGTAATCATCCTGAAGACAACAGCCCCTTGGACCATCCTGAAGACAGCAGCCCCTTGGACTGGTATACCAAGGCTTTCAACTTCTCATCATCTTTTGAACTGAACATGTGGTACAGATATGCACAAACCTTAGCAAAATCTAGGAATCAAACTGACTGCTATGTGTGTACTCGGATGCCAATAGCCACAAGAAACCCCCACATCGTACCTAAACCAGTAACAAATGTCAGCACTTTGTTTCCACATATTCTCCGATCCTCTCTTGCAGCTACAGTTTTGAACCAAAAATACTGGTCTATGATTTCAGGCCCTAGACCTAAAGTTAAGATGTTAAACTTTACCCATCTTCTTAAAACGAATGATACAAAGAACAACCCTATTTATGGCCCAGTACATCTAACTAAGGATGTTCAATTTGACTGTTTCTACAACAATGACAATTTTCCCAATTTGGCTTCCATCCCTATGGGTAATGTTAATCCAACATACTGCTTTAGTGTTCGTAAACCTTGCTTGAAGAATGACTCCCAGAATTATAATGAAACTAACAAACCAACTGGTGTCACCTGTGCAGACTTCTTTACTGTTCCAGATGTTATGGGTACATATCCTCAGACTCATTTTGTTTGGTTATGTGGATCATATATCTATTTGTCTTTGCCTGTAGGATGGACTGGAGTTGTGCCCCTGTCACCCCTGCTGATCATTCCTACATAGTGTCTGCTATCAGAGCTACTGATATAAGAATAAAACGCAACACTATTGCCCAACATGATCCAATTTGGGGAACTAATGTCTCAAACGACCATAAATTATGGTCTGATAGCCAAAAAGTCGTCCTGTCTTTGTTTCCTTGGCTTGGTGTTGGTAAACTAATGCTAAGACTTAAAACTTTCGATTGCAGATTTGGTGTCTTCTTAAATACAACCATTGCTGCGCTTAAGTCTGTTAAAGAAGAACTTACTGCCCTTAGACTTATGGAACTGCAGGACCGTACTGTTTTGGACCAACTCACTGCCTCTGCAGGAGGAGTTTGTGCTATTATAGGTACCTCCTGTTGCACCTTTATCCCAGACTGTGATACTGATCATGCTGCTATTGAGCTTGCGATTGCCAATTTAACCCAACTTAGAGATGCCATGACTCATGACTATGTTTCTCAAAGTTCTCTCTTCTCATGGCTGACAACTGGCTCATGGTGGCATGTCATACTAAAGATTTTAGCACCCTTCATCGCTATTATTATTATGTTTTACCTACAATTTACCTGTGTGATCCCATGTCTGAGATCAATGATTAGCTCAATGATCAATTGGGCTAATGCTACGCTGCTTTACAGACAGCATGTTTATTCCACCTTACCAACAGCCCCACCAATTGGACATGAGGAAACACAAATTTAGTTTCTTTGCACATACTATGCCTATATGATACCTGTACAGAAAATCTAACTGAAGTTGTGTAAGGTTCATGTGAGAAGTGCATTGTTATCTGTTCAAATAATGAAAAACAGCGGAGAATGTTAAGAATAATTTGATCTTTGTATATATTGTATATATTGTATATAGTGTTTTCATGTATTTGAACATTTCTATCCTGATCATTGTATAACCTTTTCTTTGGCAGCTGCATTCTTCCCCCACACATACAGATACTACATGACATTCTTTCCCCACACACACACACCCTACATGGCCCTGTGCAGCCCACTCCCTGTTACTTTTTATCACCTATTGTTTATGACTCGGTGCATCACCAGACCGGCCTAAACAGACCCAAGAAGGAGACGTGAAGGCCACGACACCTCTCACCCCTCCCTACATGTTAAACACACACGCACACACATGCCTATATAGAGAGAAGACTTTTGTATTAGCTTCAGTTCAACCCCTCAGACTGCTTGACACTCTGTATTGTTGTTCTCTTTGCTGCAAAAACTTCACTTGATGACATACAGCTGCTCTCTGCATCTTTATTCTGAATTATGTCAGGTGTTGGTAAGAACCATTAAAGGCGCCACTGAGCAATCTTAGGACTGTGAAGGGAAAATCCTGACACTGTTGCAATTTACTGGTTACTTTTTTTTTGTCCCAAAAGTGTAAACAACACATTATTTACCTCTTAAGTGTTTCACAGAGCTTATAACCCCACCAATAAATTCTTACATCTTACAAATTTCGTTGGTACATGAGATTCTGTTTGTGTTTACAATCTTGAGCCATGAGACATAAGACATGTATAAAATAATACACTGTTCAGCTGACTCAAGAAATGTTCTTAAAATGGTGAAAATTACATAAATTACAGCTGTATTTTCTGGGAGCAGGTTTGGCTGTTTTATTGATTTTTTTTCAGTAAATACTGATGTTAACTTTTGATGTATTTTTTTATTGCTCTTCTGTAGGTCTCCAACACCATATTGAGGGAATGATTCTCCTTCAATGACCATCTCATCAGTGCCACTTTGCTGCAGGGTGACAGGTTCACACAGTACCACGCCATGTTTCCTGAAGATTTCCTTGAAGGCCTACCTAATGCTCAACAGAAGCAAGCTAAAGACAGAGCTCAGTCTTATTATGTACAGCAAGGAGGAGTTCAAGGCCTGCTGTGGTGCTGTGGACCTTATCCAGTTGTTGATGGAAGATAAACTTGGAGAGGTATTTTCAGAGACTGTCACCCTGCTAATGATCCTCATCACCACACCCATGACCACTGCAGAAGCTGAGGTGCTTCTCAAACTTAAAAAGAATCAGAACTTTCCTGAGAAACACCATGAACCAGGACAGGCTGAATGCACTGGCCATGCTGTCAACAGAAAAGAGATGATGGACTTCATTTAGAGGGTCACTGAGAAATTTGCAGTCCAGAAGGAAAGGAGGGCACAATTTCTGTCCAAATAGTGCATTGTTCAAAGTAGGTTGCATTGTGATTATGTTTTGTCTTTAGTTTTTTTTTCACTGTAGTATGGAGTACTTCTTTGGTTTGTTTCCTCCAAGGCTGCGCCCCCCTTAAAATTTTTAGCACCAGCCGCCACTGCTTAGTGTGTTGATGTGTGTAACCTGGTCACTGTGTTCTTTTATGTTGCATCCTGATAGCCCAGTCTTCCTGGGGGGCGGGTACTCACTTTTCATGTATTTCATTCCAGATAGTATAGCAGTACATAACTCAGGTCTCCGTTGTTTAACATATTATTTGAGATATTATTTAAATTCAATAAATAAGTTTATTCCCTTTTGGAAGGCTAAATCTTGAAAGTTCTTTTTTCTCCGATTTGAGATACAGTGGAGAACTTTAGTCATAACGTGTAATCTTCCAGATAGAAAGCTAATTTTGGGCTTAAATTGAAACTTGGGAACCTTGGGAAGTTTTTCATATACATCTGAGGCAGTGAGATGTGTAATAAAATGCTTAAAATAATCTTTTTTAATGATAAATTGTCAGGCAGACAGGCATTTTTTTGTCTTTTGTGCATGAAGGTAATATTTGAAAATAGAAAGGCAGTAGGCCCTATAATCTTATTCTGCTAAAGGGTCAGGATACTCCATGCACAATTTGAGACTTTTCTGACCATTTATACAGTTGCAGTACCTTAATATTTACAATGACATCATTTTGCCAGAAGCTTTTTCCAAAAAGGGGAGTATTTGGCCCCTGAGACCAAATGGCCCTGAGTTGGGGTTGGTCCTTATCAACTTGTGATGGCCCAAGGTATGGGATAACTGGAAATAATAATGGAAAAAAGGTAGCAAAAAACATCCTGAAGGGTGGACCTGGCTCCCAGCCTGGGGTGCAGTCTCCTTCACAGTTACATGACCAGGACAACACCATTTAGAGTTCACAAAGACAGCAAGTCCCCCTCCTCTCTCTGCTGCAACAGGCTGCCGTCTCCCAGTGCCCAGAAGTGATATAATGGAGGGGTGTTGGATATTCACCAAATTCAGAAAAATGGAAACGCTGCAATTACAAAGAATAACTCTGTTTTTGTTTCATCTGTCTACAGAGGAAAAGAGGTGAATCTGGTGTATATCAAATGTACAACAAGCCAATGGGGAGTCAGTGATGGTTGCTTAGTTTAGTGTCTACATCTACATTGCCCTCAATGGTGTCTTACAAACTTCACCCTGGTTGAGACTTAATGTGATCTTTACCTTGTTTGTTCCATTGGAATAAATGTTAAAAACAGTGCTGCAGACTCATGTTTAAAATGTTCTGGCTAACCAGCTGCCAAATTCAGCCACAGATAGAACCAATTCTGGAAAATTGGCAATACACTTAATGTTAGAATATACACAAGAGCGCAACTTGAGCAATTGTTGGTTGTGTCAAAATATGGTGGTCTATACACCCAGCTAAGTTTACTCTATCCCCCTCTCTATGACTGATTACGTGTTCTTTAACGGTAGTGATATTGCTTCTCAGTTAGGAGGGGGAGAATGACTGAAAAAACTAGAATACATGTACAAATAGTTGAGAAGTCAGTGAATCTGTGAAAGCAGGAATGAAGTCTGTAGGTGGAATTATGCCGAATCTGTAGAGCGTGAAAGTTGAAGCAGTTTTCAGCAGAACTGCATAAATCTCCTATTCATTTCAATGGGAAAATATCTGCAGAAAATGATTTTTACTGTAAAAATTGTAACAGTTAAACATGTGAAAAATACAAGCACAGGTCTCATGAACATGCTGCATTGTTCAATTTTTTTCTGTGAAAATCTGTGCAAATTTGAAGGCTGTTGTATCATCATGCTTGAGGTAAATTACTGTTGTGCAAATGTGGCTAAATGAATACTATACTACAAAGCATTACTAGAACACACTGTAACACATAATGATTACATTGTAGGTAATTTCTGGTATTTATGGCGACATATCTTGAATATTATAACTGTGACTGTGCTATACTAAAAGAAGGTCGCTAGGTGGAGCTGTTGGTCTTCCACAGAATTTAGAATAAATCTGGGATCTCATTAACTTCACTCCTGGGGGTTGTAGAGAGACCGTTGAAAGGATCTAGGAATGTACATCCCACACTGACTTCAAATCAACACAGAGTTTATAATTTCAAACATTAATACCAGTCCTTTATGTTTTCTTCATCTGAGATTGTTTTGGATGCTTGGAATGCAAGGGAAAGTCCAGATGTCCTGTGAGAGTGGAGTGGGGAATTTTACGACCTGCAGCTGTGAATGGGCAGTTTGCAGTTCACAGAGATAAGGGGATTAGGAAAGTCATTTTCTCCTTAGGTGCGACTGGTAAACTTGTATATCTTAGAAGGGAGTAACCATTACGTCTGTGGGCTAGTGAGACTTCATGGCGCCTTACAGAGTCTCAACCAATCAGGCGCTGGTTGATTGTCCAAGGCGCGAAATAAAGTCCCTTAAATCAAAAAGGGGGTTCTGGTCCTGAGTGCTTATAGCGGGTCCATGTAGAGTTCATGCCAAATGGCAGGAAGAGGGGTTTCAATTTATGACTCCACATGTCCAAAAGGTGATAGTAGGTCTCAAGGGAGGTGAGAGAGAAGAAGACTGTGGAGAACAGGGAATGATATGATGTCCTTGATTCCTGATGCTACAACTCCCCCCCTTTTCGTCATGATGGGCTCGATCCAGAGAAACATCAGGACGACCAGGGAAGCTGATCAGGAACAGCAGGAACAGGAGCAGGTGCGCTTAAAAGGAGGTTGATGCAACAACTCCCCCCTCTTTTCGTCATGATGGGCTCGATCCAGAGAAACAACAGGACGACCAGGGAAGCTGATCAGGAACAGCAGGAACAGGAGCAGGTGCGCTTAAAAAGAGGTTGATGCGTACACATTTCTATATGTATATGTGTGTATATATTGTCTAAAAGTGTGTATGCATCTAACAACTAAGTACATAAAATAAAATCACATTTATATATAGGAATAAACTAAGAAAGTTACAGGCAAGGCCTGTCCATTTCTACCAGAGCGTCAAGATTCTCCTGTACCGAATCCCGGTCTCTCGCCTCTAGTGTGGATTCGGAGGCCTGTCTTTGTGACTCCTGTCTCCTGTGCAGCTTAAGCCTAGCCAGCGCTCTGTCATGCCATTCAATCTGGCACTGCAAAGTGTTACCACGTTTAATGTACAGAAAGGCCAGGATGAAGGTGAAGACATACCCTAAACTGACACTAATGGCTAACACGGTATCAGAGGCCGACCAGGACCATGGTGCTGGGTGCTAACTGCAGGGTATGCTTGCTGAAGAAGTCTGGCAATTCAATGATGGCTTTGAATTGTTCAGGGTTTAAGTAGTAGAGGGCGATGTCATCAACATGGAGAATTGCATTTTGTGGGACCTCTGTGGTCTTTGCAGCTATTACAGTGTGTTGTTCGTTTATGATCTGACATGCTTCAGGAATAGTTTGTCACTGTAGTATGTGTATCCATAACATGAAGAGCTTTGTGCTCTATTGTAAAGTGTCTTGAGATAACACTTGTTATGAATTGGCACTATATAAATAAAGATTGATTGATTGATAAAGATTGACAAGGTGGTGAAATTAGAGATCAAGTTGAGTCCCTTTAAAAAGAACTGAGTGGGTTAAGCAAGCAACTAGAATTGCAAACCAATGAGGTTGAAAGAGAGAGGTTAGAGTCACTCATAGGTGATGTGTAGGCAGAAATAGAAATACTTAATGTAACTGCAACAGAGCCAACCGCTACAAAATCAGATGAGCCTAGGAAATCTTCACAAGAGAGAAAGTTAACCCCAAAAATGCTGGAACTAAAGCAACAAGAAGTCTCTCAGAGGGAGAGTAAATTCATCAAACTGTATGAGAACTGGAAAGACAAAGTTAAAGTCACACAAAACAAACTTAAGGATGAGTGCTCTGATAAAGACTTGGCTGAAATGATGGATGAAGTTGAAGAAGCTGAAACACAAGTGAGAAATGTGTATGAAAATATCTGATCACAATCTATCATGAACAATGGCAAAGCAACCCAAAGAAGCAGATGAGGTAGGTCCAAAGTGCAAAAAATCAAGGTTTAATGACGGTCCTGGTTCAGTACACAAAGGCAGGTTCTCAAAACAGGCAGAGGTCGGCAACAGAGGTGGCAGTCAGACTAGCTAGTTCGGTACACAAAAAATCAGCAGAGAAAGCAGAGGTATCCAAAAGGGCTAAGGCAAAAAGCAAGGTCTAGTAACAAAGAGGGTCGAGAACAGACTGTGACTATGAATGAACGCCTAGAGAGTCACTATACAGTGCTAACAATCCGGCAACAAGACAGGGGTAGACATGAGGGTTAAATACAAGAAGTAATTGGGGTAATGACAAAAAGCTGGGGAGAAACAATCAGGAAGCAGGTGTGACAAGCTGGAACAGGAAGTAAAGCCTGGGGAGACAAGAAAGACAAAGTGAGTTTCAAAATAAAACAGGAAGCACGCAGACAAACATAAAACAAGAACACAAACTGGGTAACATGACAATAAGGGCAGGATCATGACACAATCAGCACCATCACCTGAGATTAGAAGAAAGATGGATTCCTGCAAAGCCGTGACAAAAGATTTGACAGGGCTAATGAATGTACGTTTGAGTGAAGTGGGGCTTGAAGAGTTTGATGCTAAGGCAGAAAAGACAAGACTTTAAATGATGCTTGATAAAGCGTATGCCCAGTCAGTATTTAGCAGTTCCGCCTCAAAGAGTACTGTGAACAACCACCACTCAGACAACTCATCAGTACAACGAAACATCACAGCAAATAAAGTGAAGTGTGCCGCCGAGCTTGCTTCAAAGAAGGTTGAAATAAAGATGGAAGAGGCAATTGCTGCTCAAAAACAAGAACTTAAAAGGTTAGAAAATCAGGGAGATCTTCAAGTAATAGAAGCAAAGCTTAAGGCATACTCTGAAACTGACTCAGGTGATGACTGTGACATAAATGAAACTGAACTCAGTGAGAGTGCCAGCTGTCCTCCAGTACATTATGAGAAGACTCAAAAGGAAGAAATGAGTAAAATCAACAGCAAAGAACAAATAAGCAAGACAAGCATGGAGGAGACTTTGGTGCAAGCCTTACATAATACGATGGCTCTCACTAGACTGCCTACACCCGAGCCCTCAGTCTTCTCAGGAGATCAACTTACCTTTTTAGAGTGGAGCACAAGTTTGGAGACACTGATAATTCAGCAATGCATGAATCCAGCAGACAGACTGTTTTATCTTCAGAAATACATCAGTGGTGAAGCACGTTCTGTAATAGAAGGAAGCCTCTACAGAAAAGATGATGAAGCCTTTAACCAAGCATAGGAGGCACTGAATGCTCGCTAGGGTCCCTTTATAATCCAGCGTGCATTTAGAGAAAGACTGAGAAACTGGCCAAAGATTGGCTCAAGAGAGTCAGTTAAACTACGACAGTTTAGTGATTTTCTGACAGCCTGCAGCAATGCTATGTGTTACGCACCCGTCTAGGGGGAAGGTGCCCAACATATTTGGAAGGGAAAAAGGGAAAAAAGAAAATCACTCTTGGTCTCCAAATCTCAAAATACCAAACAATGATCAAATTCTTCACAATTTATTTACAACGAACAAAAAAACAAGCCAAAGGCAAAAAGGTATGTACAAAAAAAAACAACAAAAGGCCGCGAAGGCTGGCACACAAACTAAAGATTTACCCAAAACTACGAGCGAGCTATCTAAATACAAAGAAAATAACCGAAAACTATACCAACTACAATTATTACACAGACAACAAAGTCTACACATTTGGAGGCCAACAGCGACGTGGAGCTGCTGCTGTCAGAAAGGACGCCGACTTCCATCTCCTGACTGAGGCCATTTGAATTGGAAGCCGTTCTCCTTGGGCCAATAGCAGAGCCGCTTCTCCCTCAGCCGATCCAGCACCTCATCCAATCAGGCCCGGTCACCTGAGTATTGCCCCAAAGATCCTCCTGTGGAGAAGAGCTCTCACTCCACACGCGCTCTCAGACACTCACACACACAACACTCCACAGGATAGAGCATCTCAACAAATATCTCAAATGCAATATGTAACAATATACGGCCAGGGCCGTAACACTATGCCACACATTAATGGGCTCCAGGTGTTAAATGATTGTGAAGAAAATCAGAAAATGCTTCAAAAACTCCCAGATTGGGTCACCTCACACTGGAATCGTCATGTTACAAAGCAGCTGCAACAAAAAGGAGGAGTACCCTAATTTTAAGGAGTTTGCAGATTTTGTTGGCCAAGAGACAGAAATTGCATGTAACCCAGTGACATCCCTGCAAGCTTTAAAACCCACCGAAGAAAAGTCACCCAGAGACATCAAACGTCCAAAGGCTAATGCATTCATCACAAATGTGAAAGCATCAGAGCAATCCAAAACAAAAACACTAAGTGCTGAAGAGAATAGCTATAAGCCTCCAAATGTATCAAAGAAAGTAAATACTTCTGCTTCAAACTCAACTACATGCATATGCTGTGGAGAAAGTCACTCCATTCACAAATGCCAAGAGTTTGCCAGTAAATCTATGGACAAAAAGCGAAAGTTTATCATGGACAATAACCTGTGTTTTGGCTGTCTTAGGAGAGGACACAATTCAAAGGACTGTAAAAACAAAGCCATATGTGGTACATGTAAGAGACGTCATCCAACACCACTTCACGAAGATCGTCCCTTAGCTCCAGGAGACACATCTTCTCAGCAGGCAGAAGAAATCACATCTTCCCTCTCATGCTGCGTAGACAGAGGTGATAGTGGGAGCACCTCCATGATAGTGCCCGTTTGGATTTCCTCAACTACCAAACCTGAAAAAGAGACTTTAGTGTATGCATTGCTGGATACACAGAGCAGCAACACCTTTGTTGACCAAGAGATATGCAAAAGGACAGGTGCAAGTTTAGAGCCAGTTAAGTTAAAGCTTACAACTATGATGGGGATCGACCCTGTTGTCCAGAGTGAAAGAGCCAGCGGACTTAGAGTTAGAGGGTTTTCCTCACAAAGCTTTATCAACTTGCCACCTACCTATACCAGAGATTTCATTCCACTCGAACGTTCCCACATTCCTACTCCTGAAACTGCCTTAAAATGGAAACATCTGAGAGTCATAGCACAGGAGATACCAGAGTTGATGGATTGTGATGTTGGACTTTTGATTGGCTATGATTGCTCCAGAGCATTAGCACCACGTCAGGTCATCACAGGAGAAGATTATCAGCCATATGCAATCAAAACTGACCTGGGTTGGAGCATTGTTGGTAGCTCATCACAGGTTACAAAGTCTACAGAAGTGACAGGTCTGTGTCATCGTGTGTCTCTCAAAGAAATTCCCCCACTGACACCAGCCAATGTCATCAGAGCCCTTGAATCAGATTTCAGGGATACAAACCCTGGGGAAAAAACAGTATCACAAGATGATATACAGTTCATGCAGTTATTGAACAGAGAGACTCGCATTAATGCAGATGGACATCTGGAAATGCCTCTTCCCTTTAAGGCTCATCCTCAACTGCCAGAAAATAAAAAGCTGGCTTTGATTCGGCTTAAGCACCTGAAACAGAAATTTGAGAAAAATCCCAAATTTAAGAAAGACTACATCAAATTTATGGAAGGTGTTTTTAAAGACGGGGACGCAGAGAAAGCAGACTGTCCACCCAAAGCAGGAAATGTCTGGTTTATACCTCACCAAGGGGTATATCACGTGAGAAAACCCGAAAAAATTAGAGTTGTGTTTGACTGCTCTGCTAAATGTGAAGGAACATCTCTGAATGACCACCTGTTAGCTGGCCCTGACCTTACCAATGGACTGATAGGTGTGCTCTGCAGATTTCGCAAACACCCAGTTGCAGTGATCTGTGATGTAGAGAAAATGTTCCACAGGTTTCATGTCAGTCCAGAAGACAGAGACTACTTACGGTTCCTTTGGTGGGAAAATGGAGACACAAACATAGAGCCAAGGGAATATCGCATGAGAGTCCACCTCTTCGGAGCAGCGTCTTCCCCAGGCTGCTAATTATGGAATGAAGTATCTTGCAGACCAAAGTGAAGAGGAGTTTCCAACGGCAGCCAACTTCATCGAAAGGAACTTCTATGTTGATGACGGGCTCATCAGTGTGGAATCTGTGGAAACAGCTATCAAGCTAGCAAGAGAAGCACAAACTGTGTGTGCGAAGTGGAAATTACATCTCCACAAGTTCATCTCTAACAACAGAGAAGTGATGGCCTCTATTCCAGACACTGAACGAGCCAGTGAAATTCAAGATCTGAATCTCCACAAGGATGACCTCCTGATCCAGACAGTTTTGGGAGTAAAATGGAGTGTAAACAGTGACACATTCTCCTATAAAGTCACTCTTGACGAAAAACCAGCAACACGCTGGGGAATTCTTTCAACTGTAGCTTCTGTGTTTGATCCCCTCGGCTTTCTGGCTCCCTTCCTTCTGCTGGGGAAGAAAGTACTGCAGGAAATGTGTCAAAAAGGGGTTGGATGGGATGAACCATTGCCCAGTGAATTAAAGCTGCGCTGGGAGAGCTGGCTGAAAGACCTAAAGAACCTGCAAAACATTCAGATTCCAAGATGCCTTGTCCCTGAGAATCTTGGGAAAGTCAGGAGAATAGAGTTGCATCACTTCTCAGACGCAAGCAGCCATGGGTACGGTCAGTGCTCATATGTTAGAGTAGTTGGTGAAGATGTGGTTCATTGTTCTTTGGTCTTAGCAAAAGCAAGAGTTGCACCAAGCAAAGTTGTAACAATACCAAGGTTAGAGCTGTCAGCTGCAGTGTTTTCGGCAGCAGTCAGTTGTGTGCTAAAAGAAGAGCTTGAGCTCAAAATTGACCAGGAATATTTTTGGACAGATTCTCAGGTAGTTTTAGGCTACATTAATAATGAAGCTCGAAGGTTTCATGTTTTTGTTGCAAACCGAGTCCAAAGAATCAGAGAAACAACTGACCCAGCACAATGGTACTACGTTGCCACAGATCAAAATCCCGCAGACCATGCCTCCAGAGGCTTAAAGGTGGCAGAGTTGATCAGTTCAGTCTGGCTCACTGGGCCCAAGTTTCTGTGGGAGAAAGAGATAGTCACACCCAAATCAACAAAAGAGCTCATGGTGGGAGACCCTGAAGTGAAAGCGATGCAAATACTGCAAACAAAAACAGTGGTGGAGAATAACTTTTTGGAGAGATTCAAACGATTCTCAAAATAGCACACTGCTCTCAATGTTATTGCTCGAATCCAGCGACTAGCACAAAGAGTCAAAACAGCAGAGCCTGTAAATGTTGAAGAAAGAAGAAAAGCTAGTCTTGTGCTTGTTAAACTGTCTCAAATGGAAGCGTTCAAAGAGGAAATCCAAATGCTAAGCAACAGCAAACTGCCACAAGTAGAGATGCAAACAATTAATTATTATCGGTTGGACAGGAGTTTAGAGAGGTAATAAAGTACATCGAGCCAGGGTATGATATTCCCTCTAGAACAACAATAACCACCCGCGTGGAAGCAAGCTATGCGAAGAAGGCAGAGTTAAAAACACAACTTGCAACCACAAATGTGGCCCTCACAACGGACTGTTGGACTTCCCTGAACACAGAAAGCTACATCACAGTTACATGCCACTACATTTAAGCGGATTGGCAGGTTAAGTCAGCAGTCCTACTCACAGAGAGCATGCCAGTGAGACATACGGCTGATAATTTAGCTGACAAGTTGAACCAAGCTGTGGAAACATGGAGGCTCACCGGACATGAAGTTGCTTGTGTACATGACAATGCACGGAATATTGTTTCAGTAAACAGTCCCACACGAGTCAGATGGCACTCAGTTCCATGTTTCGCTCACACCCTGCAGCTGACCATTAACGACGGTTTCTCCACCTACATGAACCGAGTCATTGTAGCTGCAAGCAGACTCGTACAACACTTCTATCACGGTAATATAGCAAACAAAGCGCTCACATCAAAACAGCAACAAATGCAGCTGCCATCTCATAAACTCATCCAATCCAGCAAAACCAAGTGGAATTCGGTCAGTGACATGTCTAATAGACTGACAGAGCAGCGGTGGGCCGTGTGTGCTGTGCTGTCAGACCGCATTGTAACCAGACTGGCAGATGCGAGGACACTGGAGCTGAAAGACAAGTACTGGCAGGTGATGGAGGATGTGGCTCCGGTGCTGGCAACACTGAAGTGCGCAACAACCGTCATGTCAACCGAGACTGAGGTGTCTATATCAGACACTTATCCCATCACCTTCAGCCTGATCAACATCCATCTCCAGACAGACGACGGAGACATCAGCAAAGTGGGGGAATTCAAATCCTGAGTGCGCACTTCACTGGCTGAAAGGATGAAGGTAAGTGAGATCCATTAATTTAATTATTGCAGGTATTTTTAACTGCAGGCTATGCATTGCACACATTGTTTGACAATTGTAGTTTTTAACTGCTTCCACTATCTTATTTGATTAATATTAATTAATAGCAAGTAATCCATTAATGGTTAATAGTGGTTAATTCATTAAATGATAAAACACTTAAAAGCCTGTTCATTTGCTTTAAACCTGTTAAAAGCAAATGATTAAGAACAAAATTACATTTAATTCTATTTTATTTTCTTTTTCTTAACAGATTGCTTCTGATGACCTGACGTCAACACCACCAATGCTAGCCACCATGCTGGATCCAAAGCACAAGCACCTGGGATTTCTGACCCTACCAAAGAGAATTGAAGCTCATGCCCAACTGCTTCAAGTGCTGACAGAAGAAGAAGCAGGACATGGGAGCTCCACATCAGCCGATGCCACTGGAGACCATCAAGAGGATGTCCATGCAGAGCCAGTCCAGGGAGCTGTGCTTCAAAGACGCAGTGCCTACTCTCTTCTCATGGGTGACAACTACACAAGCGGGAGCACTGATGATGTGGGAAAAGAAGTGGAAAACTTTCCTTAAGATCCACCACCACTCCTTGACTCAAGTCCTGCAGCATGGTGGAAGGTAAATGAAGGCAGGTTTCCAAGAGGGGCAAACCTTGCATGGAAATACCTGGCCATAACTGGCACGTCTGTCCCTGCTGAGCAAGTGTTTTCAGCAGCTGGCCTAACTGTGAATAGGCTGCACACAAGGCTCACTCCTGACCATGTCAATATGCTCATATTTTTAAACAAAAATAGAAAAGTCTCACACTTTGCAATGAGGAGCACCATGGCATGGATGTTTTTGTTTTGTTTATCGGCACATCCATTATTCTTAGGGATGTTTTTACAAAACCCAAAACCAGTGAAGTTGGCAAGTTGTGTAAATCGTAAATAAAAACAGAATACAATGATTTGCAAATCCCTTTCAACCTGTATTCAATTGAATACACAGCAAAGACAAGATACTTAATGTTCGAACTGGTAAACTGTGTTATTTTTTGCAAATATTAGCTCATTTTGAATTTGATGCCTGCAACATGTTTCAAAAAAGCTGGCACAAGTGGCAAAAAAGACTGAGAAAGTTGAGGAATGCTCATCAAACACTTATTTGGAACATCCCACAGGTGAACAGGCTAATTGAGAACAGGTGGGTGCCATGATTGGGTATAAAAGCAGTTTCCCTGAAATGGTCAGTCATTCACAAACAAGGATGGGGCGAGGGTCACCACTTTGTGAACAAATGCGTGAGCAAATCGTCGAACAGTTTAAGAACAACATTTCTCAACGAGCTATTGCAAGGAATTTAGGGATTTCATCATCTACGGTCCGTAATATCATCAAAAGGTTCAGAGAATCTGGAGAAATTACTGCACGTACGCGGCACGGCCGAAAACCAACATTGAATGCCCGTGACCTTCGATCCCTCAGGCGGTAATGCATCAAGAACCGGCATCACTGTGTAAAGGATATCACCACATGGGCTCAGGAACACTTCAGAAAACCACTGTCAGTAACTACAGTTCGTCGCTACATCTGTAAGTGCAAGTTAAAACTCTACTATGCAAAGCGAAAGCCATTTATCAACAACACCCAGAAACGCCGCCGGCTTCGCTGGGCCTGAGCTCATCTAAGATGGACTGATGCAAAGTGGAAAAGTGTTCTGTGGTCTGACGAGTCCACATTTCAAATTGTTTTTGGAAAGTGTGGTCGTCGTGTCCTCCGGACCAAAGAGGAAAAGAACCAGCCGGACTGTTATAGGCGCAAAGTTCAAAAGCCAGCATCTGTGATGGTATGGGGGTGTATTAGTGCCCAAGGCATGGGTAACTTACACATCTGTGAAGGCACCATTAATGCTGAAAGGTACATACAGGTTTTGGAGCAACATATGTTGTCATCCAAGCAACATCTTTTTCATGGACGCCCCTGCTTATTTCAGCAAGACAATGCCAAGCCACATTCTGCACATGTTACAACAGCGTGGCTTCGTAGTAAAAGAGTGCAGGTACTAGACTGGCCTGCCTGTAGTCCAGACCTGTCCCCCATTGAAAATGTGTGGCGCATTATGAAGCGTAAAATACAACAACGGCGACCCCGGACTGTTGAACAACTTAAGCTGTACATCAAGCAAGAATGGGAAAGAATTCCACCCGAAAAGCTTCAAAAATTGGTCTCCTCAGTTCCCAAACGTTTACTGAGTGTTGTTAAAAGAAAAGGCGATGTAACACAGTGGTAAAAATGCTCCTGTGCCAACTTTTTTGCAATGTGTTGCTGCCATTAAATTCTAAGTTGATGATTATTTGCAAAAGAAAATAAAGTTTCTCAGTTCGAACATTAAATATCTTGTCTTTGCAGTGTATTCAATTGAATATAAGTTGAAAAGGATTTGCAGATCTTTGTATTCTGTTTTTATTTACGATTTACACAACGTGCCAACTTCACTGGTTTTGGGTTTTGTAGTTGTTTACAGGCAGCCTGTATTTTAATGTAAAGGAAGATTATAAATGGTGCTAATGGTCCAATTGTGACACCTTAATTTCTTTTCAGAATTTATTTTATATATTTTATTATACTATAAATAAGAGACACTGCACTAATTTATTTTCAAGTTAAAGTCACCTTCATTTTTGTTCTATTTATGAATGTACTATTTGAGAAGTTTGTTTGCTTCTAACAGACAGTGCATTTATTTATTTTCATGTTTCAAGTAGCCTTAAAGTAGCCTTGTCATTGCATTGTTCCATTTGCGAATGTGTTGTTCCCTGTTGTTAAGAATAAATCTTTTATTAAGGAATATGACTTGCATTTTCTCTTTCATAAGAAAGATAGCGTTTTCTTAGAAAGGAACCTATTGATTCAGAGGGAAACTCAGCTTCTCAGAAAAATTGCCGCTTATCAATTAATCGATCATCGATTGATAAGATGAAACAACTATCGACTAATGAATTACTTGATAATTTGCATGCCTAGCCACAAGGCCTTCAGTTGTCGCAGTTGGACCCAGTTTTGCAAGATGGTGTTCTCAGAGTAGGAGGACGTTTAAAAAATGCTTCCTTACCTCTTGATATAAGGCATCCATTAATCCCTCCGAAGGACAGTGTTGTCACACATCTAATCTTGGACCACTGCCATGAAAAAACTCAACACCAAGGCAGAGGCCAAACTCTTAACGAACTGACAGGAAATGGTTATTGGGTTGCAGGTGGCAGCAAAGTTGTGGCAAGTCACATTAAACAGTGTGTTACATGCAGGAGAGCACGCATGTAACAGAAACCCAAAAAATGGCTGATTTACCCACAAACCATTTGAACCCTTCGCCACCATTCTCCTACTGCAGCATGTATTGTTTTGGGCCCTTCCACACCAAACAAGGCAGGAAAGAGTATAAGAGGTATAGTCATCACAAACGGAGAACGTCATGACACAATGCACGTCATTTCCGCTTCTTCTTCCTGTATCCAATAGCAACGAGAACAGTAGCAGCAGCACGCCAGATAATGAACGGCCCGGAGCAGCTAACAGTCGGCTTCGTTTGCGCTATGGTGCTGGTACTGACCCACCACCAGTACATGACACTATTCTTTGTCAGTTTCTTCATTAATGGAAGGCGAGAATGTGAAGAATTAGGAAATCGAGCCGGTGCCATGTTACAACAAGTACTTCCTGTACTCAAAAGACCAAGATTCCTTGCGAAAAGGACATGCGCAGAACACAACTTAATGTTCCTTTCGATGAGAATATCCCGATTGGCGTATAAATACCACGACAGTACACATTAACACATTTCAGGTAGTCTTGTATTCAGGGGCGTAGAATTGGGTAGGGATGCTAGGGACACCTCCCTATCAATATTTTGCCACTACCCAGCAGCGCCCCTCCCTATACGCAAAACACGCGCTGTGCGTAGGGCCCAATTTTGTGCAAGAGGACGCATTCTCCGCCATCTGATGCAGCCTTGATCCAGTCTGTGGACTACAGGCCTGATATTTCCCATTTAAAGTGTGGCTGTTATTGTTGTTGTCTGTCAGTTATGTCATTTTGCAGTGCAGCCGATGTCTATGTGAACATTTGATCTAAATGCCTCCCGAATCACTCAGCGTCTTTGGGGCTCCTCCGTCTGCCGTCTGCACTCTTCCGTCTGCCAGTGAGTGTAAAGACGCAGACAGACGCACATCGCAGGAACAGTGAGGGATCATCAGTCACTTTGTGTGATTTTATAATTCAAATGGTGTCTTGATAGCTCATGCGCTTGGTTTAAGTAAACACAAAGACTTAAAAAATGACGAGTCAGCCTTTTGAAGATTTAAACTCAACATTCTTCATCAGTCCAGCTCTGACCTGCTGTTTTCACTCACTCAATGTTTTCTAAATGATAAATTTATCCTGAGGTTTCCTGCATCACGTATTGTCCATGATAAAAAAAACAATCTTTGAAGGATCAAGCTTCAAATACAATCTACTACTGCAGCGGTTCTCAAGCGGTTTGTTCTGGCAAACATGTCTTGTGTATGGAGGCCCTAAGCAGACAAACATCCATCAGAGTATGTCAGAGTATCCACTAGAATAAACCAGACTACACCACTGGGAGGTGGGTATGTATGTTGTTGAACTAGAAAATAAAAACTTTGTGGCTTAAACACCCCAGCTGCTAGCCTGCAATCATGAGACAGAAGAGAGGATAATTCTGTACAGATGTGAAATGGAGATAAAATTTCCCTTCAGCCCTCATTATCATTTATTGAATGTCTACTTAACCGCATATACATTCATCTCTGTTGAAAAAGGAGTGGTTAATAATTGACCAATTGGTGATGGTATGTTGGGGGGTGGGGGGGGCAAAATGAAATTCTGGAGCACTTTTATGTCCCCACCAATGTCAAAACCAAACCTACACCCTAGCTTGTATTTATTCCTGTCTTTAACGTTTCAGTCGTTTCTTAACATGGACCTCTGTGTACAGAAAGGCCCCACAAGACAAAACACACCGCTAAAACAATTAAAGTTATTTATCACAGCTTTATTAATGCTGACAATGATTTGTCATAATTATAATGGTTTTTAAGCCAAGCTTCACCCAGAAGTTGTTACTGTAAGCCCTGTGGTTGGGGTAATTGTCATTTTTTTTCATTAAAGGATAAGTTTGTTTTTTTGACACCTGGACCTTATTTTTAGGATTAAATACGCTCGTAGACTCACCCAGACAATTTTGGCAGAGCTCCGAGCCGTTTTCGAGCAATTTAGATCCATCCGACGGCATTTTTTGCTCATGGCGTAGTAGCAGACGGGGCCAGAAATCGAAGCCCCTAAATTAGACATTATCTGCTGCGAAACGTACTCATTTCAGCTACATTTTATAAATGAATGGCCAGTGTTATCACCATGTCAGCTCAACTTTGTTGTTATGGTCATCCGGGGCTTTACAAGGATGGGTAACTTTTGGTGACGTCATCGACAAGAACATGAGTATAACCGCTGTTGTTGCTAGGCTACACAGCTACACGGCTACTTTTGTGCAATATGGCGGAATATTTATCCGATGTAGAAGTGTCTGACGACGACTTTGAGTATAATGGATGCCCGTATCGTTTTGAGCCAGAATATACCGACGAGGAGCTATTTGAAAGGAGGATGCAGAGGGAAAGAGCCGAACAGCTGGCCAGAGAACAAGCAACCACTGTACGTCCACGTATGGGGGCTAACTGGTGGTGTTGTTGTGGACATTTTACGGCAAACACAACAGAGGAGGAGTGCCTTTGCTGCTCAGAGTGGGACTTGAGACCAGAGGAAACACGTATTGATGCCCCCAAAATACGATTTCTGGCCCCGTCTGCTACTACGGCATGAGAGAAAAACGCCGTCGGATAGATCTAAATTGCTCGAAAACGGCTCCGAGCTCCGCCAAAATTGTCTGGGTGAGTCTACGAGCGTATATAATCCTAAAAATAAGGTCCAGGTGTCAAAAAAAACAAACTTATCCTTTAAAATTGATAAATAAAAGTGAAATCTGAGAAAAATGCATATTTCACAACACAATTAAAGGTTTAAGAGTGGATAAAGATAAGGATAAAGAGTGAAAAAAAAAAACCACACATGATGGTGTCTTAAAAGCTTTAGATGATGCTGACATTTTTTAATTGTATTTTGAACATTTTGAAAATGAGAAGAAAAAAATATATATATGTTAATATGTTAAAACTATATTACACATTGAGTTTTTCCTCTTATAGCCTCCATAATGATGTTCTAATATTTAATTTGAATGATGTCAATATGTCTTAAGATAGGGGGTCACATAAATGATAAAAACCCAGCATATTATATGTAGAAATCCTCACTGAATGAAGAAATGAGCACTGGATGTATTACCTATTTAGTACCTCACAGTAATTAGATAGGACGAAACGTTACAAGTCGAAAATAAAGAACTCAAACACTCGGTCAGCACACTCACAGCTCAAGTCCAAACCATCACAAACGAAAACAAAATCATGAAGGAACGATTCTGGACATACAGAGCCGCAGCATGCGTGACAACCTCATTTTCTCAGGGATACCCGAACAACCTCAAGATAACCCGGAACAAGTGCTAAAAGAATTCATGCAATCTGCTCTTAAACTCACACCAGAAACTGTCAACAAAATCACTTTTCATCGGGTCCACTGCATCGGCACAATAAAAAACAACAAACCCAGACCCATTGTTGCAAAATTTGAACATTTCAAGCAAAAGGAACTCATTAAAAGTCGTGGAAGGGAACTAAAAGGAACGACATATGAAATGAACGATCAATTCCCAAGGGAAATCCAGGAAAGGCGAAGGAAACTTTTTCCACTCCTCAGACAATTCAGGGAGAAAGGAAGAAGAGCAACGCTGACTGTGGATAAACTGTACGTTGATGGCCACCTATACCGAGACACGATACAACTTGGCTGGCACACTACGAAGCAGAGGATAACACCAATATTAACAGACCTAAAACAATTTAGGCTTGAGGGAAGGAGGGGGTCAGGGGGTTAACAACTTCACCCCTGCTCCCCCCCTCTCCCTCTCTCTCTCTCTCTCTCTCTCTCTCTCTCCGGCGCTCATGTCCCATGTAATATTTTGGTCAGTGTGGCTGTATGGGTGTGTGCGTGTGTGAGGGTGCAAACGTTTGTTGCTATGTATGTGTGCTTGTGTCCAAGTGTGCGTGCGGCGGTGGGGAGGGGATGAACTGCAGGATGAGGGGATTACCTACAGTTTGTACCTTAGGTGTACCACCTGGGTATGCGGACTGTGGGCCAATGGGGTGGGGGGCACTCCTCTCCTGTATATATATATATATATATATATATATGTATATATATGTGTGTGTGTGTATATATATGTATATATATATATATATATATATATATATATATATATAGATATAGATATATATATATATAGATATATAGATATATACGTATATGTATATATATATATGTCTTCCTCTGTTCATTATTGTTTCAGTATTATTCTTATCAGTTTTTTTTTTATTATTTATTTCTCTTTTGTTTATTATCGATTTGGTCTTATTTTACCATTGACGTTCACTAAATATAAGTCATCATTTAAAGTAGAATACCTCTTTATACCCAGTTGTCTCTGAACTCACCTGCCCTTAGGCTTAAATATTTGTGAATCATGTACTTTTTATGTATTATTGTTTGCCCCTTTTTGTTTTTGTTTACCTCTTTCACTGTATCTCCCTCTCTTTTGTTTTCCCTCCTCCTCCTCAGTGTCATACCTTCACTACCCAAAAGATTATATAGTATAACAACACCTGGCAGTTCCATACTACATCTTTTCCTCAAGCAAATCCAATGTCCATACCATTAAAATTCATCAGCTGGAATGTGCGTGGCATTAACTCACCGGCAAAAAGAGCTAAAATCATGAACCATCTAAAAAAATGAAAGGCAAACATATGTTTATTACAAGAAACCAAACTCTCAGACAATGAACACAACAAACTAAAAACAAAACAATTTAATCAAATGTTTTTTTCCACATTCAGCTCCGAAAAAAGAGGTTTTTCAGTTCTCATTCACAAAGACAAGCCACTAATTCTCAAGCACACCATAACTGACCCAGAAGGACGATACATCATCATCAATGGAACAATCAATAACATCAATATTACAATCACAAGTATTTATGGCCCAAACACAGATGACACAGCATTCCACCACAGCTTCTTTAAATCACTTCAAGACTTCTCAACATCAACAATAATCATAGGTGGAGACCTCAATACAGTCATCAACCCAACAATAGACAGCTCCACAAATACACATCACACTAAAACCTGGCATGCAACACAAACAATCAAACAATATATGACAGATATTGGTCTTGGCGATAGTTGGAGGCTACAAAACCCATCATCAAGAGAATACACCTACTTTCCTCAGTCCATAAATCCTTTTCTCGAATTGACTACTTCCTAACAAGCAACTCTTCTATGGCAAACATCTCCAACCCCACCATCCACCCAATCATCATATCCGATCACGCCCCCATTAGCTTCACATTACACAATTAAACTGAAACACAAGCCAGCCCAAGATGGCGATTCAACACATCATTACAAATGACAAAGCAAATACTTCACCAACTCTCATCTGGGAAACAGCCAAATCAGTGCTAAGAGGAAACATAATCCCATACTCAACACATAAAAAGAAGGAAGAAAAAATTAAACAACTACACAACTCATATGCAACCAACCCCACAGAACAGACACTTACAGAAATTAGAAACGCCAAAAAAGAAATCGACAAAATTATTCATAAAAAGACACAATTCATGATACACAGACTCAGATATAAACATTTTGAACATGATGACAAAACTGGAAAATACCTCGCCAACCAACTCAAACATAACAAAGAAAAATCTCTGATCACAACAATAACAGACTCAACAGGAAACATCACCAACAACCCTCAAACTATAAACAACACATTCAGACAATATTACTATAAGTTATACAACAGCAATAAAGAAAAAAGAACAAATTTTCTAAATAATATCACACTACCATCACTAACAAAAGAACAGGCAGACATCTTGGACACTCCACTTACTCCCACAGAATATCAAAAAGCATTACAGACTATGACAAACAATAAAGCCCCTGGACTCGACAGATATCCCACTGAATTCTATAAACATTTCTGGGAAACAATATCACCACTTTTTGTTAGAATGGCCTGTGAAATTAAGAACAATCAACCAATTCCATACCACATGAACACAGCACTAATTTCAGTATTACTCAAAACAAACAAAGACCCAACCCACTGCTCAAGTTACAGGCCCATTTCACTCATTAACACTGATGTCAAAATAATCAGCAAAGCATTAACAGCACGAATTGATTCAGTCATCCCAGCTCTCATTCACCCAGATCAAACAGGATTCATTGAAGACAGACATTCATCAAACAACACTCGCCATTTATTCAACCTTATCCACTCCTCTCACCAAAGTCAACATAAAACAATCATTCTTTCTTTAGATGCAGAAAAAGCATTTGATAAGGTAAACTGGACATTCCTCATTAAAACATTGGAAAAATTTGGTTTTGGACAGTCATTTATTCAATGGATCAAAACACTCTACCACCGACCAAAAGCAGCAGTTATTACAAACAGCATCATCTCACCACACTTCACACTCCACAGAGGCACTAGACAAGGATGTCCCCTATCACCATCACTATTCGCACTTTTCATTGAACCACTAGCGGCAGCAATCTGTCAAAATAACAATATCACTGGTTTTCGCACAAATAACATAACACACAAAATCAGTTTATATGCAGATGACATACTCCTCTTCATACAAAATCCCAATAATTCAATTAAAGAACTCGTTAAAACCATCAATTCATACTCCAACATCTCAGACTACACAATTAACTGGAATAAAGCAATAAATACGGATTCATCCCTTACCACAACACACATCCCCCAATTACCACCCACCACCGGCAATATCACATACTTTGGCATAAAATTCTCCACCAAGCTGTCAGAGCTGTTTCACCTGAATTTCACCCCACTTTTAAAAACAATACAGGATGACTTAAATCGATGGATGACACTACCAATTTCAATTATAGGATGTATTGCCACAATAAAAATGATGATACCAAAACTCAATTACTTATTTTCAATGATCCCCATCCAACCCACAGCAAAATGGTTTAACATTCTCAACACAACAATAACATCATTCTATTGGAGAAACAAAAAACCCAGGATAAAACTAACCACATTACAACAGTCAAAAATACAAGGAGGCCTGGACGCACCAAATTTCTAACATTACTACTTAGCCAATCAGTTACAATACCCACCAACTGGATCCACTCAACCCATCACTATCACCCCTGGTTAGACATAGAACAGACAGACTGCCAAGACATATCAATCAGAGATCTTCCATTTATCAGTACCACAATCAAACATCACCACTGTTTCAAAAACCCTGCAATAGCTACAACTCTGACAGCTTGGTAGAAGATCAACAAAAAAAGAAACACAACATTCTCACCCACAACTCAAACACCCATATGGAACAATCCCGATCTCACTGCCAACAACTCAACCCTAACAGGAACTAAATGGAAGGAAAGGGAAATCACAGACGTCCACCACATCTTCATCAACAACACTGGGCTCTAATTTCGTAGACCAGGCACAGGCGGGGCGCACCTGCCCTGCGCTGCGCCAACGGAGTATGTCCAGGGCATTTTGCAAGTTTCGTGCATGGCGCAGACTGGCGCAGGGAGGCGCACCCACGCCTCCGTCTCTCCCAGCGGCGCAAGTAGCAGAGAGGGAGGAGAGGAGGCGTGAGTGGGTTTAATACAGCCGAGTGCAATCTTCACCAATCAAATGAACACCTCTCCTCGCCTTTAAATGCACCGCGGGCGAGGCGCAGTGACAATTTCACCTCGGTGGCGAAGAAGGTCAGAGCCACTGTCACTTTTGCAGCAGCTGGGAGAGCACAGAGGCCACCGGGCCGCGCATCGGAGGCCACGGTGCGCGTCACCGTGTGGACCACCTCATTAATATGAGTACAAAATTAAGTGATAATTGCATTTATACACAGCAGCAGGCTAATCCATTCATCATGCTTGTGATCCACCTGCATTCCTGGTCTGTCATTGCTAAATAGCAGAACCTTTAGTGAAATATTCCCCCGGTATCTCCTCCTCATCCTCCTTGCAATAATGTACTCCATCTTTTCAGATCATGTTACGAATAAAGATTAAAACAGAGAAACAATCACAGGTAAATCCTTAGTGACTTACATTTATTCAGCGAGCGTCTCTCTCTTTTTCTTTTCTTTTGAATTTCATGAGATGAGAGAAGCCGGATGCTCCGTATCGGATGATGTGGCTGTTTGTGGTTGGCTTGAGAGATGTGAACTCGTTAGTTATGACAAACGTCTTTGATCTGACATCAGATGTGACGGGACAATTAGTATAGATACAAATGTATATGCTGGTTCAGACGGTTACAATAAATAATGGTTACTGTGATTGTTTATTGAAATGTGCCTGACACTCTGGATACCTGCCTGTGAGGTTTTTGTGACGTGTGCACACTGTGCGCCTGTCAGCCAAATTACCACTGCCTGGGGTGCGCCTTGTCTGCGCCGAGAATAGACCAGGTTGGAGCTGGCGGGCTTTCAGCGCACCTTCCGCACAGTTTTTTGGCACAAAATTGTCACTGCGCCAAGCTGAATCTTTCGACACCTCCCCCTGGTGCGCCGTTATACCCATCTCGGCGCAGCCGGTCTACCAAATTGCCAAATTGGCTGTGCACGGTGGTGCGCCGGACGAAATTACCACTGCGCGGGGTGCACCAGGCTGCCCCACCCTGCGCCACCCTGAGTTGCGCCAGGAAATTAGAGCCCACTTTCTTAACATTCCAACAGCTCTCTGATACATTGACAAGAAACACTTCCTTCCATATATCCAACTCAAAGAGTCAATCAAAACTAAAGTTAACATCACAAACATCCACCTAGAACACCCACCACTATTATATAACATCAATAAAATAGCACAGTCAAAGTAAAAAACACTCTCAAAACTATACAAACTCATATCCTCCAATAATGACCCACATCACATACCAATAAAAAAATGGGAAAAAGACCTCAATATCCACCCTACCAATCAATTTTGGAACACAGTCTGTTCGAACATATTCACCATGTCCACCAATACTAAAATTCAATTAATACAGTACAAAATCATCCATAGGACACACCTCACACAGAAAAAGATGCACATCATGGGACTCACTGACACTGACACCTGCACTCACTGCACACTCAACACCACTGATGACCACCTCCATGAACCCTGGCTCTGCCCACCGATTCACAAATTCTGGAAACAAGTAACAACCACTCTATCCCGATTCCTTGGCCACAACATCCCACTATCCCCCTCCGTCTGCATACTCGGAAACTTAGACGAACTCAACACTAACTCCAAACAAATCACAATACCCCTGCTCGTAGCCCTAACTATTGCCAAGAAAACAATACGGCTCAACTGGAAAAACAGAAAAAACACAACAACAACACATTGGTTAGACCTCTTTACACAGCACATATCAATGGAACAACAATCAGCAACCCACAAGAATCAGTTGGAACTTAGCAATATATACTCTACAACTCTCGCCGCCATTTCAGTACCTCTGCGCTGATGAGTTAACAGCACAAGCAGGCAAAAGCCTGTTTGTAAGGAGGAGAAGGGAAAGAGAAAACCCTTAAAATCCTTTGAATCTCAAAGGAAAATCACAATAACTAACTTATCAGGAAACGCCAAACAAACATATCACTCTGCTCCACTTAAGATCATGTAGTAATTACACTGTTTTGCCTTCTCTCCCTCTTTTCTTTGTCTTTTTGCCCTTGTTTCTCTTTCTTTCTCTCCCCTCTCCTATTTCTCTACCCCCTTGTTTTTTTTGTTTTTTTTTGTTTTGGTTTTGCTCCGTCTTGTTTTTCTGTCCGTTTGTTTGCTTTGCTTTGCTTTGTTCGTTGTCAGGTTTCATTGTTTTAATTTTTATTATTATATGTATAGAATTTTGTAAACCAACACTATAACTTGCTATGCACATACTTCTCTGTTCAAATGTATTTGTTTGTATGCACTAATTGGTGAATAAAAAAGAAAAAGGAAAAGAAAAAAAAAAAAAATAGATAGGACCACAGACTGTTTGTTTACGGATTGTTTTGGTAATATTTTATAATCTCACAATGTAGTTCGAATTTTCACGAAAATGGTATGCATAAAGGGCTTTATTTGTTGTACTTTTGGTAATTTTATATATGTGTCAAAATATAGCCTAATGATTTCACAAACACTATTAACAGAATATGCCATACACCATAGAACCTGAATATGTATCTAATGGAGCCCATGGTTCAAAGTTGCAAATATTAAACTAAAGACAAGTAGGCTATTTAAAGAAAGAACATAATGTACTGAATAATCCTACAGCATACAGATCTCTCTGTACACAGAGAGGGTCAGGAAAGCACGACCATATTTGGAACTAAGTGGGAAGCCATCTTGGAGCATGTCAGCCATTTTGTGTAAAACCATAGAATTAAGAAATAAATATGCCTGGTTGTGCCTTATAGCTAAAAATAAATAACTTCTGGACTCCATGGGATTGTATAAAGGCCTATGGGAGGAGAAATTACTCAATTATAATTAAGAATTAAAGAAAGTGAATGTTAAAAGGGGGGACCCTTCTGGAGCCCCGGGAAGACGGGAGGAGTCCCTCCCATCGGCTATATGACATACATACCATAACTCAAGCTTCAGTTGTTTTGGGGTGTCGCGACACGAAGCAACTCCCGTTTGTTACTGTTCACCTTGTGACTTTAATAAACATCGCTTGTCAAACTGGAATTTGCCTGCGTTCGTGCTTCCTTTTCGAGCGAGAGCACCGACTTGAACTAGACCTTATTTACATGGGGTTTATCACTGAGGTCAAGCCAGCACACAACTAGAAACACTTGGTCAAGCCAGCCCACACGTTATTTTGCGGTGCGCGCATATATGGCACATTACGGTTATAGCGACAAACACCTCATTTCAAAGTAAAAGCAACCTTCCACAAAAACCAGAGGACGTCAGAAATGCGCACGTCAATTTCACATAGTCTTTCAAAATAAAAGCCTTTTAAACGTTCGTATTTTCGTAACATTGGGCTAAAAGTTAACATTAAAAAAATATATATATATCCGTTATAACTGGACCGTTCCACTTCAGACTGATAGTACTTGAACTCAGGATGACACCCAGAAAAAATCAGAGCCATCTGATTTGGAGTTTCAGAATAAAAGCCCTCTAAACTTTCAAATTTCACTGTATTGTATCTGTATTGAGATTCATATTTTTAAAAAACTACCAGTTATAACTGGATCGTTACACTTCAGACTGATAGTACTCGACCTCAGGATGACACTCAGAAAAAATCAGGGTGATCTGATGTGGAATTTCAGAATAAAAGCCCTCTCAATTCTCAAATTTCACTGTATTTCATCTAGGCTATAATACGATTCATATTTTTTGAAAACTACTAGTTATAACTGGACCATTCCACTTCAGACTGATAGTACTCGACCTCAGGATGACACCCAGAAAAAATCAGGGTGATTAGAGTGCCTGGAGAGAGAGAGTGGCGACAATGGAAGTTCAAAAAGCTGGCCGATCACGTGGTCCGTGTAGCCTCAAAAAGTTCCCGGAAGTGGTTGGCGGGCAATACAAAAGTCACAGGAAAACCACGATAATTGGTAAATAATGTCAATGCTTTGCTTTGTAATATTGTTCTGTTTATGTTAATTGCTTTGAACTCTGCTAAGTTCACTGAACCTGTATATTCGTTGAGAGCAATAAAATCATAATATTTCTGTTGATTTTTTAAAGACGAGTGTGGCAGACTGACAGATGACAGTGATTTTCCAATTGACTACCACACAAAAATTCTGACTCACAACAGCACAATAACTGTGTTCTAATATATGAATTCATTGCAAATAAATTGAATTCTTATCTTATCTCTTGTTCCTTATAAATTGTATTGCTTTGGCTTGTTCTCTCTTTACTAAACCTGTGCATTTGTTGTCAGCAATAAACTGGTATTTCCTCTCTTTTTTCTAAACTTTCAGACTTGAGTGAGGCACACTAACAGGTGACAACCAATTATTCGTCAGTTAACTACACAATACGTCTGGACTTACAACAGCATAATGATAACTGTGTTCTAATATATGAATTCATTGCAAATAATTGGAATTTTATGATTGTTTCTTACCTCTTCTTCCTTATAAATATATATGCTTGTGTTAATTGCTTTGACCTGTTATAACTTTAATACATGTGTACTTGTTGGCAGCAATAAACTGATATTTCCTCTTTTTTTCTAAACTTTCAGACTTGAGTGAGGCACACCAACAGGTGACAACCAATTATTTGTCAGTTCACTACACAAAAGGTCTGGACTTGCAACAGCATACTGATAACTATGTTCTTATATTTTAATTCATTGCAAATAAACTGAGTTCTGTCACTATCTAACTATTCCTGCTTATCCCAAACTTACTCTGAGGGATGCATAGTAAATCACAGTCACTTTTTCCCAATGAACTGAAGACCACAATGAATTCCTTAAAAACTTTATTTACAGAAGTCAAACAGATCAGCATGACAAGCTGTTTGTCATTTCCACTATGATGTCCTTGATACAGTCTTCACGATGGTGTACTGTGCTGCATGGGGTTGCTCCAGCCGCTCAGAGAAAGGCGTCCGCATGTATGGCTTTCCCAAAGACAGGGACAGAAGACTGACATGGGTGGCTAAAGTCAGAAGGAGCAATTTAGCTGTAACAGACAAAGATTTTAACAACAAAAAAATATGTGAGGTAATCACATTCAAACAATGCATTTGCACACTGACACACTTTCAAATACCAGACCACTAGGAAATTTGAAATTTATAATATATAAACATAATGTACTATCTAAATCCCAATTCCAATCCAACCCCTCACGGACTCATTGACAGATCAAGTCAGCGAATGAGCCCTTTCTGCCCCCTTAATCCCTGTAAGTCTGACTTTGCATAAGGAAATTATCCACAGTTTAGAGTGTTGTGAAGACAAATACCATCAGATGCCATCAGTAAGTGTTTAAAAAAAAGGGGGGGGGGGGGGATAAGCAAACGTAGTCAGAGCTGTGCCAGTCTCTTTATTGTTAATGGACGTGAGCAAAAAAAAAAAAAGGAAAAGGAAAAGTTTACTGTCTGCATTTACGTGTGTAGTTTGTGATTATTGCTGATTTGATCAGATCTGATCCAAGAACATTTTGTTTTGAGTCCGTCCCCCTCACACACCCTGTACTGTTGAAAGTAAACTGTAAATTACCAGTCAGAGACTGGCGTCAACAACATTTTGTTGTCAAAGTAACATGTCATGAGAGTGGGTAAGTGCTGCTCTATTCGTGGTTACAGCATTTGGACCCTTAGTTACTTACAGCCGAAGTCAGGTAATTAATTATATAATAATTATAATAATTATATAATTACACTAAGGGAGTAATGTCAAGAATAGAACTAGTTACATGACAGACATGATAAATATGTATGAAAAATATAACTATGCAGATAAACTTGGTTTGTGTTCTGTCAATTATGTTCTGCTCTCTTCCACTCCACAAAAACAGCTGATAACAGCTGCAGTCACAACCCCTACACATTAATCTTGCTACTATAAATCGACAGGGCTGGATTAAGTTATAGTTACATAGCAAAATTTACAGTTATCCGCCTGTTGCACGGGTTGTTATCGTTATCCAGTGTGCTAGCCTAAACTTTTGCCTATTAACATTCTCTAAATCCTATAATCTAGACGGGGAAAATACGCTAACGTAATTTATTATTCGTGTCAATTTAATTCCGATGCCCTACTGATATGAAAATGTCATTTTTTAAACGTTTTACCTGGAACAAGTGTTGCTCCGTACATGCTCTCCATTGAAATACATTGAGCGGCAGTTAGCTTGTGCTAACTTCCAGGAACTTTTGAGGGGCTCCATGTTCCGCCATTGCAGTGAAAAAAACTGAACCATTGCAGTAAACGTCGTTGTCGCCACTCTCTCTCCAGGCACTCTAAGGGTGATCTGATGTGGAATTTCAGAATAAAAGCCCTCTCAATTCTCAAATTTCACTGTATTGTATCTAGGCTATAATAAGATTCATATTCTTAAAAAACCAGTAGTTATAACTGTACCGTTCCACTTCAGACTGATAGTACTCGACCTCAGGATGACACCCAGAAAAAATCAGGGTGATCTGATGTGGAATTTCAGAATAAAAGCCCTCCAACCTTACAAAATTCACTGTATTGTATCTAGGCTATAATAAGATTCATATTCTTTAAAAACTACTAGTTATAACTGGACCGTTCCACTTCAGACTGATAGTATTCGACCTCAGGATGACACCCAGAAAAAACAGGGCCATCTGATGTGGAGTTTCAGAATAAAAGCCCTCTAAACTTTCAAATTTCACTGTATTGTATCTATATTAAGATTCATATTTTTAAAAAACTACCAGTTATAACTGGACCATTCCACTTCAGACTGATCGTACTCGACCCCAGAAGGCCACTCAGAAAAAAATCAGGGCCATCTGATGCGGAGTTTCAGAATAAAAGCCCTCTCAATTTTCAAATTTCACTGTATTTCATCTAGGCTATAATAAGAATCATATGTTTTAAAAACTACCAGTTATAACTGGACCATTCCACTTCAGACTGATAGTACTTGAACTCAGGATGACACCCAGAAAAAATCAGGGCCATCTGATGTGGAGTTTCAGAATAAAAGCCCTCTAAACTTTCAAATTTCACTGTATTGTATCAATATTAAGATTCATATTTTTTAAAAACTACCAGTTATAACTGGACCGTTCCACTTCAGACTGATAGTACTGGACCTCAGGATGACACCCAGAAAAAATCAGGGTGATCTGATGTGGAATTTCAGAATAAAAGCCCTTTCAATTCTCAAATTTCACTGTATTTCATCTAGGCTATATTAAGATTCATATTTTTTAAAAACTTCTAGTTATAACTGGACCATTCCACTTCAGACTGATAGTACTCGACCTCAGGATGACACCCAGAAAAAATCAGGGCCATCCGATGTGGAGTTTCAGAATAAAAGCCCTCTCAATTCTCAAATTTCACTGTATTGTATCTAGGCTATAATAAGATTCATATTTTTTAAAAACTACTAGTTATAACTGGACTGTTCCACTTCAGACTGATAGTACGCAACCCCAGAAGGCCACTCAGAAAAAATCAGGATGATCTGATGTGGAATTTCAGAATAAAAGCCCTCTCAATACTCAAATTTCACTAAATTTCATCTAGGCTATAATACGATTCATATTTTTTAAAACCTACCAGTTAAAACTGGACTGTTCCACTTCAGACTGATAGTACTGACCTCATGATGACACCCGGAAAAAATCAGGGCGATCTGATGTGGAGTTTCAGAATAAAAGCCCTCTCAATTCTCAAATTTCACTGTATTGTATCTAGGCTATAATACGATTCATAAATTTTTTAAAAACTACTAGTTATAACTGGACCGTTCCACGTCAGACTGATAGTACTTGACCTCAAGATGACATTCAGAAAAAATCAGGGTGATCTGATGTGGAATTTCAGAATAAAAGCCCTCTCAACTTTAACACTAACTGTATAGCCTGGATACAATACAATGAATTTTGAAAGGTTAGAGGGCTTTTATTCTGAAACTCCACATCAGATCACCCTGATTTTTTCTGGGTGTCATCCTGAAGTCGAGTACAATCAGTCTGAAGTGGAACGGCCCTTTATAGCTGATAGTTTTTAAGAAATAAGAATCTTAATATAGATAGAATATAGTGAAATTTGAAAGTTCAGAGGGCTTTTATTCTGAAACTCCACATCAGATCACCCTGATTTTTTCTGGGTGTCATCCTGAGGTCGAGTACAATCAGTCTGAAGTGGAACGATCCAGTTATAACTGGTAGTTTTTAAAAAAATATGAATCTTATTATAGCCTATATGAAATACAGCGAAATTTGAGAATTGAGAGGGCTATTACTCTGAAACTCCACATCAGATCACCCTGATTTTTTCTGAGTGGCCTTCTGGGGTCGAGTACTATCAGGCTGAAGTGGAACGGTTCAGTTATAACTGGTAGTTTTTAAAACATATGAATCTTAATATAGATACAATACAGTGAAATTTGAAAGTTTAGAGGGCTTTTATTCTGAAACTCCACATCAGATGGCCCTGATTTTTTTCTGAGTGGCCTTCTGGGGTCGAGTACTATCAGTCTGAAGTGGAACGGTCCAGTTATAACTGGTAGTTTTTTAAAAATATGAATCTTGATATAGATACAATACAGTGAAATTTGAAAGTTTAGAGGGCTTTTATTCTGAAACTCCACATCAGATGGCCCTGAATTTTTTCTGGGTGTCATCCTGAGTTCAAGTACTATCAGTCTGAAGTGGAATGGTCCAGTTATAACTGGTAGTTTTTAAAACATATGATTCTAATTATAGCCTAGATGAAATACAGTGAAATTTGAAAATTGAGAGGGCTTTTATTCTGAAACTCCACATCAGATGGCCCTGATTTTTTCTGAGTGGCCTTCTGAGGTCGAGTACTATCAGTCTGAAGTGGAACGGTCCAGTTAAAACTGGTAGTTTTTTAAAAATCTGAATCTTGATATAGATACAATACAGTGAAATTTGAAAGTTTAGAGGGCTTTTATTCTGAAATTCCACATCAGATGGCTCTGATTTTTTCTGGGTGTCATCCTGAGGTCATACACATACTTGAAGACAAAACAGAATGATACAGATCAAGATCAGTATAGAATTTTCACAATGAGTCCTCCTTTTATCTGTTTGAAAACGGTGTAGGATTAAGTAGGCCTACATAACTTGTCTAGTCCAATGCCTTTTTCCCAAAAATGAACTAAAAAGATTTAAGTCTCAGGCACTCAAAGAAACATCAAATAATACAGCTTAATACAGCTAACAACAAAAATGTAACAGAACATCTACTATATAATAATAATAATAATACATTTTATTTAAAAGCGCCTTTCACAGACGGAAGCTGTACAAGATTAAATCATCTGAACATTACCCACAGGACAAATCAGTCCAATTTTATTTAGGCTACGTAGGCTACTATACCAAAGTACACCTTTGTCTTCATATCATCCTAGCCTGGTATTTTTGAATATACTTATTGTTGTACATGTTTTTGAACATGTTTAAACCTCTAAGATTATGTGTACTCTTCTTAAGATGAAAAAACGTTTAAATACTTTTTGTTTCTTTTTTTCCAGAATGGAGTTCAAACCTGCTTTTCGCACGTCAGGTGAGCTCGTCCTCGCTCCCTCACCTGAGGTGATGCGGGTGGCCCGAGCCTCCACTGGGCAAGGGGGACCTGCCGCCACGACAGTCAAGTCGGCCGTCCAAGGTGAGGGAGGAGGCGGCTGAGCGTGTGGCGCAAGCTGGCGGTCGCTGTGAACTGGTGCTCAGTGCCAGTGAGCTCCAGTTCGGCAAATACCGGGGGAGAACATTCAAGTGGCTCTTGAGCCACGACGTGGGCTACGCCTGCCACCTTCTGGTGTCCCATCAGAAGGAGCGTGTATCCCACGTCACAGTCCCCCCTTGCCCTGGACAAAGACGCCCTCTCAGCGTATGCCCGACTGTTCCCCAAGATGACAGCTGTCATCCAGGGACGCCTGGCGCGTGGGGGCGGCGTCTCCATCAGGCACGCACGCTGGGGTGACGTACCGGGCCCTGTATGAGGCCCGACACCCAGGAGACCAGAACGTGAGTGTTTGTCATCATCATGATTATTACTGTCATTGTTTTTATTGCCTCTAATTGTCCTTCTTTATTCTGTGTGTGTGCAGCTACCTGCAGTGGCTGAGGGAGTGACCGTCGGCCGAAGCTCGGATGCATCAGCTGCAGAGCTACGTGCTGGGCAGGGACAAGGAGAAAGTCGGCCAGCACGCAGCAGCGCACCTGCCTTCATCCAGTAAGCACAGTTTAGAAAAATCAGCTGGAAAATCTCAAGCTTATATTTTTATTTATCTTTATTTATATGTATATTTTTTTATTTTATCTACATTTTAAACTGCTTCTGAAATTTTAATTTCCCTGAGGGGGTTTCCAAAGGGATTAATGAAGTTCCATCTAATCTAATTTATTCTAATGCAGGCACCCCATCTGAGATCCCGGACGAGCTTCTTCTTGAAGCTGTAGAGGAGGTCGACAACCGTGAGTATTTATCGCTCACTGAAATCTGTTATTTATTAATAAGTTTTATGTATTTGGCTGTGAAAAGGGGGTGCACATCAGCTTGGTTTGTGTAAAACAGGGTGTCTCTCTCTCTCTCCCCTGCACCTGCAGGAGCTGCTGCTGCTGCTGCTGGAGCTGGAGCTGGAGCTGGTGCTGCTGCTGGTGCTGGAGCTGCTGGAGGACCTGGGGGCCAGGGCCAGACAGCAGGGCCGACAGAGGGAGGAGCAGGACAGCCAGCCCCCCTGAGTGCAGGCGCACAGGTTTTGTCGATTTAATTTTCACTTTTTCCGGCATCATTGTCCACCTCTACTCGTTCGAGGCCTGGACACCAACAGAGAACGCTGGACACAACTCAGCTTGCTTCATGTTACTCCTTTTGTTGATCACAACTTGGTTGAGGCAACAGTAGCAGTTCCAGGTTGATCACCTCAAAGAAAATAGGCAAAGAATCAGGCTGTCAAACAGATTCAAATCAGTTTCCTCATTAATGCCTTTTTTAAATAAATTGTTGAATGAAAGAATGAACTAAGCTAATGTATTTATAGACTTTTTAATTATTAAAGTGGTTTAAATCATTTTTACCTTGCAAAATCAATAAGTTATAAACAGTTTTAAATGTAAATTATTATGCACTCTCATTTTAATACATGCTTTATGCTTAAAGATTTAAACTAATTCATAATTTTTACTCAAACTAATACATTTTAACTGATTTTAACTACTTTAATGATTAAATTTGCATTCAAAGTTAATGTTAATGATAATTGTCTGTATTGAAATCAAATCAAACAATCTCAATGTAGATAACATTGCCTAAATTAGTTTAAATAATGAAAGGAGATAAAGACAAAGCCTAAAATATCAGACCTCAAGTCTCCATTGTCACCATGTCAATATTAAAGACTGAATTTTAAGTTAACAGGGCTTAAATTATCAGTATAAACAACATTTTAGTCTCTCAGTCACAAAATTAAACTTAAGGTCCTCAACAGGGACTCCTGGTACTTCATGGGCACCGAGTACCTGGAGTGTGCACCCTGTCACAAAAAGTATGCAGCATAGTGGGGCAGCTGGATGTGGTGCACCAGTCGTACTTCCTGGCAGTCCTTACCTACAAGTAAGCAGCTGGAGAGCATCCCAGTGCGTTATCGTCTCGTCCTGACATTTATGTGACGGCTGTCTCTCCTTCACTTCTCTCCACAGGCTGTCCTGCGACAAGCCTGTGGGCCAACAGCGCGTCTCGCCTCCGGGCAGCCCTCCTTGAGCAGCACACCGAGGAGTGGATGCGCCAGGTGGCCACCTAAATCTCAGTGCTTAAGCAGCTGAGAGTGACGAGGCGAGGCCTGGAGGTGCTGCCCCTTCACCCCATCCCCACTGCTGTCGGTGTACGCCAGGGAGGCCCTGACCCGCCTGGAGGAGACCAAGGCCCCCATCACCTCTGTCTTCGGGTCCATCCTGAAGATGGACTTGACGAAGAAGGCAAGTTTTCTCTTTCTGAATGAGCTGGAGAGAAAGAATCAGAAATTGTCAGGCCCTGTGTAGCCCCCCACCCCCCACCCCCCCACCCACCCGTGTTTGTTTTCACCCCTGTAGATGACCAAGAAGCTGGTGAGGGGAAGCTGCAAGGACGGCCGCCTGGATCACCAACGTGGGCAACAAGCACGGGCAGGTGCTGATGTACGTGCTCACTGACTCAGAGCGCGAGGGGCTCTTGCCCATGTCGGCCAGGCTTATGCAGGGAGGCGAGGCAGGACCCTCTGCAGCTCCTCTACGTGGACCGTGACTGCTGCAAAGCCATCGGGATGTACAAAGTACGCCAGCTGGAATCGTTTGAAAGTGATCAGCTCTCACATGCTTGTGTCTGTTTTGGACTGCTGCTGACGGCGTGGTGTTTTTTGCTCCGTCTCCAGGTCTCAGCCATGTTTCTCGAGTGGGACCAGCTGGTGGTGCGGCTGGATGTGTGGCACCTCATGCGACGTTTTGCTAGAGGGGTCACCACGGACAGCCACCCCCTGTTTGGCCTGTTCATGGCACAGCTGAGCTTTGGGCCAGGGAGGGTGAGGACAGGGTGGCTTCGTCGGAGACCATGAAGACCACAAGATGGCCCGTCACTATCGGCGTTGCACCAGGGGGGCGAAGGAGACTCCGCGCCTCATCCAGGAGGTGCTCGACTCCTTCTGGCAGGCCATGGACACGATGAGTGTCCCACTGGGGGAGATCTGGAGGACGCAGCGGCACCACCTGAGCTGCATCCAGGATCCCCCCAGAGTCCAGCTGTGCACGAAGACGGGGCAGGTGACCCGAGGAGGGGTCGTGTTGCCCGTTTTTCGTCGTGTGAGGGGCTCCACCTCCCTGGAGTCGTTCCACCTTCACCTGTGCCGCTTCATCTCCGGTGAGTGTGAAATGTGTGCCTGAGCCCGGGAGGGAGGGCATCTTAGCGCTTACCGAACCCTCTTCTGTCCCCTCTCCTGTCACAGGCAAGGCCGCCAGCACCCTGAATTTCCAGGTGTACCTGCTGGAGGGCCTGGTGAGGTGGAATGAGAACAGGGCTAGACAGGCAGTGCAGGGCACCGAGTGGGTCGCAGGTGTGCTGCTATGATGCCCGGTTCCTAAAGGCCATGGACCTGCTCACGCAGGAGTTCTTGGTCTCACCCTGGTGCAGACGTACACCCAGCCCAGGGAGTACACTGGTAAAAAGAGGTTTAACTTAGTTGGTTCTTCCACACTGTTCATTCAGGAGAACTCATTGGTCTCGAGTACCTGTACTCCCAGACGGGATGGCCCCTGCATGATATCGGCCAGGACCCAGATGTGCTGGACGGGACGGAGGACGAGGAGGACAGTGAGCAGGAAGAGGACGATGAGGGATTCGAGGAGGACCAGGGGGACTTGAGGTTTGTCCACGACCTCAGCCCCCGAAGCCACCAACTGCTCCTGTCTCCACGTATGCCGGCACATCCGCTGACCCCCCAGAGGAGGAGGAGGAGGCAAGTTTGTCATAGTTATCTGTGTCTGTTGTCGTCATTGTCGTCGTCCATCATTTCTTTAGTGATGTTTTTTAACCTCATTCGCCCTCCCTCTTCCGTGTCTGCTGCAGGACCTTGTCGAGCCAGACGGGCAGGGAGGGTACCAGCATGTGGTGCGTCTGACCCGGGTCCTGGTGGAGCTGCGTGACCAGGTCTACGTCACGCAGCAGCAGTTGAAGAAGATAGTCGCCTTGTGGCAGAAGCTCTCTGCCAGAGACCCCCCCACCCCACCCCCCTTTAAGATGTCCTCCAAGTCTGCGCCCCCCCAGCCCTCCGTGCCCCATACCACCACCTGACAGAGGAAGCTGAGGGAGGAGGAGCGTCGTCAAGCAGAGGAGGCAGGTGCTCTCCTGGCACCTACAAGGCACCCATCTGACCACTTTAATTGCAGCTGCTGTGGTCAGCCCAAGACGAAGGCGTACGGCCACAGTCTCTACAGGGGGGGAGCACTTCTGCTCGAAGGCCGCGGGGCACTCCGTGGAGGACTGGCTGGCAGAGAAGAAACATCAGCACATGGTCAATGACACGATTCTCAGACTAAAGCCCTGCATGTTGACATTTCACTGGGAGCATCACAGCAATTTCACTCATTGTGCCGTCTTTTCTTTATTTACCACAGCCTTCAGCCCAGCCAGCAGCTCCTCAGCAACAGCCAGCAGCTCTCCAGTGGCCACAAGTCAGTTCCCTCCCTTCAAACCATGTAAATACAAAAAAATTATGTACATTTTTATGAATCCTAAAAAGAAAAAAAAAAAAAAGTAATTGTTGATATTTAATACTTTGTTTACACTTCAAAAATCTGCTTGTACATAGTTTGTTACACTTCATAAACCTGAAAGGTTTATTTTTTGATGGACACTTTAAAATATTCTGAATGTACATAGTTTGTTTACACTTCATAAACCTGAAAGGTTTATTTTTTGATGGACACTTTAAAATATTGTGAATGTACATAGTTTGTTTACACTTCATAAGCCTGAAAGGTTTATATTTTTTGATGGACACTTTAAAATATTGTGAATGTACATAGTTTGTTTACACTTCATAAACCTGAAAGTATATATGTTTTGTTGATACTTTGTTCAATAAAACTCATTGGCATTTGAATATATCTGAATTCATGTAGTTTTTTGACTTCATAAATCTTCATTAATCAAGATTAATGATGGAAAAAATATCCATGTTTAAAGTTGAATGTGTATTTATTGTTATATATAGAAATAGTCCTTCAGTTGTTAACATCAAACTGAAAAAACAACATCTCACATTCAAACTTAAAGAAGGAAGCAGCAGAGTCCAATTCTTTAACACATAAAATTGCTAGAGCTTTAAATACACTCACTAAGTTGACAAACGCCTCAGCATTTAGTAATAATGTTATAAAATGTTCTAGAAGGTTTATTTATGGAAATAACTAACAGGATAACATGACACAATAATCATGACTTCACTGATTTTGTTGTTTTAAATCCTGCTGCCTCACTCTTGGCTCATGGAGTGAGACTTACAGTACGTTTGACATTAACATCTTCACAAACACTAAACCATTCAGGATCAGTTGAATCCTTAGAACGTTACAGCTTGGCATGAAAAAAAAAACAAAGGAAAATAAGTTGTAATTTTTCCTTTTAAATTTTTTTTTAAATAAAGTGACAGAGAAACCACACAGCTGGCAGCGCTGTGGGAAAAGTTTATATTCTCTCATCTGTCAGTCCAGATCATCTCAAGAGGAAACGGACAGCCTTCCAGCTCTCCCGGAGACGGCTCCATGAGGATCCTGATTACCCTGGCCGATCATCCAGCTCCCTGACTGCTCACTTCTGGCTCATAGCTTAACTGTATTGTTTACCGGCACCACCCAACAGCTTCTTCTCAACAGCCAAGACGTCCTCCTCACCCCCCTGTGGAGAGGAACGTAAGGGTCAAAGGACTGTCCAGAGAAGGCTGCTGTAAAATGCAGACGACAGGTTCTGATTTGTCAAGCGTGACCTGCTAGGAGGAGCTGGCTGGTTGAGAGGTGATGCTTTAAGTCTTCACCAACACCTGAGACACTTCATCACCTTCCTCATCATCACTGAGTGAGTATCAGAGCTGTCAGCTGCTGTTCTCTCTGCTGTAGTAAGTTGATTTGACTGTGTGAGCTTAAAAATTGACTTTACTTGTTTTTCAATCTTTTTGTGCAGGATGGAGCACAAAAAAGCCAAGAAGAAAACCAAGCATATGGAGCAGGAGCAGCAGGAGAAGGAGCAAGAAGAGCAGGAGCAGGAGCCAGGTGTGTAACAGTAACCAGCACACAACTACATTTTACATTCAACATGAAGCACAGAGAAGCAGAGGACCACTGAAGGTTGCACTGAAGGTTGCACTGAAGTTAACTGTTTACTCTGTTCTCAAATTCAAATGAAGGAACATCCAGAGGACCGATCAGAAACACCCTATACAGTAGGAGGGTTTTGCAGAAAAGGGATTGGGAGCTTCTGGCCACACTGGGCCCAGAGGGCCAGAAAAGTCTGGCAGGCCAGTCCTGCCTGACCTGCGGCCAGAAGAGGCACTTGTCAAGCTGCCATGCGTACTTCAGGGACAAATTCTTTTGCCCCATGGAGCAGGGGCCTGGGAGACAGATGGCCAAAGAGTGGATTAGGGAGCAGATGGAGGAGAACCCCCCGGCCTCCAACATCCCGAAGACCACCAGATGCCAGCTGATAAAGAAGGCAGAAAGAGAGGGGGAGGGGGAGGAGAAGAAGAAGACAGAGGGCGGGAGAAAGCGCAAGCATTACAAGCTGTGAATATGCAGTAAATGTGGGCAGCCTTCACAGAAGGACTATGGCCATAGGCCAGCACTGTATAGGCCCCACTAAACATTCATTCTGTGCCCTCTATGAGGGCAAACAACCAGAGGTAAGGCTGGCTCAAATAAGGAGGGGCATGCTGCCAGAGGGGGAGGAGGAGGAGGAAGAGAGGAGAGGAGAGCAGGTGGAGGAGGAGAGGAAGGAGGAGAAGAAGAAGGAGGAGGAGGAAAAGGATTTTTTTTTAAATTGAATTGTTTATTTCATAGTGTGATTATTTATTTTGTCATTGGTGGTGGTTGTGTTGGTGGTTTTTATTTAGTTTTTGTTATTTAATTTATTTTTTACTGCATTTCTTACTTTCTTTGGGTAGTGTGTTGATTTAACGTATCATATTTAATATTTTTTTGAAACTAATTATGTTGTAGCATCTTAATTCTGTTTCTTTTTCTTAAATAAAAAATTGATATACATGGATTTTCTCTCAGACTGCTCCTTTAACCTTGCTGGTTGCTCTTGCCTTTTAAAAAAATGTGCACACACAAATAAACAAACACGGGGATTCAATCAATCAATCTATCTATCAGTCCATCTATCTATATATCTATCTATCTATCTATCAGTCTGTCTATATATCAATATCAACCACAATAAATGTAAAATGATTGTCAGGCAGTCCCATGTGCCTTTAAGACAAATATATCCATGACCGCGGCTGCCCCGGTGCACCCTGGGTGAGTCTCGTTCCACATTTGGGGGGATCGCCTCCGGCTCGGGGCCTTCCGGGCCAAGCTGGGTGGGTTTTCTCGGGGGCACGCCAGGGCCCGGCAGGCGGTGCCAATGTTTGTTTTGTAACGTTAAAGTAATACCACTGTGAATGGGAGCCATGAGCGTTGTTACGGTCTAAAGAGTGTAGTGGGGCTTTACATAACTCACCCACGGAACTGTTTAGGGTTGTTACAGGGTTCCACACGGACTGTTGTTAGTGTAACACTGTTCTCACAGACAAGAGAGAGAGATGTCTGATGATGAGTTTTCTGCTGTAGAATTACTCCAAAATAAATCCCCAGCAGCTGAAATTGACACACCGCCTCTGACTCCTGTCCTTCGGCAGTACACTGGTGACCCCAATGTCAGTCTTGCTGGTGAATACGAGACTGAACAGAGCATGGCAAACAACGCCGTTATACTAAAGTTGCCGGAGTTCTGGGAGTCGTCAGCCGCAGCATGGTTTGCAAAGGCGGAGGCTCAGTTCGCGCCCCGTGGGATCGGTGACAATGACGCCCGCTACTACCACGTAGTCTCAGCTCTTGGGAGCTCCACGCGGCCAGGGCGGTTAGCTTCATCATGACTCCTCCTACACAAGGTAAATGTGAGGCTTTCAAGGCTTACCTCCTAAAGACATTTGAGCTATCACGGTCAGACCGGGCCAGACGTCTGCTGTCCATTCAGGGCCTAGGGGACAGTAAACCTTCTGAGCACATGGAAATGATGTTAGCCCTGCTGGGTGCAGAGGAGCCCAATTTCCTCTTCATCAAACTTTTTCTTAGACATATGCCACTACATGTGCAGGCAGCCCTCGCCAATACGACTATTACAGAGCCCCGAAAATTGGCTTAGGAGGCTGTCCGTTTCTTCCTGGCCACAAAACGTTTCGCCCCTGGAGTGCTGGCCCCAGCATGTGGTTACACACCTAATGGCAAGTGCCCTGGTGTTTCTGATGGTCGTAACAGCTCAGGCATGTGCTATTTCCACACAGGCTTTGGGGATTAAGCTAAGAAATGCCGCCCACCCTGCACCCACTACCAGACAGGAAACGCCAATGCCTGGGCTACGCAGTGCCCATGAGCGTTGGCACGGACAACCGGCTGCTTTTCATCAAAGACATCCTCTCCGGACAGAAATTCCTCTGTGACACTGGCACTCAGAGGAGCGTCCTGCCAGTGGCAGCAAGTGACACTGCTGGTGGGGTGCATGGTCCACTTTTAACGTCTGCTAATGGCACACCCATTCGCACCTATGGCACAAAGACAGCGGAGCTGTGTTTCAGTGGTCAGCGCTTTACTTGGGATTTTGTCACGGCCGACATTTCCTTTCCTCTCCTTGGCGCTGATTTTTTATGTGCACACACTCTGACCTTCTCCTCGGTCGTGACGAAGCTACATACAGCGGCCTATCCAGCTCACTCTCAGAGAAGGACAAATACGAGCGGCTCCTCAGTGAGTTCCCCAGTCTGACACAACCCACCCCCTCACCAAAACATGGGGTTGAGCACCACATTGAGACCAAAGGACCCCCCATTCATGCTAGGGCGTGGCGGCTAAACCCTGAGAGGTTGGCAGTGGCTAAGGCCGAGTTCGCCAACATGGAACGCCTTGGCATCATTCGGCGCTCAGACAGCGCATGGGCCTCACCACTCCACATCATTACAAACCAGACGGCGGGTGGCAACCATGTGGAGACTATCGCCGACTTAATGAAGCCACTGCACCTGACAGATACCCAGTCCCTCATATACAGGACTTCTTTGCACACCTGGCGGGAAAACAGGTTTTCTCCAAGGTCTACTTGGTGACTGGATACCACCAGGTGCCCGTGCACCCCGCAGACATTCCCAAAACGGCGGTGGTCACGCCCTTTGGACTGTTCGAGTTTTTATGCATGCCATTCGGGCTTAAAAACGCTGCCCAGTCATTCCAGCGACTAATGGATTTGACCTTGAGGGACATGCCGTTCACCTTCGTCTATTTGGACGACACCCTCATGGCCAGCTCCTCAGAGGAAGAACACCTGACACATCTCTGAGCTCTCTTTACGAGACTCAGCCAACATCAACCCCGCAAAGTGTCTTTTTGGAGTGCCCTCCATCCACTTCCTGGGGCATCTTATCAACAAGGACAGAATGGCCCCTCTCCCATCCAAGGTGGAGGCTGTTTCTACATTCCCCCGCCCACACACAGCTCGGCGCTTCGGGAATTTCTCGGCATGGTGACATTTTATCACAGGTTCATTTGCCAGGGGGCGCACATCATGCTGCCGTTATACGAGGCCCTTAAAGGTAAAGCCCCCAACCACTCAATAGAGTGGACAACAGAAAGGGAGATTGCCTTCAATAACACCAAGGACGCCTTGAGCCAGGCTGCAATGTTAGCTCACCCGTTGCCGGGGGCACCTGTCGATATTACAACAGACACGTTGGACTACGCTGTCGGCGCGGTGCACGAACAGTGGGTTGGCGGCACCTGGCAACCTCTCGCCTTTCTCAGCCGCCGGTTGACACCCAGGGAATGCAAGTACAGTGCTTTTGACAGAGAGCTGCTTGCTCTGTTCTTGGCGGTCCGCCATTTCCATTTCCTGCTGGAGGGCCGTGGGTTTATGGCCTTTGTGGATCACAAACCCCTCACCTTCTCGATGTCCAAGGTGGCCAAGCCGTGGTCCACCTGGACCTAAAACTATACGAAACTAGCATAGTTTGAGCTTATATAGCGCTTTTCCAGTCATTGACTACTCAAAGCTGCTTTACACCACATCACACTTACCCATTCGCTCTCACATTCACTCACTGATGGTTTGGAGTTTCTATGTTAGTTATCCATCAGTATCAGTTAACACATTCACGCCCTTTCATGCCCATTTACATGCCATGCCATGCCTGGGGCTGGGCTCGAGCCTGCAACCTCCCGGTTGCTGACCAAGCGCACTATCCAGCTGCGCCACCGACACCCCATATAAATAAGACACAGTATTTCTGTTTCTGTGAAAGTCAGGGCTACAATCCTTCCGTGTGAACTTAACATTTGCAGTAAAGTCACAGAACCTGACGAGAGATGAAATTGCACTTACAAGGCAGCCAGAAAAAAAATGATACAGCAATAATGATTGAGTTACCATACAGCTCAGTAAAAAATATAATATAAGAAGTGTTTTAATTAACTACTTTGATGCAGTTGTCTTTCTTGCTGTCTGCTGTCGTAATTCCCATCTTGATGGTAGAGCCCACTTTCACTCATGGAAGGTGACACTGTATGAACTAAATTACATGATGTTATGGGCAAAAGAATGTAAGTTAGATATAAGTGATAGGAAATGATATAATTAGCACTCAATATGATTGATATATTTATTTCATCAGACACCCCCTTCAGTGGAATTGAAAATAACCAAGGACAAAACACATTTTCCCACACAAACACAATCAATAGCTCCGTGTAGGTCTTTAAGAGTATCAAAGTCACTGCAGTGAGATAATAAATATTTACGGAGCTTACAACCTGTTGCAAGAAAAAAAAATTTAAAATCAGACCCACTTCTCCCTCTCAGGTGGACTGGACTTTCAAAGTCACTATCAGAGAGCTCCTCAGTTATCTCCTGGAGAAAAAAGTCAGGGTTATGTGTGATATACAATATATCAAGTCAGTGGGGCCCATGGCTCTTTTGGTAATTGGATAAAACGTTTGGAAACAGATATCAAAAATAGAAAAACGACTGGAGATTTGATTTTTGTTTTGAAATAGCAACATAAAAATCGAAACAGAGCTTGATTTTATTTTTGTTGTCTGAAACGAGAAAGGAAAATTCAAATAACAGTTTGATTTTTAATTTTGATTTCTAAAAAGAAAATAGAATATAGCACGACACACAAATCGGCCTGTATAATTGTTTTTGGATTACTGGAAGTTGTCATGACAAGAATATTGCTCATACTGACCAGTAGATGGCGACAGCGTGGCGCCTACACAGGCTAACTGTCGGAAAGCCATTGAACTCGCATCACCAAAGGGCGGACCTCAGTCCGGATCCTGACTGAGTGATAGTTCTGTATGGGTCTGACCCACACAGAACTATCACTCTGAAAATTAATGAGAATAGATTTTAATGGAGCTTTTTTTCCGACAGTCACAACTATAGACAGCAGATGCTGCTGCTCCAGTTAACACTAGAACTACTACAAAGGTCTGATCACAAGCCTGTCATGCCATGAGTTTTCCTAAATATATGTTCTGTATGTCATCTGAAGCTTATAAGGTTGTTTAATGAAGCACTAAAGATTTCTGAGCCTTTCTACCTCCAACCACTGCAGCAGCAACCCAGTCTCATAACAAAATGTGACATTGCTACGTTTGTCCACAGTACAAAACATATCAGTCTCACAATGAAGGCCTGAAAATTGTATAATGTTGTTTTTTCCTCCTATTCTTTTCTATTGGCCTACTGACAGGTCAAGTGACTGCTTAATGCAGGTCTCTCAAAATAAAAACATGGCGACCATTCCTTTCATTCTATAGTATAATGCATTAGTTCCAAGATAGTTTGAACTTAAAAAGCATTTTGATGAAATATCTAGAGAGAAATATGCATTTTATTTTCAGAAGATTCGTTCAGTTTGTTTGTTACTACGATGAATCTTTCATGTCTCGGAATGTAATTGTTACTTTGTTACATTTTCTGCTGTTGTTATGGTGGTTGCTTAGGATGCTACCACAGACAAAACCAAATGGCATATATGTTATTGTATTTTTTGGTGACATTGTGTCATTATCTGAGCTATTGAAATATTGGTGTGATTGTTGATGATATCCGTTCAATAAAAGAACAACATAAAACGGATTTTAGTGCACCGTGGTTTATATATATATATTCTTCCTTGAAATTCGGCACCCCTGTTCTTTTGTGAGACAATCCGGATGTTATTGCTCGCTCCAGAAAAAAAAAAAAACATTTGTTTTTTTAATTATAATGTAGTACTCTGATAAATGTCAGTCATAATTGTTTTATTTCTGATTGCACTACAGTATTGACAAGTGCCTACTAATTTTTCAGTAGTTATTTTCAGTAAAGATGGTTGTAAGAGAATAAATAGTAAAATGCATAAACAATTTTATTTTAAAAATATGTACACTTACAAGTAGTTCATTAGGACTGTGTTTTTTTATTGTTAGAGCTAAGAATAAATATTTCTGTTTTATTGAAAAACGGTGATGACCTGTTAGAGACTGTTTCCTGGTGGACTGGGTAGGTAAACCGGAGCCCTAGGGCTACAATTATAACTTTTGAAAAATAAGATAATCAACAAGTTAACTTAATTTTCTGGGTTTTGCAGCTTTTATGCAGCCTTTAAAGTACTTTTTTCCAGGCTTTAAAGTACAAGCCGTACATCATGGTCCCAATGTTCATTGCTTGTTTTGTACACTGACATTTAGCTGTAGTGTCTCATTTTCTCAGTAAACGCCGAATGAGCTGGCTCATAACTTCTGTGCAGGAATGGTAGCTAAGATCAAAAACAGATGTAAAAATGTGTCCTTTCGCTCTTCAAGGAAGCCCGAACGCAGGCAAAGTCCACTTTCCAGAAACTCATTTATTACTGTCACAAGGTGAACAATGACAAACAGGAGTTGATTTGTGTTAGGACACCCTAAAACAACTGAAGCTTGAGTTATGGTATGTACGTTATATAGCCGATGGGAGGGACTCCTCCCGTCTTCCCGAAGACTCCAAAAGGGTCCCTCCCCCTCTCCTTTTAACATTCACTTTCTTTAATTTTTAATTATAATTGTGTAATTTCTCCTCCCATAGGCCTTTATACAATCCCATGGAGTCCAGGGGCTCTAATTTCGTAGACCAGGCACAGGCGGGGCGCACCTGCCCCATGCGCCGCGCCAACGGGGTGTGTCCAGGGCATTTTGCAAGTTTCGTGCACAGCGCAGTCTGGCGCAGGGAGGCGCACCCACGCCTCCGTCTCTCCCAGCGGCGCATGTAGCAGAGAGGGAGGAGAGAAGGCGTGAGTGGGTTTAACACAGCCGAGTGCAATCTTCACCAATCAAATGAACGCCACTCCTTGCCTTTAAATGCGCCGCGGGTGAGGCGCAGTGACAATTTCACCTTGGTGGCGAAGATGGTCAGAGCCGCTGTCACTTTTGCAGCAACTGGGAGAGCGCAGGGGCCACCGGACGCGCATCGGAGGACACGGTGCGCGAAACCGTGTGGACCACCTTGCGTGACAGATGTAATCTGTCCCTGTCTCATTAATATGAGTACAACATTAAGTGATAATTACATTTAAACACAGCAGCAGGCTTATCCATTCATCATGCTTGTGATCCCCCTGGTCTGTCATTGCTAAATAGCAGATCCTTTGGTGAAATATTCCCCCCTGAAATCTCCTTCTCATCCTCCTTGCAATAATGTACTCCATCTTTTTAGATCCCGTTACCAATAAAGATTAAAACAGAGAAATATGGGCAATCACAGCTAAATCCTTAAGACTCGGAGTGACTTACATTTATTCAGTGAGCGTCTGTCTCTTTTTTTCTTTTCTTTTGAATTTCATGAGATGAGGGAAGCCGGATACTCTGTATTGGATGATGTGACTGTTTATGGTTGGCTTGAGAGATATGAACTTGTAAGTTATGACAAACGTCTTTTATCTGACATCAGATGTGACGGGACAATTAGTATAGATACAAATGTATATGCTGGTTCAGACGGTTACATGAAATAGTGGTTGCAGTAATTGTTCATTGCATTGAAATGTGCCTGACACTGTGGACACCTGCCTGTGAGGTTTTGGTGACGTGTGCGCACTGTGCACCTGTCAGCCAAATTACCACTGCCCGGGGTGCGCCTCGCCTGCACCGAGAATAGACCAGGTTGGAGCTGGCAGGCTTTCAGCACACCTTTCGCAAGGTTTTTTGGCACGAAATTGTCACTGCGCCAAGCTGAATCTTTCAACACCTCTTCCTGGTGCGCCGTCACACCCATCTCGGCGCAGCCGGTCTTCCAAATTGCCAAACTGGCAGCACACTGTGGTGCGCTGGACAAAATTACCACTGCGCGGGGTGCGCCAGGCTGCGCAACCCTGCGCCACCCTGAGTTGCGCCAGGAAATTGGAGCCCCAGAAGTTATTTATTTTTAGCTATAAGGCACAACCAGGCATATTTCTTTCTTAATTCCATGGTTTTACACAAAATGGCTGACATGCTCCAAGATGGTTTCCCACTTAGTTACAAATATGGTCGTACTTTTCCTGCTCCTGGCTTTTGAACAGAATGTTCTGTACATGATGTTCTTTCTTTAATACTTGTCCTGAGTTTAATATTTGCAACTTTGAACCATGGACTCCCCTAGATATGAATTCAGGCTCTATGGTGTAGAAAATAAACTTTTAATTATAATGGTGAGATCCTTATATTTACTCATATATATAAAAAATTACCTTAATATGACCAAAAAACCTTTACAGGCATAATATTCCGTGTGATACTTCTAACTACATTGTGAGATTATGATATCTTTTATTATCTGTGGTCATTTCTAACTATTGTAAGACCCTGAATAGTCAATACATTCTGAACCCATTTCTGCATTCAATAAGGACCTCTCAATAACATTAAATGCTGGCGTTTTGACATGTCTATGTGACTAAATATCCAAGAGAATATATAAACATTATAAAATGTAAATATAGGAATATTATCACGGATGATATAAAAATAAGTATAAAAGGCTTAGGTGTTGTATAGGCCCAGTATATAAGGTAAACTGTCCTTGACTAATACAAAACCCAATATAAGGCAAAATATGTGCCTGATTAATATCAGCAATGTTACATACACTGTATTTGTATGATACTGTATAACAACTACTACCAGCTAATGCTGAATAAAAAGAAAGTTACTTGAGTAACTAAAATGACCAACATACCAACATTCAACATTTCATTATTGAAAATATGTTAAGAAAGATAAAAACATTAAAAGTATGAGTAAAGTAAAACTCATTAATTAACAGTGATACCAACAAGACATCGTACAACAATTTTCTACCACATTCTAATAAAGTTTTTTTTTTTTTTTAAATCATCCAATATTGTAATGAATATTGAATGAATATGTAATCTCGTTTGCATCTCCTTATTAAGGAGTAAGTTATGTTATACTGATAGTTTTATGTCATTTCTTTTCATGAGTTTTATTTTTTGTTTTGTTTTGTTTTATCTTTTATTCTGATGTGTGTATTCATACTGTTCCAACAAACCTGTTCCCCTTCTGGGGTAAATCATCCAATCAATCACTAAATTACTCTCTCTATATGTATGTGTGTTTTGCATTACAACAACATCTAGATCATACCTTTTCAAATGTTTTTATTATAATAAATAAATTTCTAATAATAATAATAATGATAATAATAATACAGCCCACACAATAACAGTAAACAACTTATACAATTTGGTTTGAACCTTTTGAACAAATTTGGGACTGAAACTTTTGATAAGCACTTGTATATAAAATTAACTTTAAAAAAAGAATACATTCGTTCTAAATCATAAAAAGGGCAGCAACTTACATAATAACACAAGTGCTTGTTGTTAAGTGTGTGCGTGCGTTAGCGGGGATGTCTGTTCATGGGTGTGCGTGAGTGAAGCTGTCTGTGTGTTTTAATTCTTTTTTAATTATTTTTGGGCATTTTGTGCCTTTATTGATAGGTGAGAGAGGGACAGTCGATAGGCTTGTAAAGGGGGGTGAGAGAGAAAGAGGGCAATCTGCAAACTATCTGGACTGTGCCTGGTTGCTTACCACTCCACCAAACCAGTACCCCCATGTGTTTTAATTCTTGGTGTTCTCCTTTGCCACCCACTGTAGAGAGCACGTCTTCCAACTGCAATAAATGTAAAGAGGATTCAATGACAACATGATGGTAGATGACAATGAGCTGCAGTGTGCTTCAGTTTGTGCCCCATTGTAGCAAGATTAAACTCCTCCAAAGGACAAGAATGCCTTCACCTCCCCCTCTGCCTCTCTCTCAGAGGCCTTAATTGTAACTCACTAGAGACATGTGGAGCCATAAAGTCCCTCTTCTTTCCCACCATCTACAATGAACAGACACTTGTGTTTACTCTAGAGATGTATTTATTGCCCTGCACTTCCTGATAAGGTATTGGAACAGACTGCGTTCCCTGAGTCTTAAATAATTCTGTTCTTCTCCCAGAGCATTCTTCCGCGACAACTAAGATGACTTTTGACCTCCTTGGGTAGTTGGACCCCTCATCTGCCCAAGTGTAGAAAACAGATGTTTTTCAGCCAACAGAAAACCACAACCTTATAAACTCTTTAACGAAACAACGGACACATCTGACAATATTTATTATATATATATATATATTTGATTCTGTCATCAATAATGCATTCCGATGATGTGACTTCTGTGTCTCTAACCTTATAAATGCCCAATCTATGTATATAATGCATTAATAGTTTTAAAGCCTCTTCTGATGCTTAGTCTTCTGATGGACCAAGAGCGCCCCTCAGTGGAAGATTGAGGAGAGAACTTTATCCAGAAATGCATTTGTTATCTCTGCATTATTGCCTGTTCTATTGATGAAATGTTTACTATAGAATTTCTATACATTAGGCTTGATAGCAAAGGCATGCAAACTTACATGTCTAAGTGTTAACCACATATATTTTGTTTGTTTGTATTTTTAATAAGATTGAAACCATTTTATTCTTTGTTATTGTTTAGATATGGACTATTTGGTATCAAATTGCTTATCGTAAGATTTTCTGCTCAGTTGGAGTGTTTATATTGGGTGGTTATCAAAGTACGACTTAATATTTTGGCCAAATGTAAGTTCATAAAGTCTTTGTTACTCAGCCAAGGCCCTCCTCCTGTGGGACCCTCATTAGAAGTCAAAACCAGAGAGACACATTCTTCTCTCTCTTCTTCTTTGACTTTTCATCCCTACGCTTTGTTTTTATGTCCTCTTCTGCAGAGGGTTGTTGTGGAGCCTTGTGGCATCGTGAACTGGGAATTAAAAAAAAACAACTTGATTTTTACCAGTGACAAGGGAAAAACACACACATAAGTGTGTTTTCTGGTCTCACATGGAGCCAGGCTGAGGCTCAAAGGATTGGCCTGGAGACCTTGGGAATTTGCCTAAGTCTCCAGCAAAATAAAACACAAAGTCCAATAAAATTGTTGACAATAATCTAGCTTGGATGTTTACACTGGGACACGGCAAGAATTCAGTAAATTGCATATTTGCAATTTACTGAATTCACACACAATCAATATATCAGTGCAGGACTGAGCACTTGTGTGAGAAAAACAGATACCAGCACATGTCCAAACAGTACATAATCTAATTAGCTTAGTCATTTTATATCTTATTTTAATTGGCCTTTTTATGAATTGATGCTTTATAGAATACATATGCTGTTCATCTAAAGATTTATATGTCAGTGACAAGAGATGCAAATTAGCCTTTTAATAACTAGTGTTCAGTTACATTTTATTGTTCACTGCTCCATATATAATATGTAATAAAAGTAATATAAAAAAGAAAAGCACTCAGAGAGCGCAGACCTCTGCCAAGCAGCTTCAGTCCACCCTTAACACACATGCATACATGTATTAGACGGATACATGTATGCACATGTCTGTATTCCCTGTTTTGGAAATCCCCCCAGTCTACAGTCTACAACACAAAGGTGTTCTGGTCTTTGGTTGGCCCTTTGATGGTTGGTCCTTTGATGTTGAATTCTGGAAATGCCGCCCGAGCGACCCTCACGATTTCTGTGGAAATTGTCTAGTTACCTCCGCAATGTTAAGAATCCTATAAACAATTCCTGTATCCGGATGATGATCCGGATCAGTCCCAAAATCTAAATATTTCTTCCTTATCCCATTCCACACATTCCCTGAAAATTTCATCCAAATCCGTCCATAACTTTTCAAGTTATCTTGAACACAAACAGACAGACAGACAAACCAACGCTGGCAAAAACATAACCTCCTTGGCGGAGGTAAAAATGGTTTACTCTGATATGTGAAAACCCCCAAATTTATTCCACTTTTACTATATTGATATGATAATTCTTTATAATTATTGATTTAATAATTAGTCAGAAATCCAGTTGATCAACACATTGGGCTCTAATTTAGTAGACCAGGCGCAGGTGGGGCGCACTTGCCCTGTGCCGCGCCAACGGGGTGTGTCCAGGGCATTTTGCAAGTTTCGTGCAAGGCGTAGTCTGGCGCAGGGAGGCGCACCCATGCCTCCGTCTCTCCTAGCGGCGCAAGTAGCAGAGATGGAGGAGATAAGACTTTAGTGGGTTTAACACAGCCGAGTGTAATCTTCACCAATCAAATGAACGCCTCTCCTCGCCTTTAAATGCGCCGCAGGCGAGGCGCAGTGCCAATTTCACCTTGGTGGAGAAGTAGGTCAGAGCCGCTGTTACTTTAGGGGCCACCGGACCACTGCATAGGAGGCCATGATGCTTGTGGCCGTGTGGACCACCTTGTGGGACAGATGTAATCTGTCCCTGTCTCATAAATATGAGTACAAAATTAAATTATAATTCCATTTAAACACAGCAGCAGGATAATCCATTCATCATGCTTGTGATCCACCTGCATTCCTGGTCTGTCATCGCCAAATAGCAGAACCTTTGGTGAAATATTCCCGATATCTCCTCCTCATCCTCCTTGCGATAATGTACTCCGTCTTTTTAGATCACGTTAAGAATAAAGATTAAAACAGAGAAATATGGGCAATCACAGGTAGCCTAAATCCTTAAGACACCGAGTGACTTACATTTATTCAGCGAGCGTCTCTCTCTTTTTTTCTTTTCTTTTGATTTTCATGAGATGAGAGAAGCCGGATACTCCGTATCGGATGATGTGGCTGTTTGTGGTTGGCTTGAGAGATATTAACTCATTAGTTATGACAAACGTCTCTGATCTGACATCAGATGTGACGGGACAATTAATATAGATACAAATGTATATGTTGGTTCAGATGGTTACATTAAATAGTGGCTGCTGTGATTGTTTATTGCATTGAAATGTGCCTGACACTCTGGATACCTGCCTGTGAGGTTTTGGTGACGTGTGCGTACAGCGCGCCTGTCAGCCAACTTACCACTGCCCCGGGTGCTCCTCGTCTGCGCCGAGAATAGACCAGGCTGGAGCTGGCGGGCTTTCAGCGCACCTTCCGCACAGTTTTTTTGGCACCAAATTGTCACTGTGCCAAGCTGAATCTTTCAACACCTCCCCCTGGTGCGCCGTCACACCCATCTCGGCGCAGCCGGTCAACCAAATTGCCAAACTGGCTGCGCACGGCGGTGCGCCGGACGAAATTACCACTGCGCGGGGTGCGCCAGGCTGCGCCACCCTGAGTTGTGCCAGGTAATTAGAGCCCATTTAGTTAAAATGGCTGTCTTCTTCCATTTACAGAGTAGTACCCTATTCATAAGTGACTTTTTAAAATAAAGTCATGTTATTTAATGTTATTATTAGTTAATTTGATAATTTTAAATAGTCTAGGATATCTGGGAAATTTGTCAGTTCCACAGATCCCACAGGTGATGGGTTGCAGACTGGCAGAATGTAGGCAACTACATACAGGTTACAACATTGACTAAAGTGAGGTAGGTTAAAAGTTGACCAAAAGTACGACAACTCTTATCATTATGATTACTGCTGAGATACTATCAGAACCCCAGGATTTTAAGAAACACAGAAACAATAGCTGTAGGGGATGGCAAACAAAGAGGCAATATACATAATAATATCCATGTTCATTTGGATATTTATATATTGCTTGCTTGTGTGTTAATTCCTTACCATTAAGTCTGTCCTGTGCACAGAGCACATTGCAGGGATGCTTCGTCAGCTGAACTCTGAAGTCTCTGGCTCTGGGAGTCTGGGAAGCCAACGCGTCCCAAGCAGCATGCACGCTCATACGTGCACACACATACACACACATACAAAACTTTGAGGCCCTTTCTCATACACTTTAGTTTGACCTACAATCCCCAAATTTCTACCAGTTGTGGATAAGATCAGACACTGTCACATAAAACAGTCCGAAGTGTGAATTTCAACCACCTTCACTCTTAAAACCTTGCACATGTACTTACAATAACTTACATACTGAACTTTATCTGATTTGTGTTCAGATGCTTGTTTCCTGCTAATCTCAGTACAGAAAGAGCACACTATGCTAAACATTTTTTGCAAGGTTTCTGTCATGAATACCTGATATTCCTGCAAGTTGGGTGTAGATCAGATTGAGGCCTGTAGAATTTATCAAATGATAAGGATAATGACAATAAGACTAAATAATTTATTATATTATGCTCTATGTCCATACAATAATCATATATCAGGAAATGAGGCTCCTGGTGGGCTGAAATAGCAGGCCATGCCCTGTTCATTGACACCTGCTATAAAAATGAGTCAAAAGTGGGTTTTAAATGTGTGAAAATATTCCAAAAGATCATTTTTCTCCTTAGTCTTGGAATAAGATTGGTGTCAGACACTCCTTTAAAGCAGCACGAAGTAAGATTCCAGTTTTCAGCTCTCTAGGGGCCTCTATGGTCGTTGAGTGTAACTGCGCGGTCGTAAAACAGAGCGCCTCACACCAACGTGCATTTGTTGACGTACAGAGGGAGGAGAAGCGAGCCGACAGGACTTCACGAGAGACAAATAAATCATGTCAGTAAAGTATAGTCTGATCATGTTTCAATTTGAATAAATCATCATGTACTTACAAGTCCAATTGTAGCAGGGCTAAATTAGTATCGGTTGGACATCCTGCCTCGTCTTTCAGCTCACGCCAGCGAGTGAATTTTATAAGATCCTTCCAAACAGAAGGTAACTTCAGGAAGGAGGTGGGGCTTCAAAATTCTGAATATTGGTTTACGATATACATCCCAGAAATTTCATCTGATTTGGTGCAAATTTGATCAAGTTATGATGCTTAATTTACAGTCTTAATTGGACATTGCCACGCCCTGTATGGGCAGCAGAAAGGACGTAGGGAGGTCAAACTACCACAGATGTGATCCTTAGGGAGAACAGAACAACATACTAACATTTCAACTTCCTAGGTTAAAAGGAAAAATTTACCCCATTGTGAAACTGGGGAAAATCAGGGTCTGTGACTTGTGCACTCACAGAGCCTTTTTGAGCAGTAATGAGGATCAATTCCAGGTTCTGATATTTCCACTTGGGCTACATACACCAAATTTTACACACATAATATAATGCCCAAGAGTAGCATGTGCTGTGAATTTCAGCCATCTAGGTGCTAAGGGGTTCTAGCATTGTGCTTGAGAAACCACTAAGCCCAACCCTGAGCACCTCCTCAAAGCGTCCCTGGTTTTCATCGGTGTCACTAGGAGGACTGATTCTGAAATGTTCAGCCATCTAGAAGTTACAGAGCTGCAACACAAGCCCAAAGAACTGCAGCAAATTTTTATAATGGAAGTGCATTTGTCATTATATCTCTGGAAACAAGTCTGGAGGAGACTTGAAGCTTGGTATAGATGTAGCAGAGCCCTGTTGCCAATATCTGTTTTAAGCCTTGAAAACAATTCTTGTGTTAAGGTAACTACCTTTAACATGATGACTTGTCCTGGGCTCTCATTCGAGTTTATAGGCCCCGGGACTTTTTTAAAATAATAAGTTTATGTAAATGAGTTAAAACTTCAAGTGTGTTCTGGGCATCATTTTCAACAGTCACTGTGAATTTCAGCCTCCCAATACTTTTACAGAACTTGTGCATTGATAAGCCTTTACACTTGCATGGTAGCCCAGGAAGTGCTTATAGGCACCTGCCTATCTCGGGCTCTGATTTGAACCAAATACACAACACATTTTTCACTGACTTAAGGAAGCTACAATACAATCAGCACCCCAGCTGCTTCCTGTTGGGTTGGTTATCGCAGTATTTTTTTTTTTTTTTCTTTCTATTATTATATAGATTTATTAATACACACACACATATTAGGCCAGGAGCCAGGTCCACCCCTCAGGATGTTTTTTGCTACCTTTTTTTCCACTATTATTTCCACTATTATTTCCAGTTATCCCATACCTTGGGCCATCACAAGATCCACCACCTGAATTTTGTTCAGCAAAAACATCTTGGTGGTCAATTAATCTTATTTTCTGGCTAAACAACAAGATGGCGAGGAAAGGACAGCAGGCCAGAGTTCAAAGAAGAAGAAGTCAGTCCCCACCTCAGCCATCACTGAAAAACTGCATCCTACATGGTTGTAAGGGGACAGTAAATGACAAGCTCTTCTCAGGGTGAACCACTGAGTGCATTTACAGTCCCTCAATCAATCAATCAATCAATCTTTATTTGTATAGCGCCAATTCATAACAAGTGTTATCTCAAGACACTTTACAATAGAGCACAAAGCTCTTCATATTATGGATACACATATATGCATAGATACATATATACATATAAAAATACACATATACATATATATACAAATATATACATCCAACACCCAACATGAATCCATATAGCCAATCATGAATCCCTCCATCATGGCGGCAAGAAAAAACCTTCTGTTAAGCAGCAGGAAATCTTGAATGTGGACCCCAGTCTCATGATGCACAGCAAATCCACACGATGCTGTGTTGGGTGTGTGGGCAAAGGGAGGGAGGTAAGTGGAGACAAGTGGACTAAAGTAAGAACTAAAGCTAGTGACAGATCAATGGACCAATCATAGACCTGTCGTCGTCAAATTTGTTTCTGCTGCAAACAAATTTATTAGAGGAGGGTCCTCATGTCTGTGTGGTTGTGGTGAAAAATTTATAGAAGTATAATCAATAAAAGTCTTACTGGAAGTAAGAATTTATGGTAGTGATGAACTCATGGGTGCCCAGACCACAAGTGCATCCCTACCATATTTGTCTCCGTTAAGTATAAATGTATTAATGGTAGACCTCTTGAGATGTGACACCTCATTTTCAGGAGGGATCTCATGTCCATGTGGAGCTAGAGATAGTTACTATAGATGTATCAACCATGGTCCCTGACAAAAGTCTTGTCACATAGGGACATAGTAACTTAAAACAGCATAAAACTTTATTCCTAATCGATATATTGTTACAATAAATAGTTCATTTAATGTTAAGGGCTTTCACAGTGATAACTGGTTGCAAAACGAAACCATCAAAAGTGTCCTAATGTTCACAGCTTGGAAAACCCATAACATTTACTTTTGCTGGGACAAAAGTGTTGTCCTGTCCTGTAAATGATTTAACCAATCACAGGTTAGAGCTTCACAGGTGACAAATACTGTAGTTAACACATTCCCAGGTGTGTATAAAAAGAACCCCAAGCACACCAGTCCTTCATGTAAAGTGTAACCTGACCCCTGACAACATGCCAAAGATTCAACCACAGACCAATGTGCTGATCATCAAGAGCCTGAAGACCAAGTCTGCTGCTGAGGGGACAGACATGTTTAATGTATCCAAATGTGGAGAGTAAGAGAAAGATTTGATGTTCATGACAAGGCAGGTGGACCCCCTTAGACAACTGTTTAAGAGGACTGTTTGTTGCTTTGACATTTCAGGGCCAGCCCATTTTCATCTGTACCCGAGCTACATGTGGATTTCTCAACAGAAAACCCTGTATCTACAAGAACAGTTTGTCAAATTCTATCACACAGTGGTCTCCATGGATGAATTAATGCTCAGAAACCAGCATTAAACAGAAGACAAAAAAAATCATGTTGCATTTGCCAAGGCCCATAGCTTGCAGGAAGGATGGACAGTGGAAAAGTTGCAGAAGGTTGATTTTTATGATGACTCATCCATTGAACTGCATCCCAGTCAGTGCAGAAGACCTGTTGGAACCTGCATGGACCCAAGATTCACCCAGAAAATAGTCAGGTTTGGGTGGAGGAAAAATCATGCTTTGGGGTTACATCTAGTATGGGGGTGTGGAGAGTGGATGGAAACCTCAACAGTCTGAAGTATCAAGAAATTCTTGCTGCCCATTACATTCCAAACCACAGGAGAGGGCAAATTCTGCAGCAGGATGGCGCTCCTTCTCATACTTCAGCCTCCACATCAGAGTACCTTAAAGCAAAGAAGGTCAAGGTGCTCCAGGATTGGCCAGCCCAGTCACCAGACATGAATATTATTGAGTATGTCAGGGGTATGAAGGAGGCTTGGAGGATGAAACCAAAGAATCTGGATGAACTCTCAAGATTGCTTTCTTTGCCCTTCCAGACGACTTCATCACTCAGTTAACTGAGTCATTGCTAAGATGTATGGATGCAGTCCTCCAAGCTCATGGTAGTCATACACGATATTAAGTATTTTTTGCAAGGCACCATGACTTTATGTTTTGATATACTGTATCATGTTTGTGCATTAAAAAAAAGTATATGTATATATATGTAATTTCTACATTATTTTTGTATGCGACAAGACTTGTCCAAGCAAAATCTGACCCTTCTATCTTAATTAAATGATTAAATTCAGTGAATGCTACAAAACTTTATTGTGTTATAATGCAATGCCCTTAATGAGGGCATTGCCTTTCATGTAATCCATTTCTGATTCCAATTGATCAACTAAAAGTCAAGTTGTTATTTGTTGTTCCTACAACTTGGATAAGTGACAAGACTTTTCAGGGACTGTAGTGCTATCCATGATACGAAAAAGGAACTACAGACACAAACGGTTGACTGTGGTGGTATGCGAGATGTTTGTGGATCAGCTCCTGATGAATTGTCTTCTGATTGTGGGTATCATAAAAACTATCAACACATGTTTTTCTATAACGCTAACCATGCTTTAAGCAAATGTCAAGCAGAAAATTACTCCAAGTAGATCAACAAGGGAGCATGTGGATTCTTCAGTTTTGTTTTGCAGTTATTCTGCATATTCTGCAGAAGTTGCACAGTGAAGAAAGTTTCTGGCAACAGATATACCTTACAGAAATTCCAATCAAATGCATACAAGAATATGGACATATATTCTTGTATGCATTATACATCTCGCATACCACCACAGAGAAATGTTTATGTCTGTAGTTTCTTTTTCATATCATGGATAGCAGTAAATGCACTCAGTGCATCAGCCCGAGAAGACAAAGGTATGAACTTGTCATTTACTGTCCCCTTACAACCATGTAGGATGCAGTTTTCCAGAGATGGCTGAGGTGGGGGGTGATTTTTCTTCTTCTTTGAACTCTCGTCCATTCCTCGTCATCTTGTTGTTTCTTTGGCATTTTGCAGCTATCAGAAAGTCATTTCATTACAGCAGTGAAATATTGTATACACACATACAGCCCCACACACACCCACCCTCACACACACACACACACATACACACACACCAACATTGAGTTGTGAAATATAGGGTGATTTTTTTCAGGTATTGACGTACTGTTGTTGATGGTAGGCTCCCTCTCAACTGCTGGTTTGGGTGACTAAACTCTAGAATATATTATAAATATTTTGCAAAGTTTATCAAACTCTACCTACATTAATCAGATTACTCAGAGCTAAATTAACTAGCTAGCTAAAACAAAAACACATACATTATTACAATAGCCAAATACCAGTAGCATTAACTTTATCTAGCTAGCTCCTTCCTGCCTTATACTCATATGCACCCTAGTCCCTGTCTAATCTGTTTTACATTTTACCATTCTGAAATAAATAAGGGCAACAAAAGGAAACAACAATTCATTGCCTAGTAAGTAGAAAACTAAAGCTAGCTAGTAAACCTTTCAGTTACAAATTCTTATTGGTCGGCCCATTGACATCAATAATGCTCTCAATCTCTTTCTATATCCTGAAAATAAGATGAACTTACCACCAAGATGTCTTTGCTGAAAAACTTCAGGTGGGGTGTGACATGTAGCAGGGTTACTGTGTTGATGTGTGTGACCTGGTTACCGTGTTCTTTTATTTTGCATCCTAGGGGGGCGTGTACCATGAGTATAGTATATACCATATAGTATTCACTTTTCATGTATTTCGTTCCAGATAGTATAGCAGTACATAACTCAGGTCTCTGTTGTTTAACATATCATTTGAGATATGTTATTTAGATGCAATAAATAAGCTTAATCCCTTTTTGAATGCTAAATCTTGAAAGTTCATTTTTCTCCGATTTGAGAAACAGTGGAGAACTTTAGTCATAGCATGTGTAATCTTCTAGATAGAAAGCTGATATTGGGCTTAAATTGAAGCTTGTAACCTTGGGAAGTTTTTCATATACATCTGAGGTAGTGAGATGTGTAATACAATTTTTATTGAAAATAATCACTTTTAATTGATAAATTCTCAGGCGGACAGGCATTTTTTGTTCTTTGAGAGTATGATGAGAGTGACATTTGAAAATGGAAAAGCAGCAATACCTATAATCTTATTCTGCTAGTTTCTCCAAAGGGTCAGGATACTCCATGCACAATTTGATACTTCTCTGGCCATTTATACAGTTGCAGTACCTTAATATTTACAATGACATCATTTTGCCAGAAGCTTTTCCCAAAAAGGGTTTTTTTTGGCCCCTGAGACCGAACGGTCCTGAGTTGGGGTTGGTCCTTATCAACTTGTGGCAGGGGTGCTGCCAGGAGTTTCGAGCCCCATGAAAGTAAATCTTACTGGGCTCCCCATAGCCAGCCATAAGGTGGCGGAAAATTTTGATACTGTTATACAAAAAAATTGCATTTTATTGATATTTTTGACTATCATTCCTATATTTGTGAAAAGAACAACATGACAGTTACTTGGTAGGGGAAGAATTGAAAGTACAATGAAATTCATTTAGATTCAATTATTTGCTGCAAAACTGATACTCTATATTCCAAAACTTCATCTCTTTCTTTAAATACTTGAACATAAAATTCTCTTTAGAATAATTACCAGAAAATACAGAACTTAAATACAAAATAACCCTTTCCATTAAAATGAAATGCAATTATAATCTGCGGAGAAAACAGCATCAAAAACAAAATGGCCATTTGCCTTTTATGATATATTGTAATTTGAACATGTAAGGCTCTGATTTCGTAGACCAGGCGCAGGCGGGGCGCACCTGCCCTGCCTGCGCCGCTCCAATAGGGTGTGTCCAGGGCATTTTGCAAGTTTCGTGCATGGCGCAGTCTGGCGCAGGCAGGCGCACCCACGCCTCCGTCTCTCCTACAGGCGCACGCAGCAGAGAGGGAGGAGATAAGACTTGAGTGGGTTTAACACAGCCGAGTGTGATCTTCACCAATCAAATGAACGCCCCTCCTCGCCTTAAAATGCGCTGCGGGCGAGGCGCAGTGACAATTTAACCTCGGTGGCGAAGATGGTCAGAGCCGCTGTCACTTTTATAGCAACTGGGAGAGTGCAGGAGCCACAGAGCCGCACATCGGAGGCCACGATGCGCGTCACCGTGTGGACCACCTCACGGGACAGATGTAATCTGTTCCTGTGTCATAATAGGAGTACAAAATTAAGTGATAATTCCATTTAAACACAGCAGCAGGCTAATCCATTCATCATGCTTGTGATCCACCTGCATTACTGGTCTGTCATCGCCATAGCAGCGCCTTAGGTGAAATTATATCTCCTCCTCATCCTCCTTGCAATAATATACTCCATCTTTTTAGATCACGTTACGAATAAAGATTAAAACAGAGAAACATGGGCAATCACAGCTAAATCCTTAAGACACCGAGTGACTTACATCTATTCAGCGAGCGTCTCTCTCTTTTTTCTTTTCTTTTGAATTTCATGAGATAAGGGAAGCCGGATACTCTGTATCGGATGATGTGGCTGTTTGTGGTTGGCTAAGAGATATGAACTCGTTAGTTATGACAAACGTCTCTGATCTGACATCAGATGTGACGGGACAATTAATATAGATACAAATGTATATGCTGGTTCAGACGGTTACATTAAATAGTGGTTGTTGTGATTGTTTATTGCATTGAAATGTGCCTGACACTCTGGATACCTGCCTGTGAGGTTTTGGTGACGTGTGCGCACTGTGCGCCTGTCAGCCAAATTACCACTGCCCCGAGTGCGCCTCGTCTACGCCGAGAATAGACCAGGTTGGAGCTGGCGGGCTTTCAGCGCACCTTCCGCACGGTTTTTTGGCATCAAATTGTCACTGCGCCAAGCTGAATCTGTGGACACCTCCCCCTGGTGCGCCGTCACACCCATCTCGGCGCAGCCGGTCTACCAAATTGCCAAATTGGCTGCGCACGGCGGTGCGCCGGACGAAATAACCACTGCGCGGGGTTCGCCAGGCTGCGCCACCCTGAGTTGCGCCAGGAAATTAGAGCCCGTTGTCCCACATGCAGGTTTAATTTATCTCCAAAACTGTAGGCTCAAATCATGAGATTTGTGGTGAAAAATAAATATATGAGGCTATGTGGTTGTTGCTGTTTGATCTTCTGATTTCCAGAAAATGTAAACATTTCTCTGATTGGATTGAGAGCAGTCACCCAGTCTGCATGAACAACAAATATCCTCTGTTCCCCCGTAAAGCAGAGTCCCAAACATTATATTTCACAGATAGCTGATGCTTTTTTATGTCATTAAAATCATTGAGAAATAAATACAGACTACAGGCTTTTTTTAAATTTCAGAACGTTTTTTTATTCTCTGTTTTTTTTCTCCATAATAATTGAGTAATGTAACACACAGCTGCCTTCCTTCCTCAGGGCTTGTTCAGGTGGAGCAGGGGGGACTGACAGACAGCTGCTGCTCCCCTTGACGTGTCTGTGGGGGGGAAGTGATTGACTATGGGCGTAGCAGCTTGCTAAACGTTTGCCTGCATTGATTAATTAACTAAAACAACAGTGAAATATCCAGAGTTTTCTTCAGAAATTATGAGCTAAGATGGGGAGAAAAGTGAACTAGTTCATAAACAAAGTTAGGAATAAACAACAGGCTAATGTTCCAGAACTTTCCATCACATGAACCACTAACAGACCCACCTTGCCTATGGAAGAACTGGGTGACTTACTGTCGACCCCATGCATCCTTCTGCTCGTTACCTTCGCCAAGGAGGTTATGTTTTTGCCGACGTTTGTTTGTTTGTTTGTTTGTTTGTTTGTTTGTGTTCAAGATAACTTGAAAAGTTATGGACGGATTTGGGTGAAATTTTCAGGGAATGTGTGGAATGGGATAAGGAAGAATTGTTTAGATTTTGGGAGTGATCCGGATAACCATCGGGATCCAGGAATTTTGGGGTGAACTGAAGCTGCTTGGCTGAGGTCTGTGCTCTCTGAGTGCTTTTATAGTTTTCTTTTCGTTTCTTGCTCCCAGATGTTTAAAGCATCCTGCCAGTCTCTGCCTCCACTTGCTGTCTGTGAAAAGTTAGCGCTCTGCAGGCTGCCTGACGGAGCAGGTGGACTGAACCATTTTACGTAAATGGGGGGATGTTTTTTTTTTTTTTGCAAAACATACAAACTTAGTGTTACCAATAGATTGTATATAAAATATATGTGTTACTCTAAGTTTATTACTGAGTGCAATTATTTGTCAGTATTACAATTGTATTAGGGACCTCCCTGGGCCCCTGTCAGTCATGGGCCCCTAGAATCCTTCTCCTTATTCTTCCCCTTTTCGGTGCCCCTGCTTCAGCTACTCAGGGCAGCCTCCACACCAGAGTAAAGTCACAGAGTGAGACAGAGACTTTTATTTCTGCAGATTAAGGATGACTTTTTAAAATTATGAGTCTGATCAGCACACATCTGATTAACCGAAGTGCTTCTGTGATGGTGAAAGAGTTTTAAAGGCAGACATGAAGAGGGGCTAAATAACACGAAGAAACCAAAAATATGCTGCGCAATGTTGCAGAAGTTCCCTTAACACACAACCTGATGTTGTCCCAATCTGATGTCACATTATGTGAGCCATTATTAAAGTAATCATGGGTATATTTTATTTCTTATGATCCCAAAGGCGGCCCCTCTTTTCCGATGAGAGATGCAGAAGAGAAATTAAGACACAAAGCCGTAACGCATGAAGTGAGCCACAGCGCGCGGACCAGGTGAAAAAAGGGACTAAGACTTTGTTTTATCATCTGTTCTGATGTTTCTTGGTTTGTCTGAGAGCAGATCAGACAGGAGCAGACTGTTCACTGACTGACGCTGTCTCATAGAAACACACGGGAGTGCGCAAATGTGCACGGATGAGATGGACAGCAGTTGATCATCAGCGATCTGTTAATTATAAAAAGCACAGGAACACGCCTGTATGAACCTTCACTGTAAATTACTTTTAGAGCATTATTAGAGAATTATTAGAGCTGTTAAAAGCCATGAATTTTCCTCAATATTGCAATAGCCTAAATTCACAAAAACATGACTTTCATCGTCCTGAAAACTGTTATTTCCGTCTGATAAATCCCATTGAAGATGCTGGTGTAGTGTTGATAAACTAATTTCATCAGATATCTTAATACAAACAGTGTAAAGACGTGTGATTCATGTTTTTGTCACTTATCATGCGAGTATTACAGACACCAAGGGCTCTAATTTCCTTGCGCAACTCAGGGTGGCGCAGCCTGGCGCACCCCACGCAGTGGTTATTTCGTCCGGCGCACCGCCGTGCACAGCCAATTTGGCAATTTGGTAGACCGGCTGCGCCGAGATGGGTGTGACGGCGCACCAGGGGGAGGTGTCCACAGATTCAGCTTGGCGCAGTGACAATTTCATGCCAAAAAACCGTGCGGAAGGTGCGCTGAAAGCCCGCCAGCCCCAACCTGGTCTATTCTCGGCGTAGACGAGGCGCACCCCGGGCAGTGGTAATTTGGCTGACAGGCACACAGTGCGCACACGTCACCAAAACCTCACAGGCAGGTATCCAGAGTGTCAGGCACATTTCAATGCAATAAACAATCATAATAACCACTATTTAATGTAACCGTCTGAACCAGCATATACATTTGTATCTATATTAATTGTTCCGTCACATCTGATGTCAGATCAGAGTCGTTTGTCATAACTAACGAGTTCACATCTCTTAGCCAACCACAAACAGCCACATCATCCGATACGGAGTATCTGGCTACTATCATCTTAAGAAATTCAAAAGAAAAGAAAAAAGAGAGAGACGCTCGCTGAATAGATGTAAGTCACTCGGTGTCTTAAGGATTTAGCTGTGATTGCCCATATTTCTCTGTTTTAATCTTTTTTCGTAACGTGATCTAAAAAGATGGAGTAGCTACATTATTGCAAGGAGGATGAGGAGGAGATATAATTTCACCAAAGGTTCTGCTATTTGGCGATGACAGACCAGTAATGCAGGTGGATCACAAGCACGATGAATGGATTAGCCTGCTGCTGTGTTTAAATGGAATTATCACTTAATTTTGTACTCCTATTATGACACAGGAACAGATAACATTTGTCCCGTGAGGTGGCCCACACGGTGACGGGCATCGTGGCTCCGATGCGCGGCCCCGTGGCCCCTGCGCTCTCCCAGTTGCTGTAAAAGTGACAGCGGCTCTGACCTTCTTCGCCACCGAGGTGAAATTGTCACTGCCCCTTGCCCGCAGCGCATTTTAAGGCGAGGAGAGGTGTTCATTTGATTGGTGAAGATCACACTCGGCTGTGTCAAACCCACTCAAGTCTTATCTCCTCCCTCTCTGCTGCGTGCGCCGGTAAGAGAGACGGAGGCGTGGGTGCGCCTGCCTTCGCCAGACTGCGCCGTTCACGAAACTTGCAAAATGCCCAGGACACACCCTATTGGCGCGGCGCAGGGCAGGTGCGCCCCGCCTGCGCCTAGTCTACGAAATTAGAGCCCCAAGTGTCGATCGCCCCAGCGCTCTCTCTCTCTCTCTCTCAAACTTTACTTAATGCTTGTAGAGGCAAAATCAACTAAAACTCATAGGAAAACAAGGCTAGCATTTCTTAATAATCATCTTCTCGGCCCACTGGAAAAGGAGGGGACTCATAATTTGAAAAGGATTCAGACTGTGTTAAGTTAATATTAAAAGCCCCATGCAGTAACTTTAAACAATGCAAACAGTCGTGAGATTTTTTATTAAAATACAATAAATTACACTTGTGAAACATTTGTAATTAAAGAAAAAATAGTCATGTTACCCTGTAGTAAGATAAAGGTCTCAGTCACATTTGAGAAAAATAATCTTATTTTTTATAAATGTCATCATCATCACTGTAATTGCAAGGACCCCTTGCAATTAATTGCAAGGACCCCTTGCAGTTACACCACGGACCACTAGGGTTCCACGGACCCCTGGTTGAGAAACACAAATCAAATCTGGTTTTGATAAGACGATGATACACAACGATGAAATAAGATATTATTATAATTGGGTTTTTTGTCTTTATTATCATTATTATTATTATTATTGTCATTATTGTTATTATTATCTTAAAATAAGGCAAGATCAGCTTGATAATTCCAGCTTTGCTTAAATAAGTTTCTACTGGGGAAATTAGCTTATAAATTGGCACAAGACTTGTCTGAGCTCTCAATTGCACACGGTTCATGAAAATTTACCAATAAAAGTAGCAGTCAAAAATCAGCGTGTATATACATTTGTCACAGTGAGAGAGGGGCTAAATTATGCACTTCTGAGGAGTGAAATGTGCCAAAAATAGATGACGTTTAATCCTTTGGTCAAAGCTCTCCATATAGAAGACAACCTTGCTCAAAATAAGCATTAATCATTAAGATAAGATCAGCTATGACAATTCCATCTTTGCTTAAAGCTGATCGTAGATAATTCTGCGGCCTGTTTAATTGCTTATTTGTTCAGGAAATTTCTCAATTGCGCAATGCGCCAAAAAAATATCCATAATTAAACTGTGGCAAAAGATGTTCTAGATGAGATTGTGGTAGATAATGCTTGCCAAGAAAAGACATTTTCATTGATAAATATGATGTGCTTTCTGAGGTGCCCAGTCCGTTCCGAGGTGCAATATGTGCCACAGAGAGGACATTTGATCATTTTGTCATTTTTCCTCCATGATGCCATTCAAGGACAAAGATAGTTGTCCAAAATAAGCATAAATCGGCGAGACAAGATTAGTTTTTTACAGAGGTGTGTGAAGTAAGACTGAAAGGGGATTTCCAATCTCTTTTTTTTTGGTCTACGAATGAACATATATAATGCAGATCACAGACTCCATCATTTTAAATTGTCTGAAATACCAGAAATTTGGTAAAAATTACAAATGATCCTCTGATAAAAACAATTCGCACTTTTATTTCACTGAAATGAGATGTATGTCTGTGGCAAACGTATGAGGACTATTTAGAATGACTTTGTATGACTTTTGTTTTATTATTTTTATTGTAGTAGATTGTCTTCCATTGGCCTCCATTTACTTAATTGTCAATAGATTTAGTATTATTAGTGTTATATAAAAGAGATTCAGAGTTACAACTAGACATTTGCACTGTCTGTGTCGCAATAGACCTTATCTCAAGGAATTGCACTTAAATTGGACATTAGGAATACTGAAGCAAGCAAAGGAGTGTCTTAGAGCCTCATTAATGGTTTTTTTATACTCAATTCTGTTGTGTTGCTGGTTATCTTAAGTCATTCTTTCAAAACTGATTTGAATCATTTAACACTGTTGTCACTGGTTTTATGCTGTCATGTTTGATTTTACATGGCAAAATCTCTGATGTAGCTGGATTTAGTCATAAATTGGGTTTCTACCGGCTGCCATTTACTTAGTCATACGCTTATTTGGGAATTGATGTTGTATTAATTTCACATTTTTGGTCCATCTGAGAGTAAGAAAATGGAAATATGGTGTTGTCTCAGAGAAATATGCTTATTTTTGACCAGAATTGTTGTTTTAAGAAGAACACTTATATCATATTGATGGCACTTGTGTTTCTGTGCCTTAAGGTCTTTTCGCAGAGATTTACCCTTATTTGGAGACAAGCATTGTCCTTCTAAACTAATTTCATATTCTTGGTGCATCTGGCACCTCAGAATGACAAAATGGTGTTATCTCAGCGAAATACGCTTATTTTTGACCAGAGTTGTTGTTCTTTGAATACACAGATGTCACATTCCTGGCACTTCTTGTTTCATTAAGCCAAAATTGTGTTTTCACTGTCTATTTTTAGATTCATAGATGTTTTTTCACTGTTTTTTTTTTTCAACCAAAACTGGTTTGTCACTGGTTTTGTAAATTGATAATTAGGTCTACACTGGTTTTGTAAATTAATAATAAGTTAAACACTGGTTTTGTATTGCAAAAACTGTGTTTTCACTAGTGCTGTAAAGCAAAAACTGTGTTTTCACTGTTTTGGACTTGATTACTAGGTGCTGACTGTTGTTGTAAAGGGTTTTCCCTGTTTTTTTTTCTTTTTTTTAAGTAAAAACTGAAACCCAGTTTTTACACTGATAATGTATATCTGTTTTTCACTGGTTTTGTAAGTGATTACTGATTCTACACTGGTTTTATAAATTGATAATTAATTCAACACCAGTTTTGTACAACAGAAACTGGGTTTTCACTGGTGTTGTACAGCCAAAACTGGGTTTTCACTGGTTTTGTAAAGTTGTCTACACTGGTTTTGTAAAGTGATGATTAGGTTTTCTCTTGTTTTGAAAACCGAAACTGGGTTTTCACTGTTTTGAACTTAATGACTTAATGACTTAATGATTACTGGATGGTCACAGGTTTTTCATGGGGCCAAAGTAATGATGTCTATTTCAAAGATAAGGTGAATCAAAAACGTTTGAGAAGAGACTCTTAAATAGAAAATTCCAGCCCATATTTGGAAACTTATAGAGAAGCCATTTTGAATCACAGCAGAAAGAAACCAGTAGAAACCATTTTGAGTCAGGACTAAGGAAGGGAATAATGTAATTAACTACAATAAAAATTTGGACATCATTGGATTTGAATGAAGTCCTAGGGAAGGAAATATTACACAATTAAGTACAAGAATAAATGAAAGTAAGAAAGGGGATGGAACTTTCCAGAAAAAGGGAGCAGCTCTACCCAAAGAGGAAAATGATGATGCTTTGTGGCTGTGTAGGCAATTGAAGTGTTGGTACCACATATTCAGCTCATCCTTCCTGGTTTGTTAATGTCCGCTGTCTGGAACTTTAATAAACTAGTATTCGAAAGAGCATTTTGTCTGCTTTCTGTTCTTTTTTGAGGACAAAAATTGTAATTTGGAACTTGAAAATTTGGACTTCCTTCAGTTTCATTTTGGCAGCCATGTTCAGGGCAGATTTTTACGAGTCAGTCTTTGTCTTTGAGGGAAAAAAGACACCACAGGATCAGGAAGCACCGGACCCTCTGGCTCACTGGTCATTTGATTGTGAGAACCGCAGCCACTGTCATGAAAAAAGGTCTGGTTTCTCCGGCGAGCTTAGAGAAGTTGGATCTCGATTTTGCTGTGGGGCCTTCACTCATCATCTTCTTTCCCTGAGGAAAGAGGATACAGGGCAATCCGTGTCGCAAAATGATCATACAGCTTAAAATTGGACATTAGGAATATACTTTCATCTGCTTGATGCATTCAAAATTGCATGTTCTGATGTACCTGGATTTATGTAGCCCTAAATGGGTTTTTACTGGCTGTCTTTACTTGCTTTGTCAGTTGATTTTTGCAGTCATTGTTGAAATGCAAATCAGTCCTTGCAGAATTTACTGGTGGCATGTTTTCCTAATCCTGGACATTTCATGATTTCTTTTAATAATTGACCTCGCGGTTTTGAATTGTCTTTATTGGGTTTTGATGTTTTGTTTTTTTTAAGTCAAAACTACGCTATCATAATTGCATATGCTTTTCATATGGATGTACAATACATACAATCTGTGATTATACCAGTTTCACCAATTTTTTTTTTTTTAACTGGGCTTCGCCTCCATATAAAAAAAAGTTCTGACTACATATAATCAGAGATTAGCCTCTGATTTTATTATGTAGTAAGAACTTTTTTTTCCTTTACGATTTTAAGATGTCCTACTTGGTTTAAACCAGTGACATAACTGGATTTTACCTTGTTTTCTTTGGCCACAAGTATATTTTGAATATTGTTGTGTAATCACTCTCCACCACTGGAAAACTATATCAATAATTCCAGGGTCACTGATTTAATATATTTAACACTGGGTTTTCACTGTCTCTTATGAAGTTTTGGGTTGCATTTTCACCAGTTTTTAGAATTTCTTATCTGTATTTACATAGAACGGGTAAGTCCTATAGAGGCTTCCATGTCCTTCTAGTCTATAAAAACTATGAACAGCTGAGAGGTACATAAAGCACTGTGTAGTACTCCTGGCTAGGCTAAAACATTTTTGCTCAGAGCTAGCATGACTGAAATGGAGAAGGAGCACAGCAAGACGCGCTTGTCACTGCCTCAGCAAATTTAAGAAGCCTGCATTGCACTTTCATTCATAATGCAAGATCATACTGCCAGACCACAGGAGAAGCAACCCAGCCAACATTTCCATCTGGGCCCCAAATGGGTTTTAACATGGGCATAATGGGCATGGGTTCCATCTGGTTTTGCTCCTGGGTTCCACCAGGGGCCCACCTGTGTTAGCCCATATGGGCTTATGTGGGTTTCTGACTGGGTCTTAGGTGGGTACCAGATGGGCAATTTTATGTGGGAACCATGTTTGCCCCACCTGTGTTTGCCTATATGGGCTTGAACTTGGATCTGAATGGGCCTTAAGTTGAGTCCAACTGGGCACTTTGAGATCGATGTAGATCCCACTTCTTGCAGCCCAAGTGGGTCACATCGGGGCACTTTGCCCACATGGGTTTCAAGTTGATCCTGAAGGGATTTAATTGGGAGACTTTAGCAGTGTGAACCCTACTGCAAACACAATAACTTCAGATGTAAAAAAGTGTTTAAAATTTAGCACATTAAAATTTAACCAGGGTGAAAAAAAACAAAAAAAAAAACAGAAAAAAAACAGTATAGTAAAATAAGATCACATGTCAAATGTTGTCTTGGGTCACACACACAGAGAATACATTTTAGCTTGATTTTGAATGAGCACATCTATAACTTCACAGACTAACTTACATGGAACAAAATGGAGCCCTTTGGTTCCATTTGTACACCCTCATGGTTACACACAGACTTTACAAACAGAGAATGCAGCGTGTGAAAACGAGATGTTTCATCTCAAGAGGCTAACCTCTAATAAATTTGTTTTCAGCACAAACAAATTTGACGACCACAGGTTTATGATTGGTCCATGGGTCTGTCACTAACTTTAGTTCTGTGACAGACCCATGGACCAAGAGGACTAAACACTTGTCTCCGCTTACCTCCCTTCCTTCACCCACACACCCAACACAGGATCGTGTGGATTTGCTGTTCATCATGAGACTGGGATCCACATTCAAGATTTCCTGCTGCTTAACAGAAGGTTTTTTTCTTGCTGCCATGATGAGGGATTCATGATTGGCTATATAGATTCATGTTGGGTGTTGGATGTATATACTGTATTTGTGTATATGTGTATTTTATATATGTATAAATTTATCTATGCACATATGTGTATCCAAAAAATGAAGAGTTTTATGCTCTATTGTAAAGTGTCTTAAGAACACTTGTTATAAATTGGCGCTATATAAATAAAGATTGATTGATTGATTGATTGAGATTGATAAATATTGAGATGAGTCACTGGAAGGCAAATAAGATACTTACGACCATGTGTAAAGTGAGAAACACAGCTGATGCTCCAGAAGAAAGTCACCCCAAAGATAGAATATGGTAAAAAGACTGCACTCTTAACTCTATAAACAGCCAGGACCTTCACAATGCATTTCAGACTCACTAGCTAGCTATGTAGCAGCGTTCTTTTAGAGCAAGAATGTAACTTTTGTCCGCAAACCAACAAAAGTAAGACCTGCGCAGAGATGTCTTGTGTGCAAGCTAAGTTTTTATTGGTCAAACAGGGAGCATATGGTTAATTAAAACATGGACCGACTGCTGTTATAGCTGGGGGCCGGAGATAATTGTTTCTTCCAGCAGTGATGAATACTTACTTTTTTGAAAAACTCTCTTATATCCATTCTTGATTGATGGTCTAATGCTGCTGCAGTTGGCTATGTGTGCTTCAGTGCAGATACACACCTGCATGTACCGAGAGTGCAAGCAAGGTTGCTGGGAAAACGTGGACTGGTTTATGAGTGATGTGGGCGTTCTATATGAACAAGTGGAATGGACTGGATATCGACGCACTTGCAGGGACTCTCTCTACAAAGTGAAGGGAAAACAGACGGATTTATGATTGTATATATGTGAATAATGTAAAGTTATATGATTATTTAATTTAAACTCATATTCTGGCCACTTTATATCGAATTTGTGGACACTTTTTTGTAATTTTTCCTTCTTTCTTTTTTTTTTTTATAAAACAACCCCAAATTATTTAGGGGGGCTCCCCTAAAATAGGCCTAATGACGCCACTGGTGACAACACAGTTACTGCTTAACAAACAAGAGAAAACCCATTCATCAATTTTCAAAGCCAGTTAAAACCCAGTCATCATTTCACAAAACCAGTGAAAATCCAGTTTTGGCTTTACAACACCAGTAAAAATCCCTGTTTCAGCTTTACAAAAGAATTTAAAACCCAGTAATCAAGATCAAAAATAGTGACAACACAGTAATTGTTACAAAACAAGTACAAAAAAACAGTTAAAACAAGAAGAAAAAAAACAGTTACAAAACAAGACAAAACCCAGTCACCACGTATTAATTTGCTTTAAAAAAAAATGTTTTCACTTAAAAATACCAGTAAGATGAACTACCGGTGAGAAGAACGACAGGTTAGAGACGAAGTCCCGTCAGAAAAACCTGGAAAACTGTGACAACTATAGATACTTAAAGCCTTCAGATTGGAAACCAACATTTGAACAAGATGTCCTCCTCCTCGAGAAACAAAGGAGCCGGAAAACAGGGGACTTTGAAAGAAACAAGCGATAAAACACCGAGCTCGGACAGCGCTAGCTTAAATGCTACTAGCCACAAGATGTGCAAGACCAAGTCCCTGATCGTAGAGGAAATGAGAAAACTTCGCGAAGACAATATTCAGGGGCATAAACAAACTACACAGACCCTTGAACGCCTGGAAAAAGCTATAACGAATATTAAAGAGCAGCTTGGTGACCATCAACAGAGGCGAGCTGGAAGGAAGAGTGAGCGGAGTGGAAGATGCGGGGGCAAGGCAGCATCGCGCGCTAAGGTATCTGCTTCAACGCGGTGAACAACTCAGGAGGTATGCGACGACCTACAAAACAGGCTGAGAAGAAATAACATAAGAATATTCCAAATACCAGAGATGAGTGAAGTGATAAGTGTTAAGGCTGCCCAGACCTGGATATTAAAATTGAAAGAGCACACTGCTCACTCCAGGTCAGACCGACAGGCCCAGAGCCCCCCCGCCCCCCAATCAATCGTGAGATTTCTGGAGGTTGCATGGACAGGTGATGTTTCAAGACAAAAGGATATTCTTCGATCAGGATTACTCTCCTGAGCTACAAAAGAAGCGAGCCAAAGTCCATGCAGTCATCAAGCAGTTAAAGCAAAAAGGCATACAGGCAAAGTGCCCATGTCCAGCGCGACTGAAGTTCAAGATGGACCGGGAGAGAAAAACTTTCCCCTAACTGACGAGTGCCGTTGACACCCTGAGGGAGTTGGGAGTCCAGGTGCAGTGTGGAGAGAAGGAGCGCTTTGAGGAGAGACTGACTGAAGGATGGAGCATCAGCGCAAAGAGGAAGAGAAACAGCATGTTGGCAGCATCAGATCTAAAGGCCATGATGGAGGAGGAGGAGGGAGGCGAATACTTCGAGCAAGGTATAACCAGTGGCGTCATTATGCATATTTTAGGGGAGCTGAAGCCCCTCTAAAATAGGCCTAAGCCCCCCTAAATAATTTGTGGTGGTTTTATAAAAAAAAAAAAAAAATTGAAAAAATACAAAAAAGTGCCTACAAATTTGATATAAAGTGGCAAGAATATGAGTTTAAATTAAATAATCATATAACTTTGCAGTCTTTTTACCATATATTATCTTTGGGGTGTCTTTCTTCTGGAGCATCAGCTGTGTTTCTCACTTTACACATGGATGCACACTGTGAAACAGGAGCTGAGCTCATTCACATGTGATTATTATCATATTAATAATACACTAACAATATCACTCCACCATCCCTATTGATCTGTAGGAGTCAGGGCAGAGGAGCACATGGAGTGAGAGGGGAGAGACCTCCACTGGAAAGGTAAGTCGAACGATTTCACAGGATAGAGACATTTGTGATGCAGACAGTCTTGGAATTTTATGGACCTCAATGTGAATTAGAGATGCACGACAACTTTTTTTTCAAACCGATACCAATAACTGATAACTCCCTGCTTCTCAAGGCCGATACCGATACCGATAACCGATAACTTACTTTTACTTATTATTTTTAAAATTTAGATTCAACTGTAATTTGGGCACACCTGGAGGGAAGAAAGACTCAAACAAAGATGGATTTAACAAACTGTACCTGTAGATTTGTCCTAACCAAATATCATAACATCCCTACTATTAACAAAACAAAAATCAAGAACAGTTCTGTTTCTAGAAATGCACATGTTTATTTTTTTTTTTAAACAAACAAAACACTTTCTGTTTTGAATGGCTTATGAAATGTAAACTAGCCATAACTTAGTGCATGACAAAAAATACAGCACATGAACGTCGAATGGCATGTGCATATGAATGACCACACATAGATCTATGACTGAACATGCAGGTGCATGAAATCGTACAACAGCACTGATGACCTTTTTTTAGATGTTCTGTTACTTTCCTAAATTAACTCTACTCCATGCCACTGTACTGGATGAACATGGGAGATACAAAATTCTAAAATAAAGGCCTCTAGGAGTCCACAAACTCTTGTGTAAGGATTCATAAAGTGCACTAACAAGTACTGCAAACTGAAAGAGGTGCATTGTATTCTTAACCAATATAGAAAAAATTACAGTATAAATGCACAACTGACACTTGGATCACTTCAGACATGTCTAAGCACAAATTGAAAAGTGCATTTTAATACAAATCATAAATAAAATAAAGCTTAGACATGTCTAAGTAAACAGGAACTTGGGGTCAGAGGTGAGCTATTCCTCTACTTTCTTTGTTAATTCTGGGTGGATCGGGGGAGATTTTTCTTAATAAAGAGCAGCATCTCTGCCTTCTTGCATGTGAGTCGGTTTCTACGCTCGTCCATCACGTGTCCAGCAGCGGAAAACAGACGCTCTCTGTCGACGCTGGTGCAAGGCGCTGACAGATATTTACGAGCAAGCTGGGCCAAGCACTTGAAAACGGGACTGGTTGCTCCTCCAGTATTCTAGCGGGCACTGGCTCAGGTGAAGCGTGGGCTCTGACAGATACGACTCGAGCTAACGGTATAAAAACAACAGAAGAAGAAAATCTAATTATAATGATGTCCTGTTATTATACGTTGTATACATTAAACCTTTTAAATAAAAACGATACTTACATCTGCATCCACACTGGCGTTCTCCTGGTGTGAAGTAGCGTCATTGTTTTCCTCAAGTATTTCATCAAACATTCTCATCAAGGTGTTGTTGTTGTTCCCGTCTGCCCTGCTCCTCTTTGCTGGTGGATCGTCTGGATGGGGACTGCTGTGAGCTGCCCAGTCTTCCTTGATGCTGTGCAACTTTTCCTGCAGCATCTCTGTTGCTTGCCGTTTTAAAGCAAGGGTGAAGTAGCGGTTCTTGTTCCTTGGGTCGAGTAGTGTTGCAAGATAATACAGAGGTTCGGCCTCGATGTGACCAAAACGTGTTTGGATTGCGTTCATCAGGGTATCCTTTGAGGTTTTCAGTCCGTGGTCTGTGGGAACTGTCTGTTTCAACATGCGTGTTAAGGCTTGGATGGAGGGGATCACATTGCAGCAGTGGCTGTGGCTTTGCTAATATTTCTGGTCAGCTGTTCACACGGGTCGAGGAGCGTCAGCATGTTTTCGACCAGGGTCCATTGATGGGCGCTGAGTGTTGCTGGTAACTTGTATTCTACGGCGTACGCTGCGATAGAAGCTTTCAAGTCGTTTTTTGGGTATTTGCAGTCGTTCCTGTAACTTTTCCAAGGCGGTGGATGCGACTTGGGAGTGCTTAAAGTGTCCAACGATTTTTCTTCCGATGGCAATACAGTCACACACAGCTCTTTGGCTCAGCACAGCCTCGTTCACGGCGAGCTGTAAACTGTGGGCCATACAGCCCAGACTAGCAAGCCCACGGTCATCCATTGCCTTTACCACATTGTGCCCATTATCTCGCAGGACAACGTGCGCCATCTCCTTCGTTATGTTCCACCGCTGAAGCATACCTTCAAACGCTTCGCAGATCAGCGTTGCTGTGTGCGAACCGGGGAGCTCCTGGGTATCCAACACAGCCCTGTATAGTTTGAAGTCCTTATCCAGCCACTGCACTGTCAGACCTAGCAAGCTAACAGGGCTGACATCACACGTCCATAAACCAGTAGTGAAGCTAATGTCCTTATTTCCATCTATCAGTGTATGCAGAAGTATGGCGATCACGTCGTATTTTGCTGGCAACCATACATCCGAAAAATAACTGCGGCTCGGAAGTACAAACCGTGGCTCCAAGTGGTTTACTAGCCGACAAAAGCCCGTATCTTCAACGATGGAAAAGGGCTGGTCATCCAGCGCCATCATTTCCATGATGAAATCACAGATCGCTTTAGCCCTTGGGTCGTCTCTGGCAAACTTTTTGCACTTTTAAAATGCCGCGGCGATAGGAAAAAGCCCCGGGCCTTTCTTTGCGGCTGGCTTTGAGGCAGCTTCTTTAGCAGCGCAGGCATCTTCGTAGGCTTTCAAAACACCGTCGTAGCGATGCTGGCGTTTCAGGTGGCTGATGAGGTTTGATGTGTTGAAGCTCGATGTTTTTTTCCCTCCTCACGGAATGTTTGCAGAACATTTGGTGCAAATAGCACACGAAATGTCTTCCTCCGAAACAGTAAAGAAGTCCCACACGATCGACGGCATGTATGTTTACAGTGAGCTGAGGGGAAGTTTACGACAAGCCGTTTACAGCAGGGCACACGTAGGAGAAAAGGAGCGCTTGATTTGCTCACCCTAACCCACCTACAGCACAGTACGGGCAATCTTGCTTCATAGGAGAATTTTTTTAATTTATCGGAGCTATTTTATAATGTTACCAGGGTTTATCGGTATGACGTCATAATTCCTCATATTGGGCCGATAATTATCGTGCACCCCTAATGTGAATAATATGAAATATGAAGCATTTCAGTCAAGACCCACCCTGTAAGACATATTTAACTTGAGCTTTTATTTAGGAGTGCAATGATTAGAAAGTGGAGAAAGTCAAGATATATATAGCCAAATTACCCTCACCCAAAAATTTTGAAGAGTACCTCCGTATGATTTTAATTCAAGTAATTTAGTAATATTTTTCAGGGCTGGAATTTACAACCGTGTTAGACACAAATATGCCCAAATGTTACCAATGTGAATTTAAAATATACAACAATTAGTGTGTTGTATGCGAAAGTCATGGTGTTAGCCTCTATGTTGATCAGTTATTAATTCAGTTCATTGTGTGTCATTGTATCTTGAAGGGTCAGGCAGGAGAAGCCGTTAGCAAAAGTAGTTTGTTCAAGTGTACTATGAGTATACTTATTTTATACTAGAACTGAGGCAGTATACTTGAAGTTTATTTTTTATATTCTAAATTTTATATACTTAAGGACAGTACAGTGAAGTACACTTGGCTTGTACTGAAGAGTATAAAGAAAAGTCTAAGACTAAGTACATTAATACTTAGACTTGTACACTTATACTTCAATACTAAAACTTGTACTTTAGTATACTTTTTAATTCTTTTTGCCACAAAGTACTAATACTTAGTAGATCTTGGTCCAGGTACAGAATAAGGTCAAGTCATGGTGCATTTAATTTAGCAGAATAAAACTGTATTTCACTTCACACATTTGCTTTGAGGTATTACCCCTGTTATAAACTTACATGTTCAAGATCATAAACTCCATCATAGTGCTGGAGTTTAAAAGTTTACAGTAAACAGTATGTGTGCTCAATGTCACTATCTTTATATACCTAAAAACATAAACAGAGGAACATTTGACTTGACTTTATTGATCAAGTTCTAGTCCCTTTCATAAGGGTTTGGCACTGGTGTTATGTACACAACGTCATCTGTTTCAACAAAAACACAAGTTGTTTTAATCATATCAGGCCAGACAGCATTAAACAGTTTGTTTTTTTAACCTCATATATTAAAGTACTTTGTACAATGATCTGTGAATCCATTTTTGACAAAGAAGAGCTTGATCTTGGAGAGACTTATTTTTACATTTTTACATGCAAATGTGCACTTAATTCTTTATCATTTTTGAAAAAGAAGGGCTTGATTTCATAGGGGCTCTTTGTTTTTGAAATGCACATCTTAAATGATTTAAACAGGTATTTGTAAATGCACTGTATTTAAAGATGTTGAATATATCAAACTTGTTCTCAACATTCTGTCCTGTGATTTTGTAAATACACTGCAATCTAGTGTACATACAGTACACTAGTACTTCAAGAATACTTAAGTATTAGTATATATAATACTATTCAATAAGTAATATACTTAGCAAACTTGAAAGTATACTTAAAGTATAACAAATAAAATAGCAAAAAATAGTATTCTTTAGTTCATAAAATCATACCTAAAGTATACGTCAATAATCTAAAATGTGGACTAGAAGTATATACCTAGTACACCTGTAGTTTAAAGATAAGTGTATTTATTGTATGCTTGAAAGTGTACTGTTGTAAACTTAAAATGACCTTATAACGTAACCTTAAAGTATACTTTTAGAACTTCAAAATGTTCCAATTTAGTCCGAAGAAGTATTAAGTATTTTTGTTGTTAATGTTTTAAACATACACTTATTGTTGAACTTTGTTGTACTGTACATAAAAAAAGACTGAAATAGTAATAATAAATCCTTTATGAGTCTTTGTCAGCTGTTTGGGAAATTTTGTGGTCATGCGCTATGTTTGCTCACATCCTGTGCGTCTCCTGGGGGCAAAGCCCCCCTCTCCTTTAAACCTAGTGACGCCCCTGGGTATAACTAACTATCAAACTATCTTACTGTGACTTGAGGCTCGAGGTTTTTAAAGCTATACAATTTAATATATTTGGACAATGACTGAAGGCTATTAAAAACTTGATATAAATCCTCAAGTTTCCACAAAAGTGTTGTTAAATAAAACAAAAGATATGTTCTGACAGAGCACTCTTCATGTCTACGTGAGTGATTCACATCTACTAGGACCTTTAATTACTCGTTAATGTAATATTGGTCATTATTGCTCAATGTGTGCTATTTACCACAGAGGGGTCAGGTCTCTCTCTGTCCCATTATGACCGGGGTTCAGACATAGTTACAGACTATGTTCTGTATCTGGCTGGAAATGTGGAAGTTCTGTTCCATCGTGGTCAGAGGCTATCATTACAGTCTTACACAAGAAAGGAAAAGATCCATCACAGTGTTCTAGTTATCGTCCTATAAGTCTTTTATGCGTGGACTACAAAATAATTAACATCTATTTTGGCAACTAGAATACAAAAATACATTAAGAAATTAATAAAACCGGATCAGACGGGGTTTATTTCAGGTTGCCATGGGACAAATAATATCAGGAGAGTGTTAAACCTGCAGTAACTTATGGCCAAAGATGTACAAACGTGAATGCTTCTCAGCTTAGACGCTGAGAAAGCATTTGACCAGGTAGACAGGCAATTTCTAGAACAAGCACTTATTGAAATGGGATTTGGTGAAAAATTTGCTAGTTGGTTCTGGTTGTTATACAAGAATCCCAAACCGAAAATTAGAGTAAATGGGCATTGCTCTAATTTTTTTGATGTAGAAAGAGGAGTAAGACAAGGAGATTCTCTTTCCCCTGCCCTCTTTATTCTTAGCATCGAGCCTCTGGCAGAGGCCATACGGCAGGACATTCTGATTGAAGGGATTGAGGACGGTGGGGGTAAAATTCACAAAATTTTCCTCTTTGCGGATGATGTACTATTCTTTATAAAACATCCTATTACTACAATACCTCGACTCATGAAGCGTATAAAAGATTATGGAGATGTCTCTGGATATAAAATTAATCAGAAGCTATGATTGATATCAGGGATGTGGCCAAATCAACTTAATGAGACAGTATCATTTCACTGGTCAAAACTAGGGTTTAGGTATTTAGGAATCATTATATTATATTAAATTATATTATATTAACACCTCAAACAACAAAACTTTTTGAAGCAAACTATAATAGGATAATTAAACATATAAGGAGGGGGCTGACACGCTGGGAAGTCCTCCCCCTATCTCTGTTCGGCAGAGTCGAAACAGTACAGATGAATCTGCTTCCTCATCTCCTGTTTTTATTTCAGTCACTGCCCATAAGAGTTCCAATTTCCATTTTTAACATGCTAGACAAATTAATCCCTCAATTTATATGGCAACATAAAAGACCCAGACCCTTAAAATACTTCATTTAGCTAAAAACAAAGCAGGTCTGGCATTGCCGAATTTGAAATTTTACTATTGGGCAGCTCAGCTAGCAGCGATTGTAGGTTGGATCAGCGGAGATGAGGAGACAAAGTGGACTCAAATAGAACAGGGTGAAGTTAAGGGTGCAACATTATCTGTCTTACCATTTGTGGATTTGAAACAGGTCAATAAAATGAAGATTGGAAATGAATGGATAAAACATACTGTAAAGGTCTGGGCAGAAGTTAACAAGATGTTTAAAGATAGTGGATCTATTTCTCGAGCTATGCCCACAGTGGGCAACACTGATTTTCCACCTTCGGTAGATCATGGTTTTAGGAGATGGGCAGCTAAAGGTCTCATTATCTTTAATCAATTATTTGAAGAAATACACGTGAAGTCCTTACCCAGCTCCGGGAACAAGTTGACCTTCCCTCTAATGATTTTTACAGATATCTGCAAGTTAGGCACTATGTTATAAATCATAAAGACAAAGAGCGAATTGCAAAACCCCAAATAGTATAGAACAATATTTTATTGAAATTTGGGAAAAATGTCTCCCATTACATAAACATGTCTCCTACCTCTATAAAAGACTTTCATCGGACTTATGTGAAGATACCTATAATATTAAGGAAAAATGGGAACTGGAATCTAATACTATAATAGAAGATGAACTTTGGGATAAACTTTCTAACAGCAGTCATAAAGGTACCAGCAGTCAGCAGTGGAAGGAATTCGACTGGAAACTCAAAATCAGATTTTTTCATACCCCTTTGGCGGTTTCAAATTTTATTAAAGACCCATCAGTTGCTCTATGCTGGAGACAATGCGGTAAAACAAGTGATCATAGGAGCATATTCTGGGACTGTCCAGTTATTTTTGAATATTGGTCAAATGGACCTTTTTGATTGGAGGTGGAGCAATGGTCAGAAAATACCTGTAACAATGTGAACTATTTAGGTTGTTGAGACTGTTCTTTAAGGCATGGAGAGGGTTTTTAAAAAAAAAATGTTATTCATTTATTTATTTATTTATTTACTTATTTATTTTTGTTTGTCTTTTTCTTTGTATTTGTCCTTATTCTTACATTGTGTAATGTATATTTGATATACACTGGCATTATATGCAACAATATCTATGTATGTGAAATGTTTTATATTTTTTTTTGTACATCACTGTTCTTGTGTCAAATACTGTTTAATGTTTAAAAAAAAAGTCTAAATAAAAAGTTCTAAGAAAAAAGAAAGTTTAAACCCAGTTCTCACCTTAAAAAACAGGTAAAACCCAGTTTTCAATTAAAAACACTAATAACCCAGTTTTGGCCTAATGAAACAACTAAACTTAAACCCCAGTTTTGGCTTCAGAACAACAGTGGGTTCCCATGCACTGCGGAGGTGAAGCGTCACAGGGCATGCATATTACGCATTTTTGTCTCCAAAATGCGTAAATTACTGGGAAAAAATCACTAAGAGCTAAAAACTCCAACGGGAATGATTTCTTTGTTGATAAAAAACTCAGTGGTCTCTTCCTCCCAGTCGTCCACGTTGCTGTCCAGCTCATCAGTACCAAAAAATATCCGTTTGATTCAAGAACAGCATTTCTGGTCAAGAACAAGCGTTCTTCGCTAAAAAAAAAAACAAAATTTGATATTTAAAGACCTCAAAAGCAGGAAAATTTGGAATTGGTTATGAGAGACATTTTGATAAAAAATAAGTGTATTTCACTGAGATAACACCATTTTGATATTTTCTACTCTTAAATGGAGGAACAATTTGGAATTTGTTTTTCGAGTCAACACTTGTCTAAATCCTGCGTAAGTCACTGGGAAAACATCATTAAGGGTTAAAAACTGAAGTGCCAGGAAATTATCAGTTTTATTCAACAACAGAGTTTTTGATCAAAAGTAAGTGTATTTCGCTTTGATATCACCATTTTGATATTTTTTACTCTAAAAGATTACAAAAATTTGGAATTTGTTTTTAGAGTCAACACTTGTCTAAAACCTGCGTAAATCACTGGGAAAACATCATTTAGGGCAAAAAACTGAAGTGCCAGGAAAATATCAGTTTTATTCAAGAACAGAGTTTTTGATCAAAAATAGGTGTATTTCGCTGAGATTGCACCATTTTGATATTTTGTACTCTTAAATGGAGGAAAAAATTGGAATTTGTTTTTAGAGTCAACACTTGCTCTAAAACCTGTATAAGTCACTGGGAAAACATCATTAAGGGCTAAAAACTGAAGTGCCAGGAAAATATCAGTTTTATTCAAGACCAGAGTTTTTGATCAAAAATAACTGTATTTTGCTGAGATTGCACCATTTTGATATTTTCTACTCTAAAAGATTACAAAAATTTGGAATTGGTTTCTCGAGTCAACACTTGTCTAAATCCTGCGTAAATCACTGGGAAAACATCATTAAGGGCTAAAAACTGAAGTGCCAGGATAATATCAGTTTTATTCAAGACCAGAGTTTTTGATTAAAAATAACTGTATTTTGCTGAGATGACACCATTTTGATATTTTCTACTCTAAAAGATTACAAAAATTTGGAATTGGTTTTTAGAGTCAACACTTGTCTAAAACCTGCATAAGTCACTGGGCAAAACATCATTAAGGGCTAAAAACTGAAGTGCCAGGAAAATATCAGTTTTATTCAAGACCAGAGTTTTTTATCACAAACAAGTGTATGTCGCTGAGATAACACAATTTTGATATTTTCTACTCTTAAATGGAGGAAAAATCTGGAATTTGTTTTTAGAGTCAACACTTGTCTAAAACCTGTGTACATCACTGGGAAAACATCATTAAGGGCTAAAAACTTAAGTGCCAGAAAAATATCAGTTTTATTCAAGACCAGAGTTTTTGATCACAAACAAGTGTATTTCGCTGAGATAACACCATTTTGATATTTTCTACTCTAAAAGATTACAAAAATTTGGAATTGGTTTGTAGAGTCAACACTTGTCTAAAACCTGCGTAAGTCAATGGGAAAACTACATTAAGGGCTAAAAACTGAAGTGCCAGGAAAATATCAGTTTCATTCAAGAACAGAGTTTTTGATCAAAAGTAAGTGTATTTCGCTAAGATAACACCATGTTGATATTTTCTACTCTTAAATGGAGGAAAAATCTGGAATTTGTTTTTCGAGTCAACATTTGTCTAAAACCTGCGTAAATCACTGGGAAAACATCATTAAGGACGAAAAACTGAAGTGCCAGGAAAATATCAGTTTGATTCAAGAACAGAGTGTTTGATCACAAACAAGTGTATTTCGCTGAGATGACACCATTTTGATATTTTCTACTCTAAAAGATCACAAAAATTTGGAATTGGTTTGTAGAGTCAGCACTTGTCTAAAACCTGCGTAAGTCACTGGGAAACTACATGAAGGGCTAAATACTGAAGTGCCAGGAAAATATCAGTTTTATTCAAGAACAGAGTATTTGATCACAAATAAGTGTATTTCGCTGAGATAACACCATTTTGATATTTTATACTCTAAAAGATTACAAAAATTTGGAATATGTTTTCTAGAGTCAGCACTTGTCTAAAACCTGCGTAAATCACTGGGAAAACATCATTTAGGGCTAAAAACTGAAGTGCCAGGAAAATATCAGTTTTCATTCAAGAACAGAGTTTTTTATCAAAAGGAAGTGTATTTCGCTGAGATTGCACCATTTTGATATTGTGTACTCTTAAATGGAGGAAAAATTTGGATTTTTTTTTTAGAGTCAACATTTGTCTAAAACCTGCGTAAATCACTGGGAAAACATCATTAAGGGCTAAAAACTGAAGTGCCAGGAAAATATCAGTTTTATTCAAGAACAGAGTTTTTGATCAAAAATAAGTGTATTTCGCTGAGATAACACCATTTTGATATTTTGTACTCTTAAATGGAGGAAAAATTTGGAATTGGTTTTTAGAGTCAACACTTGTCTAAAACCTGTGTACATCACTGGGAAAACTACATTAAGGGCTAAAAACTGAAGTGCCAGGAAAATATCAGTTTTATTCAAGACCAGAGTTTTTGATCACAAATAAGTGTATTTCGCTGAGATAACACCATTTTGATATTTTCTACTCTAAAAGATTACAAAAATTTGGAATTGTTTTTAGAGTCAACACTTGTCTAAAACCTGCGTACATCACTGGGAAAACATCATTAAGGGCTAAAAACTGAAGTGCCAGGAAAATATCAGTTTTATTCAAGACCAGAGTTTTTGATCAAAAATAAGTGTATTTCGCTGAGATAACACCATTTTGATATTTTCTACTCTTAAATGGAGGAAAAAATTGGAATTTGTTTTTAGAGTCAACACTTGTCTAAAACCTGTGTACATCACTGGGAAAACATCATTAAGGGCTAAAAACTGAAGTGCCAGGAAATTATCAGTTTTATTCAAGAACAGAGTTTTTGATCAAAAGTAAGTGTATTTCGCTGAGATAACACCATTTTGATATTTTCTACTCTTAAATGGAGGAAAAATCTGGAATTTGTTTTTCGAGTCAACATTTGTCTAAAACCTGCGTAAATCACTGGGAAAACATCATTAAGGACGAAAAACTGAAGTGCCAGGAAAATATCAGTTTGATTCAAGAACAGAGTGTTTGATCAAAAAACAAGTGTATTTCGCTGAGATAACACCAGTTTGATATTTTCTACTCTTAAATGGAGGAAAAATTTGGAATTTGTTTTTAGAGTCAACACTTGTCTAAAACCTGCGTAAGTCACTGGGAAAACATCATTAAGGGCTAAAAACTGAAGTGCCAGGAAAATATCAGTTTTATTCAAGACCAGAGTTTTTGATCACAAATAAGTGTATTTCGCTGAGATAACACCATTTTGATATTTTCTACTCTAAACAATTACAAAATTTGGAATTGGTTTTTAGAGTCAACACTTGTCTAAAACCTGTGTACATCACTGGGAAAACATCATTAAGGGCTAAAAACTGAAGTGCCAGGAAAATATCAGTTTTATTCAAGAACAGAGTTTTTGATCAAAAATAAGTGTATTTCGCTGAGATAACACCATTTTGATATTTTCTACTCTAAAAGATTACAAAATTTGGAATTTGTTTTTAGAGTCAACACTTGTCTAAAACCTGCGTAAGTCACTGGGAAAACATCATTAAGGGCTAAAAACTGAAGTGCCAGGAAAATATCAGTTTTATTCAAGACCAGAGTTTTTGATCAAAAGTAAGTGTATTTCGCTGAGATAACACCATTTTGATATTTTCTACTCTAAAAGATTACAAAAATTTGGAATTGGTTTGTAGAGTCAACATTTGTCTAAAACCTGTGTACATCACTGGGAAAACATCATTAAGGGCTAAAAACTGAAGTGCCAGGAAAATATCAGTTTTATTCAAGAACAGAGTTTTTGATCAAAAATAGGTGTATTTCGCTGAGATAACACCATTTTGATATTTTCTACTCTTAAATGGAGGAAAAATTTGGAATTTGTTTTTAGAGTCAACACTTGTCTAAAACCTGTGTAAATCACTGGGAAAACATCATTAAGGGCTAAAAACTGAAGAGCCAGGAAAATATCAGTTTTATTCAAGAAAAGAGTTTTTGATCAAAAGTAAGTGTATTTCGCTGAGATAACACCAATTTGATATTTTCTGCTCTTAATTGGAGGAAAAATTTGGAATTGGTTTTTGGAGTCAACACTTGTCTAAAACCTGCCTAAATCACTGGGAAAACATCATTAAGGGCTAAAAACTGAAGTGCTAGGAAAATATCAGTTTTATTCAAGACCAGAGTTTTTGATCAAAAATAAGTGTATTTCGCTGAGATAACACCATTTTGATATTTTCTACTCTAAAGATTACAAAAATTTGGAATTTGTTTTTAGAGTCAACACTTGTCTAAAACCTGCGTAAATCACTGGGAAAACATCATTTAGTGCTAAAAACTGAAGTGCCAGGAAAATATCAGTTTTATTTCAAGAACAGAGTTTTTGATCAAAAAAATGTATTTCGCTGAGATAACACCATTTTGATATTTTCTACTCTAAATTGAGGAAAAATTTGGATTTGTTTTTAGAGTCAACACTTGTCTAAAACCTGTGTACAGTCACTGGGAAAACATCATTAAGGGCTAAAAACTGAAGTGCCAGGAAAATATCAGTTTATTCAAGAACAGAGTTTTTGATCAAAAGGTATGTGGATTTCGCTGAGATAACACCATTTAGATATTTTTACTCTTAAAATGAGTAAAAATTTGGAATTTGGTTTTTTAGAGGTCAACACTTGTCTAAAACCTGCGTAAATCACTGGGAAAACATCATTAAGGGCTAAAAACTGAAGTGCCAGGAAAATATCAGTTTTATTCAAGAACAGAGTTTTTGTGCACAAATAAGTGTATTTCGCTGAGATAACACCTTTTTGATATTTTCTACTCTTAATGGGAGGAAAAATTTGGAATTGGATTTTAGAGTCAACACTTGTCTAAAACCTGCGTAAGTCACTGGGAAAACTACATTAAGGGCTAAAAACTGAAGTGCCAGGAAAATATCAGTTTTATTCAAGAACAGAGTTTTTGATCACAAATAAGTGTATTTCGCTGAGATAACACCATTTTGATATTTTCTACTCTTAAATGGAGGAAAAAATTGGATTTTTTTTTAGAGTCAACACTTGTCTAAAACCTGCGTAAGTCACTGGGAAAACTACATTAAGGGCTAAAAACTGAAGTGCCAGGAAAATATCAGTTGTATTCAAGACCAGAGTTTTTGATCAAAAACAAGTGTATTTACAAACTGAAGTGCCAGGAAAATATCAGTTTTATTCAAGACCAGAGTTTTTGATCAAAAATAATTGTATTTCGCTGAGATAACACCATTTTGATATTTTGTACTCTTAAATGGAGGAAAAATTTGGATTTTTTTCTAGAGTCAACACTTGTCTAAAACCTGCGTAAGTCACTGGGAAAACTACATTAAGGGCTAAAAACTGAAGTGCCAGGAAAATATCAGTTTTATTTAAGACCAGAGTTGTTTATCACAAACAAGTGTATTTCGCTGAGATAACACCATTTTGATATTTTCTACTCTTAAATGGAGGAAACATTTGGATTTTTTTTTAGAGTCAACACTTGTCTAAAACCTGTGTACATCACTGGGAAAACATCATTAAGGGCTAAAAACTGAAGTGCCTGGAAAATATCAGTTTCATTCAAGACCAGAGTTGTTGATCACAAACAAGTGTATTTCGCTGAGATAACACCATTTTGATATTTTCTACTCTTAGAGATTACAAAAATTTGGAATTGTTTTCTAGATTCAACATTTGTCTAAAACCTGCGTAAGTCACTGGGAAAACATCATTAAGGGCTAAAAACTGAAGTGCCAGGAAAATATCAGTTTTATTCAAGAACAGAGTTTTTGATCAAAAGTAAGTGTATTTCGCTGAGATAACACCATTTTGATATTTTGTACTCTTAAATGGAGGAAAAATTTGGATTTTTTTTTTAGAGTCAACACTTGTCTAAAACCTGCGTAAGTCACTGGGAAAACATCATTAAGGGCTAAAAACTGAAGTGCCAGGAAAATATCAGTTTTATTCAAGAACAGAGTTTTTGATCAAAAGTAAGTGTATTTCGCTGAGATAACACCATTTTGATATTTTGTACTCTTAAATGGAGGAAAAATTTGGATTTTTTTTTAGAGTCAACACTTGTCTAAAACCTGCGTAAGTCACTGGGAAAACATCATTAAGGGCTAAAAACTGAAGTGCCAGGAAAATATCAGTTTTATTCAAGACCAGAGTTTTTGATCACAAACAAGTGTATTTCGCTGAGATAACACCATTTTGATATTTTCTACTCTTAAATGGAGGAAAAATTTGGAATTTGTTTTTAGAGTCAACACTTGTCTAAAACCTGTGTACATCACTGGGAAAACATCATTAAGGGCTAAAAACTGAAGTGCCAGGAAAATATCAGTTTTATTCAAGACCAGAGTTTTTGATCACAAACAAGTGTATTTCGCTGAGATAACACCATTTTGATATTTTCTACTCTAAAAGATTACAAAAATTTGGAATTGGTTTGTAGAGTCAACACTTGTCTAAAACCTGCGTAAGTCAATGGGAAAACTACATTAGGGCTAAAAACTGAAGTGCCGGGAAAATATCAGTTTCATTCAAGAACAGAGTTTTTGATCAAAAGTAAGTGTATTTCGCTAAGATAACACCATGTTGATATTTTCTACTCTTAAATGGAGGAAAAATCTGGAATTTGTTTTTCGAGTCAACATTTGTCTAAAACCTGCGTAAATCACTGGAAAAGCATCATTAAGGACGAAAAACTGAAGTGCCAGGAAAATATCAGTTTAGTCAAGAACAGAGTTTTTGATCAAGATAAGTGTATTTGGGCTGAGATAACACCATTTTGATATTTTGTACTCTAAAAATGCAGGAAAAAATGTGCAATTTGTTTTAGGAGTCACACTTGTCTAAAACCTGCGTAATCACTGGGAAACTACATGAAGGGCTAAATACTGAAGTGCCAGGAAAATATCAGTTTATGCAAAACAGATATTTGATCCAGAATAAGTGTATTTCGCTGAGATAACACCATTTTGATATTTTATACTCTAAAAGATTACAAAAATTTGGAATATGGTTTCTAGAGTCACACTTGTCTAAAACTGCGTAAATCACTGGGAAAACATCATTTCTGGCTCAAAACTGAAGTGCCAGGAAAATATCAGTTTTAGTCAATAACAGAGTTTTTGAACAAAAATAAGTGTATTCGGCTGAGATAACACCATTTTGATATTTTGTACTCTAAAATGCAGGAAAAATGAGCAATTTGTTTTTGGAGTGTAAACTTGTCTAAAAACTGCGTTAATCACTCGGAAAAGATCACTTGGGCATAAAAACTGAAGTGCCAGGAAAATATCAGTTTAAGCCAAAAACAGCATTTCTGGTCCAGAATAAGTGTATTTCGGCTGAGATAACACCATTTTGATATTTTGTACTCTAAAATGCAGGAAAAATGAGCAATTGTTTTTGGAGTCAAACTTGTCTAAAAACTGCGTTAATCACTCGGAAAAGATCACTTGGGCATAAAAACTGAAGTGCCAGGAAAATATCAGTTTTAGTCAAAAAAAGCATTCTTTGTCCAGAATAAGTGTTTTTCGCTGAGATAACACCATTTTGATATTTTGTACTCTAAAATGCAGGAAAAATTGGAATTTTGTTTTTAGAGTCAACACTTGTGTAAAACCTGTGTACATCACTGGGAAAACATCATAAAGGGCTAAAAACTGAAGTGCCAGGAAAATATCAGTCTTAGTCAACAACAGAGTTTTTGAACAAAAATAAGTGTATTTGGCTCAGATAACACCATTTTGATATTTTCTTCTCTTAAATGGAGGAAAAATTTGGATTTTTTTCTAGAGTCAACACTTGTCTAAAACCTGCGTAAGTCACTGGGAAAACATCATTAAGGGCTAAAAAACTGAAGTGCCAGGAAAATATCAGTTTTATTCAAGAACAGAGTTTTTGATCAAAAGTAAGTGTATTTCGCTGAGATAACACCATTTTGATATTTTGTACTCTTAAATGGAGGAAAAATTTGGATTTGTTTTTAGAGTCAACACTTGTCTAAAACCTGTGTAAGTCACTGGGAAAACATCATTAAGGGCTAAAAACTGAAGTGCCAGGAAAATATCAGTTTTCTTCAAGAACAGAGTTTTTGATCAAAAATAAGTGTATTTCGCTGAGATAACACCATTTTGATATTTTGTACTCTTAAATGGAGGAAAAATTTGGATTTTTTTCTAGAGTCAACACTTGTCTAAAACCGGCGTAAATCAGTGGGAAAACATCATTTAGTGCTAAAAACTGAAGTGCCAGGAAAATATCAGTTTTATTCAAGAACAGAGTTTTTGATCAAAAAATAAGTGTATTTCGCTGAGATAACACCATTTTGATATTTTCTACTCTAAACGATTACAAAATTTGGAATTTGTTTTAGAGTCAACACTTGTCTAAAACCTGCCTAAATCACTGGGAAAACATCATTAAGGGCTAAAAACTGAAGTGCCAGGAAAATATCAGTTTTATTCAAGAACAGAGTTTTTGATCAAAAGTAAGTGTATTTCGCTGAGATAACACCATTTTGATATTTTGTACTATTAAATGGAGGAAAAATTTGATTTTTTTTTTAGAGTCAACACTTGTCTAAAACCTGTGTACATCACTGGGAAAACATCATTAAGGGCTAAAAACTGAAGTGCCAGGAAAATATCAATTTTATCCAAGAACAGAGTTTTTGATCACAAACAAGTGTATTTCGCTGAGATAACACCATTTTGATATTTTCTACTCTAAAAGATTACAAAAATTTGGAATTGGTTTGTAGAGTCAACACTTGTCTAAAACCTGCGTAAGTCAATGGGAAAACTACATTAAGGGCTAAAAAACTGAAGTGCCAGGAAAATATCAGTTTTATTCAAGACCAGAGTTTTTGATCAAAAGTAAGTGTATTTCGCTGAGATAACACCATTTTGATATTTTCTACTCTAAAAGATTACAAAAATTTGGAATTGGTTTTGTAGAGTCAACACTTGTCTAAAACCTGTGTACATCACTGGGAAAACATCATTAAGTGCTAATAACTGAAGTGCCAGGAAAATATCAGTTTCATTCAAGAACAGAGTTTTTGATCACAAATCAGTGTATTTCGCTGAGATAACACCATTTTGATATTTTCTACTCTAAAAGAATACAAAAATTTGGAATTGGTTTGTAGAGTCAACACTTGTCTAAAACCTGCGTAAGTCACTGGGAAAACATCATTAAGGGCTAAAAACTGAAGTGCCAGGAAAATATCAGTTTTATTCAAGAACAGTTTTTGATCACAAATTAGTGTATTTCGTTGAGATCACACTATTTTGATATTTTGTACTCTTAAATAGAGGAAAAATTTGAAATTGGATTTTAGAGTCAACACTTGTCTAAAACCTGCGTAAGTCACTGGGAAAACATCATTAAGGGCTAAAAACTGAAGTGCCAGGAAAATATCAGTTATTTTCAAGACCAGAGTTTTTGATCAAAAACAAGTGTATTTCGCTGAAATAACACCATTTTGATATTTTCTACTCTAAAAGATTACAAAAATTTGGAATTGGTTTTTAGAGTCAACACTTGTCTAAAACCTGCGTAAGTCACTCGGAAAACATCATTCAGGGCTAAAAACTGAAGTGCCAGGAAAATATCAGTTTTATTCAAGAACAGAGTTTTTGATGAAAAATAAGTGTATTTCGCTGAGATAACACCATTTTGATATTTTCTACTCTTAAATGGAGGAAAAATTTGGAATTGGTTTGTAGAGTCAACACTTGTCTAAAACCTGCGTAAGTCACTGGGAAAACATCATTAAGGGCTAAAAACTCAAGTGCCAGGAAAATATCAGTTTTCTTCAAGAACAGAGTTTTTGATCAAAAGTAAGTGTATTTCGCTGAGATAACACCATTTTGATATTTTCTAATCTTAAATGGAGGAAAAAATTGGAATTTGTTTTTAGAGTCAACACTTGTCTAAAACCTGCGTAAGTCACTGGGAAAACATCATTTAGTGCTAAAAACTGAAGTGCCAGGAAAATATCAGTTTTATTCAAGAACAGAGTTTTTGAGCACAAATAAGTGTATTTCGCTGAGATAACACCATTTTGATATTTTCTACTCTAAAAGAATACAAAAATTTGGGATTGGTTTGTAGAGTCAACACTTGTCTAAAACCTGCGTAAGTAAATGGGAAAACTACATTAAGGGCTAAAAACTGAAGTGCCAGGAAAAGATCAGTTTTATTCAAGACCAGAGTTTTTGATCAAAAACAAGTGTATTTCGCTGAGATAACACCATTTTGATATTTTGTACTCTTAAATGGAGGAAAAATTTGGATTTTTTTCTAGAGTCAACACTTGTCTAAAACCTGCCTAAATCACTGGGAAAACATCATTAAGGGCTAAAAACTGAAGTGCCAGGAAAAGATCAGTTGTATTCAAGACCAGAGTTTTTGATCAAAAACAAGTGTATTTACAAACTGAAGTGCCAGGAAAATACCAGTTTTATTCAAAACCAGAGTTTTTGAACAAAAATAAGTATATTTCGCTGAGATAACACCATTTTGATATTTTCTACTCTGAAATGGAGGAAAAATTTGGATTTTTTTCTAGAGTCAACACTTGTCTAAAACCTGCGTAAGTCACTGGGAAAACAACATTAAGGGCTAAAAACTGAAGTGCCAGGAAAATATCAGTTTTATTCAAGAACAGAGTTTTTGATCAAAAGTAAGTGTATTTCGCTGAGATAACACCATTTTGATATTTTCTACTCTAAAAGATTACAAAAATTTGGAATTGGTTTGTAGAGTCAACACTTTTCTAAAACCTGCGTAAGTCACTGGGAAAACATCATTAAGGGCTAAAAAGTCAAGTGCCAGGAAAATATCAGTTTTATTCAAGAACAGAGTTTTTGATGAAAAATAAGTGTATTTCGCTGAGATAACACCATTTTGATATTTTCTACTCTTAAATGGAGGAAAAATTTGGAATTGGTTTGTAGAGTCAACACTTGTCTAAAACCTGCGTAAGTCACTGGGAAAACATCATTAAGGGCTAAAAACTCAAGTGCCAGGAAAATATCAGTTTTTTTCAAGAACAGAGTTTTTGATCAAAAGTAAGTGTATTTCGCTGAGATAACACCATTTTGATATTTTCTACTCTGAAAGATTATAAAAATTTGGAATTGTTTTCTGGATTCAACATTTGTCTAAAACCTGCGTAAGTCACTGGGAAAACATCATTAAGGGCTTAAAACTGAAGTGCCAGGAAAATATCAGTTTTATTCA
>JBAMNC010000873.1:0-150807 GCA_037902135.1 Cetoscarus ocellatus | reverse complement strand
AGGATTTCCGCATTCTCTTCCAGTTTACCAGCAGTGATCCCCGATCGGGAGAAGAGCAAAAACATGATTTCTCATCTCATAAGACAAGCTTCAAGTGACGTTCGTTGCTCCTCTTTCACAGAATAAATTGAGTCCATTTCTGATAAAAAAAAAGCAGATATTGAGACCGCATCAGAAGCCGCCATTGTTTTCAGTCACTTTCTATTGTCGTCACATCCGCAGCTCCTGCCTGTGAAGACGGACATGCAGGATTTCAGACAATGAATCAGGCAGGCCGCTGCTCTGCAAGACTAGTTTTAAAGGAGTGATATGTAGAATTTCACACTGAAAAGTCCCCCTCGTGTCCCAGAAATAAGTTACACAGAGCACATTCAGTCCCAAAAGTGGATTCATCAAAAAAATACCATGAAATTAAACCAACATTATATAGTTTTTCCACCTTAAAATAATATTTCTAGAGTCATTGTTATGGTACATCACCTTACAACAGGTTGAATGACACCTCTGTCATGGTCTGAGGGGGTTTGTATTGCCTTCACTGACACAATGTAACTTCGAGGTGGATGGTAAGAACCCTTCCACATTAAAAAACTACAAATTTGCACTGCTTTGACTGCTTTATGGCATATTTCACTTCCCCATCCTTCCCAATTTGTTTAAAAGACGGAAGTCGAGGCAAAAGCTAAACGGTGGCGGTAATGCACTGAAGAGATGGATGCCAACCGCTGCTAAAAATGAAGAAGAAGAAGAAGAAAGCTAAAGGTAGAGTTGTTATCATGGCGGAAGCAGCGAAAAACCAAGAAAAGAAAGTTTTATCGGAGGAGATGACAAAAAGAAAGCGGGAAAGTAACAAGCTATATGCCCGGACAAGGATAAACATTGGCCCCACGTTCACTCGCTGGTGTGAGCTGAAAGACGAGGAGGGATGTCCGACCGGTGCTGATTTATCCCTGGTACTGCTTGGACTTGTAAGTACATGTTGCTAACAACTGACAGCTGGCGCTTGAAAAGTGATTTATTCAAAAAGAAGCATGATCAGACTGTGCTTTAACAGTCAGTCCACATGGTTTATTTGTCTCAAGGGACGTCCTGTCAGCTCGCTTCTCCTCCCTCTGTATGTCAACAAATGCACGTTGGTGTGAGGCGCTGTTTTACGACAGTGCAGTTACACTCAATGTCCATAGAGGCCCCTATAGAGCAGAGCGCCAGATGCTTAGATAGTGGGGCTTTAAAGGTTTTTTTGCCCTTGTGTTCAACCCTTAATTATCAGACTTCTTGGAATTGCCCACACGGCTCTTCCTCTTGGCCCCCCACTGCTCATCACAGGCTGGTCATTGTATACCTTGTGGAGGCATACATCTCTAGACAGTAGTTCTGCTTCATTATTGTTTTGACTGAGACTCTCTTGGCGGCAGAATTCAGTGCTCTGTTTTTAAGGTTAATTAAATGGGATTACGGATGTAGTTGATGGGGATGATTCATTTATGTCCCTTGAAGGACAAACTGCAGACACACATGTGTATAGGTTGTCTGAATAAAGCGCTCCTCCATATATTAAACCCTAAATCCCTCTTGAAGCAGCTTATTTAGGTGTCTGCCTCAAGATTATATAACCAGCATATGTTCCTGCTTTGGCTGTACGTTCAATCCGTCTTAATATGGATGGATTCTTTATTCCTCTGATGTAAACGCCGGACATTAAACACAGCCATGTGTTTTAAATAGTTTAAATATCTTTAGGAGAAAGCAGAAATCTATGGATGAGTCATTTTCTAATGACTTGAAGAGCTGAAGGATAACAGGCGGCTTTGAGTGTGTCTGAGTGATGTTCAAGAGTTTATATTTTCATTAAGTGATGCACAGCTCCTTCCAAACCTCCTTCTCCTCCGCTGTGAATTGAAAACTCATCTAAATTTTACTCGATATCTGCACATGCCTGCCTCCAACTCCCCTGTCTTCCTTTTAGACCAGATCCAGCAGCTGTGAAGTCAAAAATAAGACTCTCTGCTGCCCAGATCCATTTTTTTCTTCTCCTTTCTCTATAAACCTATTAAACACCGGGGAATAAAGGGGAGATTTGTAAATTTCTGCCTTGAATAACTTAAAAGTTCTTAGACAGGTTTCATGAGAGAAAAAGTCTGTGGTCTTTAGGGCAGGGGTGTAAAAACAAGCAAACAACAGCAGTGTTAACTCAGTCACTCATTGTCTCCAGTGTCTTTCATCTTTATAAAATAAAGTGTGTCAAAAAGTGCTGTATATTCTCAATTTAATAATTTCAGTTATTAAAATGTAACAAGACTAAATAGATACTGGCATCTGATTTTTTTTCTTTTTACCAACTTTTAAGTTGTTAAACTAAAACACAGATTATTGAACTAGGTAAAAACACAGAAATCAGAACCAACCGAAGCCCTCTTTTTAGTGCACTTTAAAAGACTTACTAGTTATTAAAGTAAAGCTGATTCACATATTCTTGCTTTCTTTTTTCTTACTCGCCGCATTTACTAATTCAATGAGTGTTTTACAGTACAAAACAGTCAATTAATTAACTCACAAAATGAGCCAGTTGTATGTTTATAAAGGGAATTTCTCCATTTCTTTGTTTTAATGGCACATTTTTGTTATGCTTTTGGCTGCACTGAGTGAGGGCACACCTACTTTTTGTCAACTACACCTACTACTGCAAGACAAAAAAACACATAAACCTCCATAAGCATCATCATATCAGTCACTGAATCCTCTTGTAATTATTATGCTCGGAAAGAACTTTGCTTAAACACTGCATTTCTCTTTGTGGAAAACCAATTAACAAATAATTAGCCTGTAAGTCTTGATCAAATTCATTCACACTGAAGAGTAAATACCCATAATGAGATTAATGGCAAACTGCAATTATGCTAATTATTCAGGTTTTAAAGAGGCATTCTGACAGAAGAACATATCACATGCACATCTTATTTTATGAGTACCATGATTTTGATTAATGATTAATGATTCAAGTAAAATCAAATAAACCTAATTATATTACTCTCGTGTCTTTTTTGTTTGTTCATAGAGCTCTCTACTGAATCATTGATTTTCTGGGGGAATGTTTGTCTTAGAAGCATATTTTATTTAATCTACCGGAATTTTACAGCAACTCCTCCAATCCTTGAAGGGTTAGTTTGGGGTTTTTAAGTGGGGTTGCTAGAGGCCCTTGTCACGAGTAATTGTTGGTGCCAGAAAAGGAACTTGGGAGCTTTGTTTCTTTTGGAGGGGTTTCAGGGACGGGACGGTAGCCGGTTACATAGCAGAATGGTGCCAATAAAAGCCTCAGTTAACCCACTTACAGGTTAAAACCACTCAGAAAACAATTTTGTCTTCGACAAACAATACAGCATGATTCTTTTTAGTGTTTATCCTTGACAAAGCCCCTATGTTTAGAACTTTAGTATGCTGGGATGAAGGGGTTACGAGGATTACTCTAACCTTCAACTCCAGTGACTCATGATAAAAAAACAGCAGTTATATTTGCATTAAAAAAAGCTGTTGTTCACCACAAAACACAAATTTCAGCGAATTTCAAATGTATCTCAGTCACGCAATGAAAATCCATGTGAAAATTCAAGCGAAATAGTCGTATGAACACCGCACCAATTTTGCCTATTCGCACTTGGCACAGAAGTTTGAGAATATCCAAAGGCATGAGGGAAAACGACCTTGTCCGTCAAAATAACAGACAGCAAAACAGGGGCACTGCAAGTGTGTTCATTTGCCTCCAATTCCATGCCTCAAACTTCATTTTTCATTTGCTCTCCCAAGCTCTTCAATGGTGACAACCGGTAGCACACGCAAAATCCACCTTTAAAAGAGGCGGTCTGTTATCAATTGTGCACGCAGTGATAGTAGATCACCTGCAACACGCCCACTAATAGCATGTGCAATTTTTTTTAGGTTGCACACGCAATTTAGGCACCTGTTATTTTGGATCTTAGTAGATCAGGCCCTTAGTCGGTAATTTTTATTTACGGCTAACAAGCTTCCCCCTCCTTTGAGGACACCATATTTTAACCTTATGTTTGCTCTCTGAAGATACAGATGGAGGCTCCTGATGTTAAAATGCTAAAACTGTAATTAAGTCACCACGAGTGCTTTGATTTAAGGAGGAAGGTCAAATGTTTTACAGTAGCAGCCTTTTAAACACACTTCACAGCTGGCTAAGACTTCTCATAGAGTGCTGTCAGGATAGTTTTCACTATTTTTCCATGCAGAAAAATGCAGCAGTCCAGCCAAAAAATAGGCATTCTCTGTGTGGAAGTGCTTGCAGATGATATTCTATAGCAGTTTCTGTGGGCCCAAATCTTTGGCGGCAAACTTTGAGTAGAGATAAGGAATTCAACACCGACACAACACATAGACTGCATACTGTACTTGGCCATGAGGCAAGGATGAGGGTCAAGAAAACCAAGCATCCGGACTCCTTACATAGTCCGAGCCACTTGTGCACGCTCCTGCAGAAAGGGCTCTACACACTCAAGTGCACTCTCTGAGGTTAAGGGCTTCACATTTTGTTGCCTCTTCTCCACACAAATAAAGACGTGCAAGTGCAGGGAGGGTGAGCAGCTGCTTTAACATCCAGAGGTGGGTTTAAAATGCAGCAGAGATGGAGAAAGGCGTGGTGCATCATCGGCCGGGCAGGGTTTATCCGATCAAAGCATGTGTGCTGAACCTTTCACCGAGGGAGCACTCCAGTCTGCAGATGGAGATCCCTGCTGCTGCAAAGTTAAACAGACAGCAGTGGAGTACGCAGAAGTGGGATAACGCCTGGACTCCTAACTAGCTGTAACCAAGCTAATATGCTAATGGGAATATGCTAATCACCGTTTCCCGCATAGGCGCAGTTTTAGTGGGAGCAATGAGCAAATTAACAAGGGTCAGGTTCCACCTCTGGGAGAGTTCTGAATGATAAACATGGTTTTAATTAGAGACACGCTGATTGACATTACTGTTATGTTAATCTGTCAGGGTGGAATAGACTGACAGTGTAAAATTAAATGTCACATGCATTTTTAGTACCTTAGACTGATTGTACTTCAATTAATGCTGGATAAAATGCAGAAAACATGATGGACTGAACATTTTATATGCAGCAACAGTCAAGGCCAGAGAATATACGTATGAGGTTTCATGTCTATATGTCCATCCTCTTGTCCATCTGTCCATGTTTGTGAACATATCTCAACAATGCTGAAAAGGGATTTTCTTCAAACTTTGTTCACTATTTCATTTTTACAGTGCCACAGCCATGGAGCCTTATGACGATCCCTTACCCTAAAACACAAAATGGAAAAAAAAAATTGAAAGAAAAAGAAATTGAAATACATCTTTGCAAAATGTCAAGTGAGGAAAAAAGTTAAAGGTCAAGACCATAGAGCCAAATGTTTATCCTCTGCCACTGAACTCACTGTCTTGAGGACACTGCATGAGATTTTCCAGAAACTTGTAAAAATTCACCTGACTCAAGAAAGAAGGGGTTAGTCTCTAGGGGGTCATACTTTAATGAACAATGTCATTGTGCCTCATGTTCATCCCTGCTTATAAATGTGTTAAATTAAGACCACTTTGAGGAATTATCTACAAACTTTGCAAATGGAAGAAAACTGGCTTGAAATTTGCAGGTCTTTGTCAAGAATTCAAAGTCATGAGATCATCACAACTATTCCTTGCTAATGAAACTCATTTACTCACGAGCACTTTGGCCCTTCTGTCAAATGTTGCTCAAATATGAACTGATTTATCGATCTAATGCTGAGATGGACAATTGGCTGCCTGGGGACCACATGTGGTCCTTCACTTCACTCCATGTAGCCCTCAAGTCACTTTCATTTCTCTTTTAAAAAGTAAACATTAAGACAAAACATGTAGAAATCTATTAGGGTTTTTAATAAAGTTCTTCAACCCGTATATCCTGGCACTCCAGATGGACTGTTCAATATATTTTTTCTAGTCCATCTGGGAAAGAACCCATTGAAATTGTTTGGGAATGGGCAAAACCTTTCAAGGTATATCCAGCAGGTGATTGGACAATCGTTCCATCACATTAATGGCAGGCCAGTCAGACAATTTAGTAGGCAGGTGCTACTGCGCAACAGAATGTGAGCCATTTCATAAAACAAACTCTCGTCAAAACATGCTGGAACTGAAGCAAAAATGTCCTCACTATAAAGAAGTTTGTAGTGTTGATATTTGTTTTTCATTTAATAAAGAAATGCATTCTGATTAAACGGCCACTGAAGCTGTTAGCATCTACGCTAATCCCCGTACACGCAGTCCTTTCCTGCTGTCGTCTTGCTCGTCAGCTCCCACCTCTTCCTGCTCTAAAGGAAGCTGATTGTGGCGTGCCGGCACAGTTGTTGATTTAAGCCTGGCAAAATGGATCTGGCAGATTACAGACAGTTGATATCCCGTCAAGCTGCTGCGCAAGGTTAACAACTCTATGCCATAGAAAACAAACCATTGGAACATATGATAAATTACAGTTTTTAGTCATTTCCCAGCTTAATTCTATAATGATAATACCTAAAGTCATGTATCTGAAATAATTTTGCAGTAAATCCGATAATCTAATCAACTGGGTTTGTCCAAATAGTGTAACAACACTATTTTATAGAGTGTTAATAAATGCATTTGAAAAATTCAGTGTAACAACATCACATAAACCTTGTGCAGCAGATGGATCAGCTTGATTTTATGTCTGTAATCAGGCAGATCCATCTTGCCAAGCTCCAATCTACGATTGTGAGCCACCAAAGCAAAAACGGCCCATTCACCTTCATTTAGGAGCAGGAAGAGGAGGGAGCTGCAGGCCAGGTGACAGCAGGATGTGATTGCTTGTACAGAACTGTATTTTATTTTATTGTATTTTGGATTTCTCACCCACTGTAGTAGCCCCCACCTACTACATTATATGATTGGCCCATAATGAATGTGATCGATGGAACAGTCATCAAATCACCTGCTGGATATACTTCTGAAAGGTTCTGCCCTCCCAAACACTTTCTATGGGCTGTTTTCCAGACATTATAGTAAAAATATATTGAACACTCCATCTGGTGTGTCAGGTTATAAATCGCTATTCAATACCTTGCGAGTAATTTTTTTTATTGACTTATATTTAACATCTTTAAGTACCTATCTGTGACAGGCTTTCTTTCCATGTTTAGCTTGTAAAGTTTAAGATAAAAATACCCTATTAATATTGATATGATATGCTTTAAAAGCCATATGTTCTCACTCCCTTCTGCTACATGATAAACAACTTTAAAAAGTCTTGTCAACTGTTTCCTTCAAGTGTGAAAAATGTAGTCCTCTGGCAAAAAAACAACAATATTAAGTGGCCAGTTAGCCACCCAAAGTTGCTCATTCCTGGTCGAATGTCTTGACCTCACGTGTTCATTTCCGAACATTAGATCTTCACAAGTCAAACTTTCACAACTACCACCCCAGTCTCACCAAACCACTGTACTTTCACTGTGTTGCACAGGTGTACATCATTGAGGCATAAAAGCACCACACAGTTGTTCTTGTTGATTTAATTAGGATAATTTGTTTTGGGTTTTTTTCTTCAAATGTAACATGCAACAAGCACAGACCTCCTTAGAAAACATCACTATGTTTTGTTGTAACCAAACTATAGAACATGCTTCTTGGTGCAGGCTCTTTGTTTGTTAATTAAACAGGGAATTTGCTTTTGCGTCTAGTGCACTGCAGCATGCATAATTTGATTTTCCACCCATAATAAACCCCCCCTGCCCCCGCCCATGGCTGGTGTCATGGCCCTGGACGGGTGAACTGGCCTTCTCTTTGATTCGCTTTGTAATTGAAGTGGACTGATGGACAATTAGTTTGGTCTAATTTCCAGGATGGCACTGGTCTTCTTCTCACCTTTGAACCTTAGGGCCTGACACCAGTCTGACCCGCTCGGCTGAATCCTGGAGACGCCTGTGTCGGGGTCAGCGGGGTGGAGAGGTCATCCATACTGTTACGGGCCTTTGATTTGTTAAAGAGTTTGGTTTGACAGACGTGCATTCACTCAATGTTGTCACTTTGATGGTTAATGGCGGCATCAGCGGCACGGGTGATGGGTGCACATTTTCAAAGACTTTCAGGAGGAAGCACATTGATATAGAACATTTAACACTTGCTTTGTATTCTCAATTGGGGGGAAGATTTTAACCACATTGGTTAACCCAGAAAATAACAAAACACTGCAGACTTTTATTTCACTGCAAATCTACTTGATGTACAGAGAAACAAATCTTTATGTTGTAAAAAGCAAGAAAAAATACATGAGTCAGTTGATATAAGAAAAATGTATCCGCCAGTAAAACAGGCAAAATGTCAATTGCTTTGTCTTTGAATTAGGTTAAAATTTAGTGCAATATCGCCTCCTAAGAAGCATTGGAGCCTATATTTTTAACTCTATATCCTTAAATAAGATGTTTTTTGCAGACAACGACATCTGACTGAGAACGAAAACAAGTGTTACATATTTATTTTACTGATATTAGACAAATAAACTCATGGACATTTGAGAGTTTCGAAGTAAAGAACTTGTTCAATGCAAGTATAATGGCTCCATGTTCACTTTTCTTTATAATTATGCAAAGACTAAGATTATGTCCTGCAGCCGAGGTGATAACCTCCAAGACTACACGGAGGTTAAACCCTGTCTAGAGGAGCCATTTTCATAATGAGGTAGACTTCCTCCCTCGGAAACTAAAACTGTGTCAGCATTACTCACTGAACACTGTAATCCTCAAAATTCAATAAAGGTTGAATCCATTTTGTAGACATTCGAACATGTTACCTGGAGCATAATTCGTTTTTATTCTTTTATATATATATATTTGTATAATGTTACCTTAAAGTAAAATTAACAACCTATTACTTCCTCATTGATACATTTTGCTTGCTGCCCTTGAAGCGTTTTAACTTATTATGAGCAGCTCAGGCTTTCATTTTTAAAAACAATTTATAATGTCAGGTAAATTTGGTCAAATTAGGGATTGGTAAGATTTTTTGTCAAGAAATCAAACTAACAAACTTGGTAAAATTTTACTGAAGTGTGATTTAACTCGTGCGGTTTCCCACATAACTGGTGCCCTCATAAGCGTGTGTATAAGTGAAACGCCTGGTGCCGCCTTTTGTTATCAGCGAAGTGCGCTCACTAATAAGCAGCTCGTTATCATCATTAAGGAAAGCTGACCTATTTGTTCTTCTCTTTGTTTCTGATGGCCTCATTAAGGTCTTCACGTCAGCTCCTTTTTATTCTAAATGTCTCAAGTCAAAAATTTAAGGCGAGACTACGTAATTGGAAATAATTGTTTAATTTTTGACCTTGTCTAATTGATCGCTTAAATTAGGAGAGAGTGAATAAAGAGAGATAAAGTCATGATGTCAACCGGAAGTCTTTTGTCAGTTAGTTGCTCTTTTACTCAGCATAACTTTGATACTTTTTTAAGAGTTTAAACGGCATATAGGACTTTTAAGACAGAGCAGTTTTCTGTGAGAATATCAAACTTAGAATAAGGTTTACTGTAAATAAAGTCTACGCTTTCATGGAGACTCCAAAGACTGCAATATGCCCATTTTCATCAGGACTCTCTTCTTGAACTTTGAAGTTTGTATATTCCCAGCTATTTTTCTCCAATATTAAACCTTAACATTCTGCCATACTGACATAATAAAGGACACATTATATAATTATTTAATTCTTGAAGAAAATGAACATTTCTCTGTCATCTTATTTTATATTGTTAATCTAGAGGGACACTGAAATGGGGGACACTGCTTCATATAAAAAATATAAACTAGATGTCATGTATAAAGGTTTTTTGATGGCTTACAGTTTTCTTGCTAATTTCCAACCCCTCTCCCGGTCAGTATGTAACAATGGAAATACCCTATTGAGATTTACAGTAATTAAGAAAATAATCATTGTAATCAGCTTAACAGACTCTATCTTTGTGTTTCCTTCCTGCTTTAACAAAACATACCTTGGGGTTTCTCTTTGGCACTTTGAAGTACAACATTTGCAGGCATAATGTCTCAAATGAGTTGTAACTACATGGTAATTAGATATTATGCCATGCAAAACTAATATTTTCTTTGTCAGTCTTAAGGAAATCCCTCATTATCTCATTACTGTGGTATTACAGTGTAGCCATGATATAGACTCATTGCTTTCAGTCTGCTGCATATGTACGTTTAATGTATGCATGCACATGTCATCAGATGTTCAGTGTTTACGGTCAGAGCACACAAATACAAAGCAAGTTCATCTGGAAACAAATGTGCATTGAGCAAGCAATTAATCAGCTTCCACTCGAACGCAGATTCATTTTAAAACTCTTTGTGGGAGACACTTTGAATTAAAATGAGCTCTGATGAGGTTTGAAAGCCGCTGGAGTGCAATAATTGTCTTGTTGAGTTAAAAAACACGGCTTGCAGCTCAAATTGTAATTTTATATTCAACTATAGGAACATTAGAAACTAAATTCAAATGGAAAGAGTCTCGTTCATCTGCTATTAAAGACCCAAAGCATGTGGCAAACAGGTTGTACTTTAAGGCCAAATGTGATCTCTAATGATGGGTTATTATTGCTACTCATGAGTGAACCGCAGGTTAGCTGTGATTGGTATCTCAGTCTGCAATACTTCATACTGTATACCCAAACAAATATGCTGCACACTGCATTTAAGGCAAATGCACATATTTAATGGCACATCACACTTTTCTGTGTTTCTGGTCAAAGGCTTTGTCAGCAAAGCTAGCAACAAGCTAATAAACAATGGGACAAAAAATGTATTTATCAACATGTTTTTTAATCATTGAAGGAATAGGTCAGGTTGTGAGGGTTGCCCAAGGCTTGTAGCACTATAAGATATGATTGCCAATAAAGCAAACTGTAAGCTTTGTCCCTGAGAGAAGACAGCAGGTTACCAACACTTGCATTAATATAGTTAATGAAGCTTCTTTCGTTATTTTGGCCCCCCATACCTGAAGACCTGAGGGCACCTACTGCTCATATTTTTAAAGGCAAACTGAAGACCTACCATTTCAGTCTGGCTTCTAGCTGATTATATTTACTATTGTTATTTAATCTTATTTATTTATTTATTTTAACCATCTTAATCTGTTTTAATTCTCAATTTCAGCTCAGATTTATTGTTCGGAATTTTATTCTCTGTTCATCAATTTTATTCTCTGTTTCCACGATCCTTACTTCAGTACATTTTATTATGCATTTGGTGTTTGGCTATCTCATTTACCATTTTATCATCTAAGATTTTATTTTATTTACTTATTTATTTTCCAGTAGTATTCTTTATCCAATTTTCTTATCATGATACTTTATTGTCATTTTAGTCTTAGCTCCTGTGTTTCCTCATTTTTCATTTCAGATAGCGTTTCCTCAGTCCTCTAATTTGTGTGTGTGTGTGTGTGAGTGTGTGTGGGATGTATTTTTCATTGTATTCTATTTTCAACTTTTCATTTATTTATTTAATTTTATTTCTTTGTTTTTATATAAGCATTTTGTGCTACAAGATGTATGAAAAGTGCTATACAAATGAAGTTTGACTGATTGATTGATTATTGGTGCCACCAAAAGCCTTTTAGCTAACCCCACTTAAAAGTTCAATTATTTCACAAGTCCATCCAGCAACAGCCCATAGAAAGTGTTCGGGAGTGGGGCAGAACCTTTCAAAAGCATATCTGGCAGGGTGATTGGACAATCGTTCAATCAATCACATTCAGTACAGGCCAATCAGAACAATGTGGTAGGCTGCACTAGTGGCACGGTAAAACACAAAACACTTTGTAGAACAAACTCTTACCAAAACATGTTGGAGTGAAGCGAAATGATCCCCTCCTAATAAAGAAATACTTTCAGTGTTGTCTTTGTTTAATAAAGAAATGCAGCCCAGATCTGAAAAAAACTGCTACTATGGGACTGTTAGGTATCTGTGCTAATCTCTGAATGAATAGTCACTTCCTGTAGTATCTGTGCTAATCTCTGATGTATAGTCACTTCCTAGCTCCTGCAGCAAAAGATTTTTGATTGGGGGACCGTGTGATTGCTTTGGGCCGTACACTATTGTTGTATATTGGAGCTTAGTAAGATGGATCTGCCTGATCTGCTAGACATTAAATTTGGGCAGCTCCAACATGCACTGCAAGGTTACTTTAAGGTTACAACTACACAAAATGCATGATTAGATGCTTGACTAGATGCAACAGTAAGATTCTTTACATCATTTCACTTGTCCTTGACAAATACCCTGTGTTAAGAAATGTTTTGAGAAGTGGGCTGTATATCCTTCTGTGGATATTTAGACGATGGGACACTCCTGTATTTATCCTGGATGTAAAAAACAGTCAAAACAATGTCAAAATTCTGATTTCATTCCATTGTGTGAGGCAAGGACATTCGTCAACTCTGGCTTGTTGTTTTGAATCAGAATCCCCTTTACCAACGCCAGGACATTTTTCACGTGTGGTTATTACTGAAATTCCTCAAAGTGTGGAGCAAAGTGTCCCTGCTCTGAGCTATGAAAGCAACGCAACTTAAACAGCCAGGTCGCCTCTTTGATGAATTTGCAGCTGTGCATTCAGGAGAGAAACTGAAACTAAAGTATCTGTCTCATTTCACAACTATCAATGAATATAAGAGCCAGTGTTGGTATCGATATTATTGGTATTTGGCTCAGTTTACCTCATCTTGAGAGGTAGTATGCAGGCTTTGGGGGGCAGCAGCAGTGCGAGCCATACTACAGCTTGAATTGTAACAGATATTACTGCCACGCAGAATTAATGTTAATGTCTGCAGGTTTAAATATGATCGACTTTCAGTCATGTGCTTTTTGCATAAAGGTAGAGAAGTGAAAAGTGCTGATGGCTTCAGTCTCGCCAGTCGCATGCACAGAGCTCAATCTAGTATCCATTCAATGATTTGTTGCATGAATAAAATGACATACCAGAAATCCATCACATTTGGTACGAGCACTGTTAAAATAGCCCTATGTGGTCTCTGACAGCCATTGTACTGTATGTCCATGGCCAGACTCCAGAAGGTTTTCTTCGCCCTGGATCTATTTTAAGTCTCATTTTAAAATTTGCTCCACCACAGTCCTCTGACACGCCTCTCATGTTGAAACTCACATGATGAGTTTCAAATTTGACTACAGTTTAAGACCTCTGATGGTTATGATCTGAGTTTGTGGTTTTAAACGGCCAGTTTAATCACACTAGCTAAATTACACTTAACCCTTTGGGGTGCTGCAGGCAAAAGGACAACTCTATAGTTGCACTTTTTACTGACTGACAAAGCTAATTGCTGCTTTGCTTTGGGGTCAACATCATTCACAGGTTGCTATTACCTAGGTGTGGTCATCACTGAAGCTTGCTTGGAGTTTACCTCCCACAATTCAACTGTTTTCATCATCTCTGTTGGTTGTGTCACAACAATATTTTGATGTCTAGTAACATATTCCCTTGTTCTTTTCCTCTGCTCCTTTTCTTTCACAGCATCCCATGGTGTTGTGAGTCTGCGTCTCACCATGCCACCATCGACCGAGAAAATAATCCTCTGGCAGGGCGGGTATGATTCACACTCTGGACACCTGTAATTTTCAAATTTATTGCTTGATTACAAAAGCACTGCAGTCAAAGGGAGACAAAGAAAAATAAAGTTTCCATAATTCCTTTTCCACTTTTTAATTCATTTCCCGCATTCAAATCATTCAGGAGGAAAATTGCTTCAAGCTCTTTTTAAAGTGTTCAGTAAATGTTGAAAAGTTATGATTTGACATTCCTTTTTCTATATAAGGTGTTTCTCTATATACAAGGTGCCTTGTAAATATTTCAGGACACTTCCATTTAAGTTCAGCACACAAACAATTAGTATCTAATTAATGTTTATGGTGGGTAAAAGAACCATGGACTCTGTATTGTATTGTACAAAAGTCTGCATGAAATCAGCAGTCTAGTAATATTGGCTTCCTTTTAAAGCCAGTATGTGGTGGTCGCCCTATCATCATCTCTGACTTTGAATCAACCCAGAAACAGACAAGGGGGTGGAGTTATGGTGGATCTTAAACATCCTAACAAACAGCTAAAATTTATTTGCCTGTGGTCATCTATCTCAATGTTATGCATCAGTCATATTCTCTAAACCAAACAAGAGAGCACTCAGGTTACGGGTAGGGAAAAGGACAGTGTGTAAATGTTTAGAAAGTGGTCAGTTCGGAATTGGGACATAGATAACCAAATTTATATTTTTGTTCAAAATACTCATTGCATAATCAGAAAAACATTTATTAGTCAGTAATACATATTTTTCATGGTAGCTTTAGTAATAGTTTATCAGCCTGATTCAAACTCCAAAGCCCTTCTTCTTGAATTTAGGCCAAAAGGCCACAGTCTGGCCACGACAACAGAGGATTTTTTTTTTTTTTTTTACCAGATTTTGTCATGTAAATGTTCAGGTTAGGGGGCATGACCTGATTCCAGGCTTATTGCATCTCAGTATTTATCTAAATAATTTGCAAGTACATGGTGATTATGAGACTATTTAATTACTCTCCAATCTCAATCATCAGCTGTCTACAATGTTATACATGCATATCCTATAAAAGCAGACTCTGTTTTTGTAACTTAAACCTTACCTAACAAGGTACACCTCATCAAGGTTCTCACTGCTGCTTGTCTCTGGCTAAGACAAGTACAAAGCATCTACAGCCAGAAGCATTTTAATCTAATGCCTTTAATTTACTCTTAAAAACAGGAGGAGACATCCTCCCTTCGATCCAAATATTATGTAGCAGATTCCAGTCTGCAGGAGTAGCTTATCTGAAACTTCTTTTACCCATCTTAAGACAAACTTTGGGATGGATATTAAGAATAAGTCATGTCTGAGTCTTAAGTTGCTCAATATTTATTATTCTACTGTCTCTGCTCTGCAGTGGGCTTGCCATATGAGCCAATGGACTAAAAGACAGATGAAACAATGGTGTTGTTGTAGGTCTGCTTGGGGAGACGAGGTGAACAAGCCATTTTGAGCAGTGATTAGTGCCTATAAAGGAGGGGCAGGGGGAAGTCCTGATACCACAGACTTTTTTCATAAGCTACACGTAAGTGGTCCAGTAGTCTGAATTATGTGGTAACCTTGAGCCCCAACAAGGTCTTTGCACCCCTGAATGGCTTCACTTTTTAATAAAAGGGATGCTTCTTGGCACATCTTGTTTGATCAATTGCTCTTTAATGTTATAATTTTAATACTGACTTTTTCATATAGTAGCTACACACATCCCTAAATAGCCTGAAACCTCACAAAGAAAAGACTCTTTGTATTGGTGAACACAATAAAACATGTCCCAATTTGATGATCCCTAATACTTGTTGGTGGAACAAAACAACCTTTGTTTCCCTTCAAATTTCCTTACCGTTGACAGGATTTAGGACAAATGTTTGAAATCAGCTATTTTTCAGCATTTATTCTTTCCCGTAACTAAATCTCTTGTATTTTGTTGTTGTTAATGTGAGCTAGTGGAAGGTATCTGACAATGAGATAAAACCTCCAAGTCCTTTGTGAACCAAGAAGAGAGGCTTTGGTTGCTGAGTACATCTCACTTCTCTAGCAGTGCCAAAAGCCAGGTCTCTTACAGGCAGAGAAAGAGAATTGTTAAGATGAAAAATGAAAGACGTGTAGACAGAAAGAGGATAGACTTGAAAAAGGCCACGACTCCTGTTGTGTTGAAACATCACAGTCATTGTTCAGAGGGGACTCCGGGAAGCTAGTTTCTCTTTTTTCATCTCAAGCATTCATTTGTTCCACTTTCATTTTCTCTTTTATCCAGATACCCCTCGCACCTTCCTGAACCCCCCAGCAGCCTCACGCCTGTTGTCATGGTGTCATTGTCGCTTACTGTTGGTGCTGTGATTAGCCAGTGAACTGCAGCCACGTTTGCAAGTGCACATCCTGCAGCCCGTCAAAACAATTTCCTCCTGCAGACCCTGCCAGATTGAGTAATGCAATTTAGTCTTCTACTTTTATTACCTTTCAAAATGAGCATGCAGAGAGAGCAGGGAGACAGGGAAGCCCACGCGCAGCACATCTTGAAAAGTCATTTTCTTAAGAGGTGTCGAGGAGGAGAAACGGAGGCGTCTGATTGGTGTGTAGATTAGTGTGGTGGCAGGGGAGGGGGTTCAGGGGTTAATCTGCTTCTCTTTCAGAGGTGTAAGTCAGCAACTGTCACTCCTTCAATTAAAGTTAGGCCCACACCCCCTTCACTTCACTTCACATACCCCTCACACCCCCATTTATTTTGTCATCCATTTCACTACCCCTTATTCCCATGACAACATTATCTGAAAACAACTTACTTTCTGTTGATGGCATTATGAATCCCTACCTAAGCATTTTTTTTTAACATTAGCTTCTGCTTCATGGTAAGATGGCAAGGCCATGGTCAAGTAAGCCATAGCAGGTAAATGTAAGCATTTAATGTAATAAGAGGACATGTTACGACTTGTTTTTTAGCCTGTATGCCGTTACTTAGACAGATGAGTGGAGAGATTTGGAGACCTGAGGCAAAGAGAGTTCATATGACATGAAGAACAGAAGCCATGGGCTAAATTTAAGCCCTTTCTATCTGCTTTAAGGACAACAACCTTTTGTACACGGGGTGCACAGACATGACCACCAGGCTGTCAACGAGCCTGCAAAATAAGACCTTTGGGGAATTTAAATTGTCAACTTATTATTCTAGTCTTTAAATAGGAGTACTGTGTGGCAGTCTTATGCCTCTGCAAGATGTAGAGTGGTGCAGGGATGCCATATTTTTGTAGGTCAACCTAGATGTTGACATCAAGCAGGTTCTGATTAAAAGCTTGTTAGATTTCTCTATGTGCTCTTTGATCATTACTGATAATAAGATATCTGGATCATAATAATCTCAAAAATGAATGTAACTTCCACAGTTTTTAGGATAAACATAATTGGCAAGAGTAAAAAGGTATTATTAAGAATTACAACTTAAAAGCAGCTGCAACACTTCCAACATATGACACAATATTGTAACCTCTTGTTTTTAAAATTTCCCCTTAATCTTAAAGACCTGATGAAGTTGGTGCTCATGGCTGTGGTTACAGTTTAGTATTGGCGTCATTTTTGCAAAGGGTAAAGTGAATCCTTACTAAAAAGTCTAGTATTTTTGCTATTTAAATAAATAAAAAAAATTGCATTCACAAGCAGAGAATGATAATTACAGTTATGGCCTTGACCTTTGACTTGATTTGACCTCTAAAAATTGAAGTATTAGACTCACTAGACAAGTGAATATTTGTGCAATACTTGATGAAAACCCTTGACTTTTACCTGAGGCCTTCAAAAATGATCCATCTGTCCTGTGTCATGTTGCACATTTTTGCATGTTATGCATTTCTATAAGTTTAAAGAAAATTCCTTAAAGCATTCTTGTGATATCCTGTTTACAAAATTGCCCTCACAAGCAAAATGTAAACATGGGACTTTGACCTTTGGCCTCCAAAGTCAGATCAGTCCATCCTTGAGTCACTTCAGACACTTGTAACAAGTTTGATGAAGTCCCTATAAACATTGTTGAGATTATGTGTATACAAGCAAAGCATGACCACTGTGATGTCAACCTTCGACCCCCTGAAACCTTATTAGTTCATCTTGAATGTAGCTGGACATGTGGCAAAAGTTGAAAGAAAATACCTGAAAGACTTTTTGAGATATCGTGTTAATAAGGCCATGACCTGAAAACAAGACGCCTGCACCCTCAGATGTCGCAGCATGGAGACTGAAAAGTTCTGCTTCTGTCAAATAATACCACGACTAATGGGCATGGCTTTATTTCATAAGTTTACAAATTTATTCTCAATAAATTACAAGATAAGTCCTGTGAATATTTTTAACTTTATTTTGAAAATTGTACACTTTAATCTTGTAATAATACAATGTTCCCTTCTTTAGGCATTCTTCTGCTAAGTCTACCATTTTTATCATTTAAGTTTTCAACACAAATCTCATAAATGTTTTTCTTTTTTTTAATATATATTGCTTTAATTCTCCAAATGACCAACACAGTCCTCAAATTCTTAACATTTATCTCATGAGCCCTCATTTCTAATGTCATAGTAGTACTGTTTTCTTATCTTATAACTCTGGTATTGTAAATTTGTCACTCTTGAAGTCGTACATTATGACTTTCCTCAGTTACAACTTGTTTCTCATACAAAAATAGCACAATAACACTGTGGCTCCAAAGTAGTTTCACTTCAGGACCCTCCAGCATCTCCATGATGCAAAAATTGTAAACAGAGCTTTGAAAAATTTTAACCCCTCAGTTTTTTTCTAATCGAATAGGCTCCTGATTGGCCAAAAAAAAGGACAAATGAAAATGTTTTCCAAGCCTGTCATTAGAGAGGCCCAGAGACTAAATGTATGGAGAGATGCCAGAGAGCAAAGGAGGACTGACCCCTGGTTAAAATTCTGTGGTGCAGCATAATCCAGATCTTTTTAGAAGATGCAACAGAAAGATGGACAAATGCCCCCAAAATTAAAACTTATGTGCACCACTGAACTTGTTTCTCACATGCAATATGCGTTACTGAAATCCTTCTCCACAGCTTAATATCAGTGCACTTGCTGATAAATTGGAATTAAGTTTTCAATGGTAGAGAGGACTAAGAGGCAACATGTCTGTCTGTCTCCAAGCATCCTCCTTTCATGCTCTTTGGTGCACATAATACAGCCAGAAACACAGAAAAATACACATTTTAAGGGCTCCATATTTATGTATCTATTGTATTCATATATTTTACAGAAACACTGATAAGAACTACTAATAATTGTGCTCACATGTTGCATGTAGGAGAGAACTACTTTTAAAGGGAATAAGAACTGACACTTTTGTTGGTTTGATTATCTTTTGCACACAATATACTCATGTATAATTAGATACATAATCCTCCCTCTATGTGCTCTGTACTTGGCTTTGGGCTATGGCTGTGAGCTGTCTAGATTACAAAATAAACAAACACATCCAAAACCAGTGTGCCATGTGCTTTTAGATAACTTGCCTCACAGCATCAAAATAGGAATAAAGATATTTTGAAAACAACCAGGGAATTCATGTATCAAAGACTTATTTATTTGCTTATTTTTTATTTATTTCCTTTTTTATGTATTTGGTTTTTTTTTTGTTTGTTTGTTTGTTCCTAGTACACAATCCCAACCCTGAAAAGAACATGGTGCTCCACCTTTAATTCCAAACCACCTTGGTCTTTAAACAGCTGCAATAGCAAAGCCAGACATACTGTTGAAAATAAATCATGGCTGGTGAAAATGATGAGTGGAAAGTAACTTCAGAATACCACACACTGCAGTGGCTTTAAAGCAAAAAATGTTATTGTTAAGTCATGATTATAACCAAAGCCTGACTCAACTGTGTGTGTAAACCCACTGAGTAAGGGTGTAACAAACCATTGATGTATATTGACATATTGATAAGTGGATCAAATATGCATTCACACTGATTGAAAGTCAAATATTAATTTAAACCACTGACTAAAGGACACTGTATTATTTTGAAATTCCCACTGCATGCCCATATGACAATTCTTACCCAGCCATGCTGTTTCCTGTGGTTCAAATGGGCTAGGGCTAAGTTTACATGCTGACCACCTTTACAAAACCATTTATGATCAATATCACTTCAACCTTCGTGGAAAAAATCTCCCCTTACTTCATCATTTCCTCCGCCAAGGAGGTTATGTTTTTGCTAGCATATGTTTGTTTGTTTGTTAGCAAGATTACACAAAAACTACTGGACAGATTTTGCTGAACTTTTCAGGAGATGTTGGTAATGGCCCAACTTAAAAATGATTAGATTTTGGTGGTGATCCAGATAACTGCCATTTGCGAATGATCATTTTTGCTCAATATCTGTCTAACTTATAATGATATCAACATGATTCCAAGATGGAACAGCAATATGTGAGCTACCTTAGCAGTGGTTTGCCCTCTCCAAGTGCTTTCTAGTTCACCAATTTTTTTGCTGCAGTATCGCTTGATTCAGACTCTGTGTGTAAAAACAGAAGTGTAAAACCTGCTGTCAATTGTCTGCTTGGATTAATTGGGTGTCTTTTTGTGTATCACAGTAATATATCTAATTAATGAGCTGCACAGATGACAGAAGCTCTCTCTACTTCCCCTCTTACGTTTGGAGCCACCGTGTGTCCAATAGAATGCTGCCCTGTATTTTTATTAAAATACAGATGAAAGAAAATTAATCATAATCCTTTCTGCATCATCTCTGTCATAGATTTAATCTCATTAAAATCTCATGACACATGAACTACCAACTACTTATACCAAATGATATGAGGTTGAGTAATGCAAAACTAACAGTTTTAGTTCACATATGTGCACTTATATCCAAAAGAAATTTGAAAACAGAAAAACAAGGAATCAAAATTGAATTATGATTATAAAAGGAGAAGAAAAGGTACAAATTAGTAATTACAATTTTTCAGAGCATAGAAACAGCTAAAGATTCTTTTAGAAACAAATATTTGGTGCCTAAAATGTTTGCTGTTTGAAAGTCATCATAATTGAACCCAGATACTCATAATTATGTTCATAATGAAATGCTGTCAGAGGCATTAATTCATTTATCATACGTTAAAAAAACAACAGAGCAGTAAGTTTCTGACAGTAAGAATGATTATTCTATTTTTGAGTGATAGAGTAGCCACATTAGCAATGAAATAGTAAAAACTGCTTGTTTTGTTATCACACGTGTAATTATGTTATATTTGTACATTATATTTAAGCTGACACATCTGACTGTTCAATATATTACACTAGTCCATCTGGAAAACAGCCTACAGAAAGTGTTTAGGAATGGGTAGAACCTTTCAGTAGCATATCAAGCAGGTGATTGACAGATTGTTCGGTCAAATCACATTCAATATGGGCCAATCAGATAATATAGTAGGCGGGAGCTACTGCTACGTTGTGAAATACATGACTTAAGCCACTTTGTATGACAAATTTTTCCCAAAACATATTAGAAATGGAGTGGAAATATCCTTTATATCCAGTGCTTTTTAGTGCTGTTATTTGTTTTTCATTCAATAAAGAAATACGGTCCAGATTGGACAAACCCACTTCTGAAGCTGTTAGCATCAATGCTAACCTCTGAACAAGCAGTCACCTCCTCCTGTCATCTTGTTATATTGTCCAGCACCAATTGCAGGCTCATAAATCTAGTTGAATTGATATTGTATCATAGCTATCTTTGTAATACCGCCAAATACCGTGTTGTTGCAAACCGTGGTGAGACTAGTGATTTACACCCCTAATACTCAGTATCAGTGACATTTTGTATCATCAAAAATGAATAAAAAATACTTATGTTGATTGTCTTATTCAACCTAGCACTAACAGGATTAGTAAATGGGACACTCAACCAGACGACTCTGAAGAAAGGACACCCTGGGGTCAGATAGAGGTGGAGTACAGAAGAACCATTTGGTGATCGGACATTGTCTGTACTTAAGTGTTGCTCCCACTTTTGAATTCAAGCGGAAACATTTCACTCACTGCATGCCTGTTTGACTGCCTCGTGCAAGATTGTCACCGTTTCACCCCCAGTGCTTCAGCTGCGACTTATTGAGCGACTTTCTCTCCGACAGCCGTGCTAGAAAGGGACGGGGGCAGTAAACAGTGTTAAAGGCATGCAGCTTTCTTGCCCTCTGCTGCCAGCATGCAGATAAGAGCATTAGAGCTGTTTTTCCCTTTCTGGCCTTTCGATTTGCTGCTATTAGACACTCTCTGCAAAAATGAAGGAGATGGGTCTGACTCTGAATGGGTTTAGCTGGATGGCTAAGTTTGCAAAAATAAGTTTTATAAAAGATTTCAATATCTCTGCTTTTCTATAATACAATAAACAAGCAATTAAAATGGAAATGGAGGAAATAATAAGGCAGAGTTGAACAGGACAAGGACTTTGCATTTTAGTCTGTTTTCCAGTTTGCTGTAAAAGACAGGAAAAAGGGGGCCTTGGAAAGTGCTTAACACCTTATCTATGGCAGACACATTTATTGATTATAGAATTTAATTTTGGCTTCTTACCTTCATGTGACTTCTTATGAGTTCCTTTCTGCAGCGTCCTTGAGCTGTCAGAGTTATTTGAGATGGGCTGTTTATTTTGTAAAATTCTTAAAGTATTAAGTAACTTTGTCATGTCCCCTGCTGCGTCAGACAGCTCAATAAACCTTTTTTCCCTTCCTCTCCTTTCTTTCTTTCCCTGTTTCAGTGTTCAAGAACCCAGTATGCAAGGTGTACAGATTTCAAACAGTGGACAGCAAATGGATGCTAGTGCGGGAACAAATGGAGGAGTGCACATTATCCTTTAGCATCCCCAAGCAGCTGCTCTCACTGTACATCCAGGAGGACATGAGCAGGTGAGTCACTCTGAAATCATACTGGATGTCACTGCCAGCTTTCTCATTGCATCAGGTGCCTTGTTTCCCTTTTTGTGCAGGCATCATGAAACCTTTGGAAGGAGAACAATCAAAAGTTCAAAGTAAAGCTTGCGGTGTTACCTCACTTCCTGTATATTAAGAGCATGGGGTTTCTTGACAGTATTTCTCGACCCAGTTCTGCGATCTAAATGATTATTTAAAAGTTCCGCCTGTATTTGCAGGGGGGTGAATTATTCAGATCTGCTTAACACTTCAAAAGAGGCTCCTCAGTCCATGGATACAAAAAAATGGCAAACACTGTCTGTATTTCAAACACAGGCACACCTTTTCCTCTTCCTCCCACTAAGCATTTAAAAGGAACAACACACTTGGAACTTTCTGCCACTTGTGCTGAATCAGACAGAAACTTCCATTAGTTATAGGTTTGAGTTAAGAAAGTTTTTGTTTGAGTACTTGGTTTATAGGCAACATCCGTGACAACTTAAAACAACTGCTCGTGAATCAGAACAGCAGGATGATCTGGAGTTGTTCCAGAGGCAAATTAAAAAAAGGATAATGTACAGTCAGGCAAACAAACTAGCTCTGGTAGCCTTTTTTTGTTTAATTCAAAATTACAATACAGGCAGGGGTATTGGTATGGCAGAGTGGCAGCAAATGCACATTGAACACATACTGAGACGTGGCCACTAGTCGCGTGCGATGCAAATACAGGGCCAATACTTTACTGATACTTTTTAATACTCAAGGTGGATGCATCATCAAATTGCAAAATCTGAGTAAATTTAATGACCTTTATGTGTTTTTTTATTTTTCTTTGAATTATTTATTAGTTAAAACCTATGCCTTCTACTGAGGTGAGCCAAACTGCACTTAGCTCACCTAAAAGAGGTGGTTTCGACTTGTTTTCAATCAAACCCTGGGTGGTACATTGGCTGTGAAGACACAAGCGACACAGGCAGTAACACAAACTGGGTGATGAATTCATTCATCACACTGCTGAGGTTATATAAGCACCAGTAGTAGTCATAGTAATTGCATTACAGGTACCAGGCTGATAACAAGGTACCGCTAAATGATAATGTTCTGGATCCCACAGCGTCAATTCCTGTGTACAAGCACAACAATAAATTCCCATGCTGTCTGGTGTCCTCTTTTCTTTGTGCACAGTTTGTTTACACTTACATCATAATGCATGCCCCACTTTGATGAACATGCTTACCTTTGTAATCTGAATAAATGTAAGATTATAATCCTTACAGTCTTATGTAAGACAGTTTACATCCAAGTATGAACATGAAACAATTCAGGGGAAATATGCAAATTTAAAGCATTTTTTCAACTGATAGGAACAAAGTAACTGAGCTATAGGTGTGAAACCCCCTTAATGTATATGTTAATGTCACTTCTGCTGTAATAAAAAAAGACTAAAGATGACACATTTAAAGAAATGAACCAAAAACCTTCCAAAAGGAATATCACCCGGCCAAAAGAGCTCACTAACATTGTAATGTTTTTAACATTTTTTCTGAGTAATCTTGAACACAGTCATAATAGTCTGTCACCAAACTATATCATAACTCTGACATATGCACGATCCATTGTCACATATGAAACTGATTAAAAGTTTTTCCACAATCAAGAAAAGGTTAACAGAGCAGACAGTAAACTCCTGTCAAGTTTAATTAGTGTGAGAATGAGAACATGTGGAGATGAGGTCAGGAGCAGATGATGTTACATCCGTCACTGAGTCTGAGTCCATAATCAGATCAAATCACCCCCTCCTCCAGGACAGACCACTGTCTGTCAGGGTAGATCATTATTCAGCTAACCTGGTGTCCCTGGGAACCCCTTCTCATACAGACCACAAAACAGCATATATGTAGACACACTTACATACAGGTCGGTGGTCTTTCTTTATATTCCTTTCAGTTCCAGGAAAGGACTCAGAAAGAAGGAATCAGAGGCTTGGATAGTTGGTGGTTGGAGGAGAGACTTTGACTTGTAATCGCTTTGTGACTTCAAGGACACATTCACATGCAGGTGACACACACAAAAGCAGAATCATAACCTCTGCCACACACAAAAATCCAGCAGACATCATTGATCGATTGACCAGACAAGCTGCAGTGTCTGCTTAGCCAGAATCTGTCACAGACCTGGACTGATTTTCCCATCCGTCCTCTTAACCTTCTTGTTTAAATAAAAGATAATCTTCTACGCTAACTGATCATTTGTATCAAAACTAAATTTAGAAGACAATTATAGAGTATTTATCAAATGTCTTATCTGCATAATGCAGCCTGTGAGCACACAGCCGGCTTAAAACCATGACAAGCACAGGCACTTTACTGCATTTATTAAAAAACACGTGTATCATATCTTCTGCACCTCTCCCACAATCCTCTTTGAATGTCATATTCCTACATGCTGCCTCTACGTTTAGCTGTTCCCCTCAGTCTCCAGCTTTATGTTTTTAATGATCTGCAAAGTTGGGTGTGCAGCTGATGGCTGATTGTGGGTGGCTTACTTTGCTTTCCCTCTGTGATTATCTTTTCCATCCTCTTGTTGGTAGGCTTTTAATATCCACTGTCATGTTTTAATTTAAACACAGAGGTGGCTGTTACTTCTTTGTCTCTGCGGTGAAGACATTGTTACTCGTGTTTGTGTGTGGTAAAGATAATTAATGTGTGTGTTGTAAAGTGTCAACGTGTGGGCGTCGATTAAACCCCATTCATTAAGAGCTGTCGCTTTCTCATTAATGAAAAAAAAACATGTCCCCCTTTTTTTCTCCTGGTAATGAACAAGTGTTGCAGTTGTGTTTGAGATCATACAGGTGGCATTTTGATTTGAGTCAAATGAACAGCAAGACAGTTTTCAGCTACATGATTAAGTATCAAACTCCCAGTAATGCTATCACCTACCCCCTCTTTTCTCTTGTGTTCCTTTCACATCTGTGGGTTTGTTTTTTTTTTTAAATAACCTTCTTTTTACATGAATCACTTTAAAATCATGTTAGTATGACAGTCTGTAGCTTTGTGTTTGTTTATACTGAAGTTTTAGTAAGTGGTCTCGTTTAATGATTAAGCAGAATTAAACTGTAATGTATCTTTCCAAAAACATCATGACCCACTGAAAATGGCTTTGGTCCTCATCCTGCCAGTGGAGAACTGAGGTTTTAGAGCAGAGGTCACTAAACCTTTTGAGCCTGAGAGCTACCCAGAAGATGAGAGGTATTTTAGAGGGTTGCCTGTTTCATTTATTGTTTCTGAATAATGAGATTTGTATTGTTGAGCTTAAAACAGTTACCTCTGCTAGAGGTTATGTTTTTGCAGGCTTTTGTCCGTTTCTTTGTCTGTCTGCTGTCTCACTGTGAGCAACACAACTCAGAAAATCTCAACAGATTTTGATGAAACTTTGGTCATGGCACAAGGAAGAATAGATAAAGTATTGCTGATCCAGGATTTTTTTTAATGATCTTTTGACATCGCATGACAGGGCAGTTTTCCCCATTTTTGCAAATAAGTCAAACTCTTCTCAACAGATTTTGATTTTTAGGAAATATTGGTCAAAGCAAAAAGCACAAAGAGGAGCTCATAAGACTTTGGTGGTGTTCTGAATCTGAAAGGATATTTTAATATTGGACAACAGGGCAGTTTTCCAAATATTCAAGAATAACTGCCAACAGAGTCAGAAATTCCAATGGGGAGGCGTGTGCTCTCAGAGCACTCCTAGTTAATAATTTGGAATTGATAGGCAACATATGATGCTATTTTTTTACTCTTAATGACTATGCACAGTAATTTTATTTCTTTATTTCTTTCTTTCTGAATTCATCTCACACTTGAAACTGAAATCAAAGTCAAAACAAAACAGTACATAAGTACACCAAACAACTGTACGTGTCCATCAAATAAATGAATACATATATGTACATACATATGTATGTACACAACACACACGTTTAAGAGGGAACAGAATGAAGCAGAAAGCTTGTTTCTATTTTTTATTTTCAGGATACATGTGACTTTGTTTTTTTGGCATCTGTTTAAGTCTTTCAGAGGCTGCCTGTTCAGAGTCTTCTCCTCTCTTTTTGTCTTGTTTAAAGCTTTGCTTTAGACACTGTGTTGTGCCAGTTCTGTTGAATATAACCATCAAACATGATGATCAAGGCTGAAGTTTATACTTACTGAATTTATATTTACAGCCACTTTAAACAAGAAAGATTGACCTGAATAGAAGCATTTTGACTCTTCATCTGCCATTTTCAGTTCACATTGCTGTGATGCATGAGCTTCACAATCTAAGATGTTCTGTCTACAGTAGACTTAAGGTTTTTTTCTTCTTGTGTCGAGGAGTAAAAGAAATGCAAAATCAGCTTCAGTGCTTGATGACTGTTTTATTTTGTATTGCAATTTTTTTTGCATTGAATGGAAACAATCCCATCAGACTCGGTGTGCAAGTTTTCTCTGCATTTATAATCGAATTATGCTCACAAAACTATTTTTCTGATTCAATCCAAGACCTTAATACTTCTGTGCTAAATGAAGTGAGGTCATTTTAAACTGCCCTGTTTTGGGTGGCCAGGAATGGGAATAAGTAGTCTAACATCTTTTATTGAAATGCTTGGTGTTGATTGAATGTTGGAGATACCTTATAAATCCTTATAAATAAATAACATGGACATGTCAATCTTTAGATATGTTTATTCTTTAGAATATTATTTGACCTCCTTGCTGATCCAAGTGAAACTGTAACTCATTTTGTTAGAAAAGCTTGTTATCTAGCATCCCATAACATAAAGCGCAACCAGTGTGCAAGGCATTTGTTTACCTATGCAGTGAGAAAAGCAGGCTGTGATGTAATGATATCAGGACAGCCCCTCATAAGGGTGTACTTTGGCCTGTTTTAAAGAGTTCAAGTTTGACCATGTAACAAACCAAAGAAAAATGCAACAACAAAACATCTTTTGATATCTGGATCAGAACAAGACTAGTGAGCTGTATCTGTGGATCAGCCAAAGATTCAATACAATAGCTAAATTTCATTCATTGTCCTAAGGCAGGTAAATACAAAAAAAACCATAAAATAATCTGACAGTTATATACAGATGAAAATGATTGTAATAATCATCACAGTGCACTAACAAACTTTTACAAACACAATGGATGCATTCTAACAGCCAATACATTGGAAAATTTTTAACTTCTTTATATATTTGTTAGTTTTGATAAGAATTTTTGCCATGTGTGTTGGTTTGTTTCAATCAATTCCTATTTCTGTTGTTTAATTGACAAGCTTGACCTGAGAGAAGCAGGTTTTGGCCTCATTTAAAATGATTTTGATGTTTTGAGGAAATAATTTGAGGAACTTATATCATTTCCCTTTATGCTTATTGATTTCTCCCACTTAGCTATGCGTGTCCCTTTGTGTAATGTCTTGCATAGGGTTGCCACCCGTCCTGTAAAATACAGAATTGTCCCGTATTTTACACTTAAAAATTGCGTCCCGTTTTGAATCAATACGGGACGCGGTTTGTCCCGTATTTCCGATTTACCTTGAACGCAGCACCATTCCCCTCAAAGTCAACACCCGCTAGCTTCCGCCTACTCATAGCGGCACTTGGTTTGGTTGGTTGGTTGATTTTCGGCATGAGGAATAAGTGCTCATCATTGATGGGGTGAGAGAAAGTCATGGGAAATCAGAGGCAAACATGTCTGCGTCTGCGGCTGCATCTGGTACTCCGCACCGTGCCCCATTGAAACGCAAACGGATGCAGAAATACAGACGTGAGTGGGAAAGTACAAATGACTGGCTTGACAGTGTCAGTGAAAATTAATATATAGGAACAGATGCTCTGTGGAACTTATGAGAAGTGAGCTCTTGATCACTCTTAACTTTGAGCAGTCCTGTTCAGAGCTCTCCTGCAGTGTTTTGAAAGACAAACAGCTACTCGGTGTTTCAAGAAGTGACAAGAAGTACACATGGAAGAAAAAAGTAGCACATTTAGTAAGAGAGAAGGCTGTTGACTCTTTGGCATGGACTACTGCTCCACACATGAAAGAAAAGAAAACCTTTTTGGTAAACAGATCACTTTGTAAAACAGAGATGTGGGCAGAAGGATAGTTTTATAGTTTTAATGTTTGTTATTTGCACACCAAAAATTTGTTTGGGGTTTCTTTCATTTGTGGTGAAACGGGAAACAGAAAAGATATAAAATTATTGACATGAAAAGTCAGGTGTGCACAAGTTGCAACGCCATCCTGAGATGATATTATTTTCTATAATCATTCCTACTTTCTGAAAGTTGTTGTGTTCTCCTGCACCACATAGTTTTTGAAAGCGTCAAAGCATTTGCTTAATTATAATTTAATAAATTGATGCTAAGTTAATAAGTAATTTTAAGTTAAGTTTTAAGTTAACGAGCTTGTATTTACTCAAGTTGTTATTAAATTGTTGAGTCTGCTTAGTTTTACGTTTGCAGATATTTTGTGAAAAACTGTGAAATAAAGTACTTAAAAATTGAACTAGTTATCTAAGGGCCACGTCTCACATTTCTATAACCTCCTAGCACCAATATACAGATCAGTTGTGGAGAAGAGCAGGGTAGACTGGGAAACTGAGCTACAGATAAATATTTCAGATATTTCTGGAAAAAAGCACTTGGTGCAATCAGTTCTTCTTCTAGTTGTGCCCGACTTTCCATGAAACAGTTTAAAGTACTATTTAGATTGCACTACAGCAGAGATAAACTCTTCAAACTGTATCCTGACAGAATATCTGAAGCTTGTGACAGTTGCTCACAGATACCATGCAACTTGACACACATGTTCTGGTCATGCTCGAAACTGTCCAGCTTTGGGCAACCCTTTTTTAAATCCATTTCTGACATCCTAGGCCTAGCAATAAGTCCTTCTCTTTGGGGTGTCTCCTGATGAATTGGTAACTACTTCTATGCAGAACAGAGTTATGGCTTTTGCTTCCTTAGTTGCACGTAGGAAGTTCTCCTCTTATGTAAATCTTCCCAGCAACCGTCTTTTAAATCCTGGTTACACGATTAAATTTACTGAAACTTGAAAAAAATCAAATTCCGGCTTAGAGGATGTTCCCAGATGTTTTACTCTCATTGGGGTCCACTACTGAATTATGTGAATAGACTCCCGGCTGCTGATGTATCTCCATGACATGACTTTTCCTTCACTTCCTTTGCCCAATGAGGTCTTGCTATGTCCACTCCCCCTTTTGTTTATATATTTGTTTTTTTTTATGTCCCTCTATACTCAGACTGACATGTGATTTTAGGCAGGCTGGTATTTAATCCGTGCGGAATCCATTAAGAGGCAGGAAGCAAACAATGGTAACCAATGGCATTTAACCTTAAAGCACTTACAACTGATTTTACAGCAACAACTTGACAACTTGATACATATTTATGTAGGCGTGCAATTAAGCAGCTATGTGTGGGTGTGTGGATGAGGGTTTGTGTATATGGGTGCATGTACACCCGCAGGTATGTTGGTATGGTTAGGTAGATATGTATCTGTATGTATGCATATTTTTGTACGTGGCTTGTTAAGACATGTGAGGACCTTGGGATGGGTGGGAAGGGTGTTCAAGATGTTGGAGATTGTTCTGTTCTGTCTGGTTTTGTTTTGTTTTTTGTTTAATAAAATATATTGAAAAAAATAAATTAACTAGTACGTTATTAAAACAATGTCTTACTATGATTTACCACAACTGATGCCCCACCCCACTATTAGGCCATTGGCGGTTGGGCCCTTGCAGTGTTGTATCCCCGCTGCCAGGGGAGTCCTTTATTTTTCTGCGTGAAAGGTGGCAACCCTAGTCTTGCATCTACAAGGGGAAGTCAGCAGGAGCAACATTAAAGCAGTCGAGGAAGTAATAACAGCATAAATGAAACAAAGGTGGTCCAAAGTGAGGCTTATTTTTTACACAGAATGACTTGAATTGCCCAATGTGCAGCTTCTGTGCCTGTGTGATCTCAAGCAAGGGGGAAAATGTTGATAACGTGCTAAAACATTTTGTCAATCCATGACATTAGATATGACGAATGCCATTTGTTTGACATTTTGGATAAAACAAAAGCTATGAAGTCTTAGTTTTTTCAGATAAACATTCAGCAAAAATTGACCTTGAAGGAAATTAATAAAGAAAAAACTCATCAATAAAATTAATACTGGCATTAGTATCAATTAATCACTTCCTATTCCTATCCTCAACTCTGAATTTTCAACATTTAAACTTCTTTACATTAAGGACGAACATGTTAATTGCACTCTCAAAAATGACAGAATCCAAGCAAGGGACTGAAGAATTTTTGCACTTTTGCTAGCACTTAGTAACCCTTTGCTTCCTTTTAATGTGCCTTTCTTTAATCACGCGCTTACTCAAAGCACACAATAGCCTGTTGATGAATGCAGCCATATATCTCTCTATCTGCCATCGCCTTACCTTATTACAGTCATTAAGCAGGCAGAAAAAGCTCTTCTTTAGTTTATTATCTGTTATTTCACAAGGATCATTCCCCCTGACCTCCACCCCACTCGTCCACACACTAAATCACAGATCTTTAAGAGGACGGAAATCAAGGTGGTTTCATGCTGAGAAGCACAAATCACAGGGACTGAGGCACAGATAGATAAGTCAGAGTAAATGGTTGCAATTTCTCAGAGAACACTGAACAATTGAGTTCCATGCTATGTGTCCCTGTGATTTAGACCATCAAATTAGATCACAATTTCCTGTATTGGTTTGAATGACCCATTTATTTTATAAGTGGGCACTTCACCTGAAGTGGGTACCTGGAAACAAAACATGTGATTGAGACAAAGAGGAAATGGCTAGCTTATATCTCACTAGCTGGAAAATTTACTTCAATTCCACTATCTGATGTCAGCGCTTGATTCAGCCTTAGACTTAAATTAGCACACATCAGTGAATAACAAGTGATTTTCCTTTATCTGGATCTGTTGTTTTTCTTTTTTAAGAAATGCTGCTAAATTTCTCCTTTGTGTTCATTTCAGAAGAAGCTGTTTTTAGCCCCTCTCATTGGCAAAGATGCTCATCTTGTCCAGGAATTTTTTTCTCAAAACACCTTTTGAATTAACATTAATATTTATCATTGTTCTCTGTTGAAACTCCTTTGTAATTAAGATGAGTTTCCAAAATTGTTGACATACCTTAAGTAAAAATAATACCCCCCTCAAGTGACCTAAGACAATGTGCATATCTGTGTACCTGCTTTTGATAAAATAACTCTAATTTACGCATGCTTATCAGATATGTGTGAACTTTCTTCTTTCAGTTTTTCAATTCTTTAAGTATAAGTGTATCACAACCGCCTGCAGAGCGTGTTGGCAGACTTGCTCAGCATGTGGCGCCTCTCTGCCCTGTGGTTTTTGTTAGCGGTGGTTTTGTTTATATCAAGCATAAGGCAGAGATGAATTCTCATACGCTATGGAACATTTATATTACAGTTAAATCAATTTTGTTTGTTTTTGGGTTCTGGTCTAGAAAAAAGCCTCTTTGCCAGTCATTTTTATGTCTACTGTATGTGTGTGAATGCTGGGAGATATACTGCTTAGGTTTGACTGCCCTTGAGTTTGTCCCACAGTCTGGACAGTATCCAATTTGGGTCCTTCTGTATCCTTGGTTTTACTGTTGGCAGCAGCTTCCTGACCATCACCCTGGAGTAATCTTTCCCCAGGATGCTAAGTAGTTAGATATCCCAGAGGTTCTAGTTTACCCAAATAATGAAACACAAAAACACGTTTCCCATCCAAATGAACCAATTCAGACAACTTTTGACAAATTTGCTGATATTTTCATTCATCTCTACTGAAGATTTCTTACCTTTTGCATCTTTGACGAATAGGTTTTTCTTCCAGTGCTCTCTGGAACCCAGCTAATCTTTCTTGATTAAAAAATTGTAACCACTATGTGTATTGAACTGGATATCAAGTGGAAATTCAACCTGTCACATCTCTGGTAATTCCCTAAGCTGTAATTAAACAAATGCATCTGTCATCTCTGTACAGCAGCTTCTTGCTACTTTTTAATTCAAACATGAAGCACAATGGAGTACCTTTAATTCACTCTGCTCATTCATCAAGTAAATGAGGTTATTATAGTGACACAGCAGCCAAAGTATGAATATGAGTAAGGAGAGGGGATATCAAAATATCAGTATTTTAAAGTACAAAAAGTTTTATTCCCTAAAACTCTTGCAGATTGCCTTGATTCTGTTTAAGATATTGTCCTGTTTCATTCAAAAAACATTACCAGTGTTTTGGCTATTTTACCAGTACATTTGTGATAGGTCTGTTAATGTTTTAGCCTTCAATTTTTTAAATTTGTACGTGAGCAGAGATGTTTTAAGCGCTTTTTTGGTTGAAGTTTTAAACAGGCAGCCCTTCAAGTTGACACTGTTGTGTGGCTTTCTGAGGTAAAATAATAGTAGTCATGATGAAACGAAGAACAGCAGCAGCAGGATGGAAACGATTGTTTTTCAGGAATCCCTCTGAACTTGATTGAATAATCCTTCAGTGTATATCGTTTTTTTAACACTGTAAGTTATTAAAATTGATTTTATCCAGAGAGTGGTGGGAGGCACTGATGATGATTTCCATTTTGAAAGTGTGCAATATCTCTTCAATGAAGTTACAACAGCTAACAGAACTGTTTGTGCCTTAGGTAACGGAACCTTGGAAATGACAAACAGCTCTGTTTTGTAGTAGGTTTTAAAGGCTTCACCTCAGGTTAAGGTTTAAAAAAGGGCAAAAATACATGAACACTGTCTGCATGCATCTGATGACATTTTCACACAATGGATCAATCTTTCTTTAAATTTGAAGAGTCTAACTAAAGTACTACTTTGTATTGAATTAACCCATGGCTGGCACATAAAAATGAAGTGTGTACATGTGTAAGAATATCCTTCCAGAGCTCATCAAATATGTAATCTTCCTATAATTTCCTCTCAAAGAGCCTTCACAGTATTTAATGACCACTTCAGGACCACTGTTCTGAAGGCATCCTGGGTGGATGTGCCTTAGCATAAACTCGATTGTTCAGTCACACTTTAACAGAATGCACTGTATAAAGCTTCTATACGGAACTTATCTCTAGCAAAGAACTAGTCCCTTTGGAAACAGGTGAGAACTTGGCATCATGATGTTTTTTGTAACTTGGCTGTAGCTGCCTGTTTAGGATAGTGTGTTTGATGCTACATGTGACCTTGACTCACTCTGCCTCTGTCTCTCTGGCAGTGTTTCCATCGGTCTCTGCTGTGCATTGAAAAACTTCAAAGTAATCTAAAAATAATGGACGCACCTGATGGAAATTGGTATATAGTCTGGAGAGCCATTCAGTGCCCGGTCCTTTGTTAGAGTAGTTTACCTGCAACAAAGACATAACCGATGCATTATGCATGCAAGCAATTATGGATGCTTTTCACAATGAGTCTGACCAAGGAGCATTTAAACATGCAGCCTTTCATTTTTGGACATACATTATATAAAATGTATGAGGTGTAATCACTGATGATTAAGCTAATTTACAGAAAAACAATGCCCAAGGCCCTCTGTTCATTATCCTGTATACTACATTTGATTTTTAGAAACTCTCTGCAATTTACTTTTCAATGGATCCTGGAGCTTTGGCACCTGAAAGATGTCAGTCCAGCTGATGTCACTCATTACTTGCAAATAATTAGCAAATGATAGAAGGTTTTGTTCTTATATAAGACAATCACCTTCAGAGACAGATGCACAAACTCATGCATGGCCACTTTTATTTTCTTATGGAAGATCAGAAGAGTTTGGCCTCAGGATGCAGATAGCTTAAGTATGAAACAATCACTCCAGAGTGGAGTTCTTCCTTATGTAATGGCAAAAAGTGGTTGAAGCAGGGGAGGAATTTGAAAGAGCAGGATGGATGAGTGAGCAGCAGTCCCTCTCCAGAGGGTCAGAAATGTGTTTATCCATCTCAGCGCAGGGTGCTCTGGGACATTATTATACGCAAACGTATGTCTCTGTGTTTTCAACTGGATTTTTGGTGCCTTGACAAGAAAACTGAGATAATTTAGATGCATTGATGTGCCTCAAAACTAGATCTAGCACCAGAAGAATAGTCAATTGAATGATTATAATTCAAATGTTTGTAATTGATTTCTAGATTGTTACCGTTGTACTGCTTACACTCACTGTTAACACATCCATGGGACTGTTTCAGCCCATCTCAGTCATCATAGTTTATGATGTTGTTCAACATTGCATGTTTTTCTCAGAATCCTGCAGGCCTTCAGCTATCTGTGTGCTGTCACATGTTGCTTGAGTGTACATAAATCTGACTTGGTAAATACTTGAAGTTCCTGGTAAATTTAGATATGTAAATATTGCACACCGCCCCCAGAGTGAACTACACACATGTACTGTTCATCAATTTAAAAATTGGGTGTTTAGTTCACTCATCACCAAAACTATGAGTAGACTGAGTGAACGCCCATCATATATATTCTTATATTGCTGTAGTGATGACCACCAGCATCAGTCCTCTCCACTTCATACTTATTATAGCTGTTCATGAACATTCCAGAAAAATCTCTCTTTCCACAGTTGTTGTTGATAATATCGCCATAATAACTGCCTTTACAGTCCTGTATCAAGTTAGACCCTCCTGAAAACAAGATGCCTCATCTCAAGGGACTAATCTCCAATAAATTTAATTTCAGAAATATGATAAGGAAAAAAGTTATGGTCTAGGTGTCCATGCATAAATTACGATAATGAATTTTCATTTTCGTCCCTTTGTCTCTGCCTGCCTATCTTTCTGCTTCGATCTAAATAATATAATTAAACTGAGTTAAATTACATTCAATTAAAAGAAGAGTATGGCTTTTAGCTACTCTTTTGTAAAACGTCTTGAGATAACATTAGTTATGATTTTGGGCTACACAAATAAAGATTGATTGATTGACTGATTGATTGATGGATGTAATGTGCTCATGCACAAACAGGGTTTCTGTGTTTATTTAAACTGATGCAAAAAGGAAATCACTCCTATGATTCCCAGCAACTATTTATGTCATATTTTACTGGGACCCCCCTGGAAGTAGATATTATACATCATGCACATAAATGTAAATGTTCTCTATCTGACAACTTTTAAGTTAAGTCTGTAAACCTTTAGACTTGTTGATGTCTTGATGTTTTCATTAAAGCACAAAGGTCATCATATATTTGTGTCTCTCTGCAGGATGCAGGACCTGAGGGAGCTGGGGGAGCTTTCTCCTCACTGGGACAACCTCAGAAAAGAGGTGATGACTCGATATGGAGGAATCATCAGCTCCTACCAGGAGACTTTGACTGAACTGGACAAGATTACAGGTGAAATCACATCCCCTACAAAATATTGAGTTCACTCTTAGATGCACACAAATCATAAAAACACACACTTGAACTCTAAAAGCAGTTCAAAGTCCTGTTAGAGTTCTTAATTCCACAGTTTTCATAGGTGTCTCAGATTTGACCTTTCGCTTCTTGTGAGGCACCTCATATGAAAAAGGAAGGAGAATATTTTCTGTTGATTAAGTGATGTGAAAAACTGTTAAAAGAGTGTAGTTCAGATAACATTTACTGATTTCAGTTCAGTTTAAGGACAGCGAAAACATGGCATGTTTTATTTTAGGAAATCTTACTCTATCATTTTATTACATCTGCACAGGGGGTTCTTTTTTTGGTTGGCATTTGTCTTTTAGCAAGATAACTCAAAAAGTTTTGAGCTGATTTTGATGACATTTTTGGGGAATGTTGGTCATGGCACTTAACATCCTGAGGTAGGGCAGCTTTCTGTAACTTGTCTAAAAATGTCAGAAATGTGGTGGCAGTGGTTTGTGCTCTAGGAGCAATTCTATTATCATAGGTCTGACAGTTGTAGTTGAATGACTCAAATGCATATGCATAAGCATGTGGAGAAATTCTAATCCATTTTGTGTCAGTGTGTGAGTAAGTTCTGTGATTTAAAAAAATGATCAATTAGTCTTCAATTTTACAAAGGTCATTTGCTACCTTTAGCAGAATTTATTTCAACATGTTTTTATTTTGTTATCATTATTTCTTTTAGTTGACTGGTAACACATTAATTCAAACAACACTGCAATGGCCCACACACTCCTGTCCTTAATTTTACCAGCTGATCAAACTTGAGTGTGGCCCCCATTTCACTTGCATCAGAAGTTAAGCTAATTCTTAACAGCAGAATTTTCAATGCAGATGCCTTTAGATGATTACCATAAAATCTGACACATAACACAAATTTTAAATACCTGGTTTTCATCCAAAAATCTTTTTCACCACTTCTTTACAACCAGGATGAGCCCTACACAAGATGAACACGTTGAAACACACCTTCAATACCACAAGTATATTTGCTGCCATCACGCGTTACTCATAACAGTTTTGAAACTATGCTCCTATTCATTGTAAACTGCAAGCAACTGCTTTGCTGTTCAAAACATGCTGGGGGAACTGGGAGGAACTTAAATAGCCACCCAGAAACAGAATATTCTTGGACTTTGCTGAAAGAAAAAGAAACCATCATCCAGGACAAATGTCTGTGTTTTCATACACTGTTTTCTAGGTTGTGTTTTTAGGTTGAGTAATGATGTGGAAATAAAGAACATTACTTCTTCATTTAACTTATTTTTTGTTTTGAATTGAAGTTTTATGTTGTTATCTTTGTAAAAAACAAGGGTTGAATTTCTGACAGAAGATTCCTGTGTAACTTGAGGCTCTTATAGTGTCACTTATCGAGGGGTTAAAGGAGTGAGGTAGAGTTTCTCTTGTCTCAGCCGACATTTTAAACTCAGTAAGATCACAGAGTGCTGCAACATCTCCTCATCAGTAAGGTTAATTACAGAAAGAGAAGAATCCATCCCAGGGTTGAAGGATGGATTCTGAGTGATTTGAGTTGATAGCAAGCTTAGTGAGAGGCTGTTTCATTTGTCTTCTCCCTGTCAACTAGTTTCCATAGAAACCTAGATTTTATTAGGCACGACTGAAATGAGTGAGCCTGTGTGCTCCACAGTGTTGAGTAAAAGTAAATGTTTGCAGTGCTCATAAGAACTAGTATAGGCCTCTGCTGTGTACAGGGAAAACAAGCGTGCTGCTTCTTACTTGTAAATATTCAGTTATTCAAATACAAATATATATTTCTGTACACTTTATGTAAATTATAAGATTCATCCATACAGTTACCTCTGAAGTAATTATGAGGTTAATTAAAGTAATTAAGAAGTTATTTTGTGTATTTACATATATCACAATCACAGGTTAAATTCAACCTGATACCATTGAAAATTTGCTCCCAATTATTGTAAATCTTTGCAAGTAGCAGCATACCTGCTCCAAACATGCTGTGGAATACACTGCATTTATGGAGTGGACCGTTCAGTGTATTTCACTAGTCCATCTTGGAAAGAGCCCATAGAAAGTGTTTGGAGAGGGCAAACCTTTCAGAGGCATATCCAACAGGTGATTGAATGATTGTGCCATCCGTAACATTTATCAGATAATGTCTTAGGCAGGTGCAACTGCACACTGAGCTCTTGTCAAATCATGTCAAAAGTGGAGTGAAAATATCCTTCCTATAGAGAGGTTTGTAGTGTTGATAATTGTTTTTCATTTAATTAAGAAATGCAGTACAGATTAGGTAAAACCACCACTAAAGCTGTTTGCATCTATGTTAATCTCTGCACAAGCAGCCACTTTCTGCTGTCGCCATGCTTGAAACTCCCGCCTCTTCCTGCTTTGAAAGATGTTGATTGGGCTGTGCTACTATGAGCCGCTCACATTTGTTGTAGATTGGATCTTGGCAAGGTGGATCTGTCTGATTACAGACATAGAATGTATCAAGATCCGGTGGCTGCACAAGGTTACTTTTATCCTTCTTCTTGTCATAATCCTGCAATTTAATAAAAGGCAGGTATATCCTGATAAAAAGTATTCGTCACACTGATTTGTTTGAAAAGACTCTTCAGTTTAGACCACAAGCAGAAGTAGAGTCAAAATCTTTGAACAAACATTTCACGTTGGTCACAGGTGTCAAAAAGGTGAGAAAGGGGTGAGATGTCACCTTTAAAGCAGGATAAAAACTTGTACCATGTTCAGAAACGTATTATGTGTTCTGATAGTTTAGTATTGCTCTAATGGCACAAGCCCTGAAAGGTGAACTCATTTTATTATATAAAACAACAGATGCTAGATGTGCTTTAATTTTCTGTCTCTGTCCTTAAACAAACTCATTAAATTATTAATAATGAAAATCCAAACTGGAACAACAGTGGACTCTATAATGCTTCTGGACTAATCAATCACTCCTGTATTTTTCTCTTTCCTTTGCATTTTCTTTGCATTTTTTGGCTTGATAATAAAAAAAACACATTGGATTAATTTTGCTGATTGACTCTCATCCTCTTGATGTTATATGTGTCTCTGCTACTTTTTGCTTGACCCAGCTGATAAGACACGATGTTGTTAAGCTTCTGCACTGCAAGGGTGAGGAAGGCAGACAGATAGTGTGACTTTGGCTGTTATGGTTTCTGACAAGTCTCTTGTGTGGTCCAGATGCTGCAATGCATGGAGGAGGCCCTGCCAAACTCCACACCCTTATCAAACCCCACGTTAACTTTACAGCATGACAGACACTGTGAAACAGCCTGGATGGACAAGCTGCTGCAGATTAATTATTGATAAGTTGTTTCTTTTTTTAACAGAGAGTGGAGGCAAAATGAGACAGAGTGGAGGTGGTTTGACAGTGAGCACCTGTGGGTGAGCAAAGACAAGAGAGATAAGGAATGAAAGATAATTGCTAAAACTAAATAAAGTACAACATACACTTTATAATCAAAAGCACAAGATGAACTTTTCAAATGTACTCCATTTTATCTTAAAACTTTGATTGCATCCTACGAAACGTTGCAACAAATAGACCAATTGGTCAGACATACGCCGTCATGACATAAAGTGTAATTACCTTCGCCAAGGAGGTTATGTTTTTGCCAGCGTTGGTTTGTCTGTTTGTCTGTTTGTCTGTTTGTGTTCAAAATAACTTGAAAAGTTCTGAACGGATTTGGATGAAATTTTCAGGAAATGTGTTGAATGGGATAAGGATGAAATGATTTGATTTTTGGACTGATCCGGATCACCATCCGGATCCAGGAATTTTTAAAAAGATTCTTTAACATTGCGAGATAGGACCATTTTTGTCAAAGTGGACTGAAGCTGCTTAGCGGAGGTCTGCGCTCTCTGAGTGCTTTTATAGTTTTCACTGTCACCCACTTCATGTCAGACCTAGTCTGACAGAAAATTCATTTAAAACTTACACACTTGTGTTTCACATTAGCTGGGTATTACAAGTGGCTGTTTAGGAAGACAAAGCTTGCTTGGATAGAATTCATTAGGTTATACTCTTGCATGTCAAGAACACGGTGGTGTGCGGTTGGGTAAATATGCTTTGTAAAGTGTTGGTTTCATTTAAATATCTCTCATTCAAATTCATCAACTAATCCATAAAAATTGCTTGTGATTTAATACAAAGTAGTTGTAGCCCATGGGTCTGTTTTTCACAAATACAATTATAGGCTGAGAGCTTCTCTAATGGTCTAGATCTAAACAGGAATTAGAGAATGAATGTGAGGATAAGGATAAAGACAGTTAAAGCACACTCTATTGGCAAAAAGAAAGCATTATTGAAATGATGCTTTGACTGCAGAAATGTAAATAAACTTAGGCAGGATTTATGTATTTGTGTGTGTTTGTGTGTTGCATTTGAGTTGGTAGTTTCATGTGTCACCAGTGTCACAAAAAGACACACAACACCTACGATCCTCACATCCTGTATGAAAGTGGAGTGAGAATGACTAATACAGCTTTATTTGGCATTGATATACTATAAAGAACTGTGAAACAAATAAACTTCAGGCTACTTGTGTTAACTGTGGTTTTCTGGATAGCATGAGTAAAGCACATAATAGATGCAGCGTTTACAAGTACTGTTAGTAATAAAACCAACAGTGAAAAAAGGTATGTCTCCTACAATTAACATAAATATTGTGTTATCAATAATAATAATAATAATCTGGTCCCCTTTTTTCTCAAATTAGTCTTTTATTAGCATTTTTAAACCAAACATTTAATGGTACTAAGCCTACTTGTAAGTATCAGTGCTAATAATAGATTAAAGTTCCTTGTTGCTATACATTTAAAACCTGCCTTTTATTTATTGAAAGACATAAAGTTGTCTAAAGAAATATTATAACGAGGCGCTACATTCAGAGCAGCTGCTTTTAATGTTTAGGTGTTACAGCAATATAAGATAATATATGAAGTGATGGTGAAGAGCGAAAACGTCTCATTTGTGGCCAAACACTCAAAAAAATTAGGTACCCCTGCTCTGGACCAATAGCCAAAGGAGTAATTCCCCTCTGGATCCATCACCCTAGATATCTCAAAAATTGTAATTTTTTTTGATTATTAGTTAAATCATCTGGTTTTGCTGCAAGGTTTAGCTGCTCTTGAGAGAGCTGTGGCTAACTAGAGTGAATGGCTGTCAATAAAAGCCAATGATATGAGTCTGCAGAGTTTCAAGAGCTTTGTTGTTGCTTTTCTTTTGTTTATTTTTTGTTTATCTTTTTTGTTTGTTTGTTTTTACCCGAGGACGGGTAGAGATTTTGCAGTGTGCTTTAATTTGATTTATAAAACAGATGTGCAAAGGACTGGTGTACCCCCTTGCAGAGGCTGAAGTGTGTTTTGCACCAGTGATTTGACTAGACAGCGTGAGTGGACTCAAGAAAGAACACATTTATTTCTCAAGAATTTATGTTTTTGGTTTGGAGAAATGCAGAACAGGGCCCATATGGGTCCATATCAATACTGTTTTTGTCTCCATCCCTAGTTTTGATAACTGTTTTATGGCTTGGTGCTAAGCAGTAAAACATAAACTAATGGGTAGAATAATTGTTGATCTACCTGGGTTTGTTTTGTACAGTATTGAAGATTTATTCAAAGGCTTTACACATTATTTTAGTTTATTAATTATCAGCCAAAGTCTAAAACGTTTAAAAAGAACAAAAATTGAAAGAAGAGTGCAAATTATAAAATGCTGCCTCTGTGTAGTAATTTAATGTGCTACATATTAATGAAGTTCTCATAATGTCAGGGTTTTTCTGGTTTCACATGCTTCTGAGGATTTCTGTCCCTAAATAGGATTATTCATACATTCAAATTAATTAGAGGCTGTCTCTGATGCACAAATAATTCAAGGTCAGTCCTGAGTCTAAGTGATTTTTGTGCTCAGAGGAAAAAAAATGCTGGCTTGTTCAAATTCCTTAATGTGTTTGACATAGGGCTTCTTATTTTTTCTGTTCCATTATGTTTTCTTGAAGAAAAGTGAAATAAAGGCAGAGAGTTAGAGAAGCTGCAGAGAGCAAAAAGAAAAGAAAGTGAAGCAGTCTGCAGGGAGATGAATGCAGAGTCCCCGTGTGCAGGTTCAGCACCCTCCTTTTATCCATTTTTTATGACAGGCTGACCTCAGCAAACACTTCAGATTCTCTGATAACTGTATTCCATCCATTAATTAATCATCCAGGCTTTCATTGTTTATCAAAGGCACAGACATAATCCCGTCAGAGTACTGTTTGTTGGACCTCCAACGCTTCTCTGCACAAAGCTGTCAGTCACTCTTAAAGTGCTCTTATGGGATAACTGCAGCTTAAAGCCTTGAGTCGGGTACTGTAGATTAAGGCTCATATCTTACTTTCTCTGTTTAATATCTGTATTAGAACCTTAGTCTGTGCTGTCTGGTGCCTCCAGGTGAGATGCTCAGCTGTGGAGTACACATACTTTTTCTGTTTTTCACATTTCTACAGCGAGCATTAAAATAGCACCGTGGAGGAAAAGCCTTGGAAATAATGGCTCCACTGTAAAGGCATAGATTGGACTGAATTAAAAGAAATCCACTTCAGGCATGACTCACTTGTTCAACTGACTGCTCACACAGCATGAGTCCAATCCTCTACCATGTCCACAACATATGAAACCATGGATCTACTGAAACCCCTGCTGGGCTCCCAGTAGCACAGGATCATAAAAATAAAACCCTTTACATACTTAAGCAGATCTATGTTGATCTGAGGGCTCTATTTTTACAGTGTGGATCACTGTTGTTTGTGATCTCTCTTTCTCTGTTCTTCAGAGCCTCTTTTTAGTCACCAAGATAGAAGTTTTAATAGCTTATATTTGTATATCATCATTTAAAGCAGAAGCAGTATTACAAAATTACTAGAGATCACATAAGTACTAGAACCCCCTTCTTAAAAGAAGCCTCTAATTTAATGCACAACTAGTCTCTGAGTTCAGTTTTCAGTATGTTGTTACTGTAATTATATAAGTGCTCTGTTAAGCTGGTACTGAAATCAGCTAATTTCTTGCTGTGGTTCCTCAAAATAAATGCACTTGACTGAATTAATGAGGACTTACATTCTAAAAAAAGCTTTGCAGAGGTTAAAGGTTAATGCATGACTGAGCTTTACATGCTACAGTTACTGGAAAGTGATAAGATTTGTGGGTTTTAGCTGCTTCTTTAAATGATTTTAGACTTGGAACAAGCAAGACATCAGTGTAAAGACACCTTTGAGCTGTTTTGTAAAGTTTTGCAATAGACATGTTATTTGTTTTAATACAAGATCAAATCTCACTATGTTGATTTTTTCCAGTGCATAGCACATGTCACAGTCACAGACAGACAAATATGCTCTTCAAAGTGTGTACTGCTGTGTGAATGCTGCTTTTATTAGCAGACATCAAGTTTGCAGGTTTGAGAACATGTCAACAGCATTACTGTGCAGTAATTAATTTTAACCGTAAACACACTTAGCGCTAAACATGGGGTGGAAGCAGTGCAGTTTGTTCTGTGTGTGTGTGTCTGCCTCACTTTACAAGTAAAGTCAAAGTGAAAAAGCTGAAGCATTGCATGTTGGTGTCACAAATCACTTCATTAAACAAACTTTTAATTATCCTCTATCACAGCCAGAACATCACACTACCTCCTTATTTTGAGTCAGTTATATTAATAGTATTAATTTGTGCCTACTTTTGCTTTATATCAATATTCATTTTTTTGAAAAGACAATTGCCATTAATAAGATACAGCAGTTGCCCTTTTCCAAGCTTTTAATTTTGTTGCGTTTTCCCTTCATGGAAAATACCATCTGGTCCTTTTCTTGAAATCTAGACGTTAATCAAACTTTACATATAAGCATGAGACCACAGAAAATATAATGTATTTGTTCCAAGTTTGACAGAAATCAACTGAAGTGCTCATGAAATGTATTGTTCATGATGGAACGAGATGAACCTTTTGACCTTGTTACACAAAAGTTCAAGTGGTTCATCCTTAAATCAGAGTGAAAATTTGTGCAACCTTTGACAATGATCCCTAAAATTTGTCTTAAGATGTAACGTTCCCATAAGGGATCAACATGAGGCCCAGTGACATCTACTTATGTCCTCCAAATCCTGCAGTCAGAGTGGACATTTGTGCAAAATTTCAAGGCAATCCCACAAATCTTTTTTGTTTTGTTGCATTTGCAAAAATTGGCTAGACATTTGGATGTATATGCATATGGATAGACGACTCTTTGGCCTTAGCTGTAGCTGATGCAGAAGTACAGTAAAATTTAACTTTAAGCCCCAGAAAGGCTCCTGAAGCAATGCATGCCTTAATTATCTGTATTAGTCCAGTTTTTCTTTACATCAAAGATCCAAACTGCAAACTATTTGACTGAATAATTTTTAAGTAGTCTAAAATTCAGGGAAAATTTGTTCGCCATTTCATGTAAAGATGGTGGAGCTGGTGATTCACCCTAATTGTGAACCTCAGACTTAAAAGAGTTCAGATAAGTGGCTAGGAACAAAGAAATGTCAGCAAAGACTAAAGGAAGACATCCTGGGCAGATGTTGGTCAGCACTGCTGGCATTCAGCCCTGCTCTCACATAGCCAGCCCACCTGGATGAACAGATGGGAATCTGATATGACTAATTCATCTTACCCACAACGGTCACTGGCTCGATTAGCCCTCTCCCCAGAGCTCTGCAGTCCACAGTGAGAGTCCATGGAGCAGGAATGACAGCCTAGTTATGGACTTGACGGTTAGCCTTTGGAAACAGATTGCGATTTCAGGACAAAGAGGCCATGTTAACTCTAAGAGGGAGAAGAAATGTCCACAAACAGCATGTAGAAATTGAGTTTCTATTGGCCATACTAGGGATCTGGCATTATGGACATAAATTTCAGAGCTATCTCAAAAAGTATTTGCTGTATTTTTAATTTGAACAGATGTTTTTGACCCTCAGAGGATTTTGCCTCATTTCTGCTCTGATAAAAGCACCAGGAGGAATCAATTGCAAGTCCATGCATTCCTCAGAGAATCTTTGAGAATATCATATGCCTGCTTTAATTCTTGCCTCTGTATTTTAGTGCAGAATTTGACAAGAGTTGTTAAAAAAAAGCACATTTAATGGATTTCAGTGTGGCAGTGTTCTGATCTGGCTAACAAGCTGCTGACTAACTTTTTGATTCAAGTGCAAATGTAGCTTGTCAAGAAAGTTTGTGTGGTTACAAGTGGGAATAGGAATCTGAAACCAATTCCACTTGAGAATTGATAACTCCTAGTGGTGGGAGTCAATATCATCTGTAATTATGCTTAACAATTCCCTTATCAGTTCCTTACATTTTGTTCAGCATGACTTGCAAATCAAGAATGTCACGTTGTCATCAGAGGCAGTCACAGTGAAGTCAAAGATGTGATCATGGCAGACAGAAAACAGAAGTGATCAAAACTTTGACTTCTTTTTTACAATGATCCTAACTGCACATTTTTTCATAAAAGTCAAATCACAGGCAAATTGCAGAAGCATTTGGCAGCACAGCATTAAAAGTCAGGATTGACATGTGTCTGACATATTTGGCACTGAAAACTTCTCCAGGCCTACGTTTTTATACACAGGGGATTCAAGAAAGAATCAAATCAATAAGTGGAAATGGCAATGGCATCTGTATCAATAAAACACATTAATTCCCATCCCTAGTTAAAAAGCAATGTGTTTATCTAGTTTAAACACACGATGAATCGTTATATAATCATTCTGCTAAAATTTGTCTCGTTGTCTCTGTCAGTTTTTTAATATAAAATACTGTTAATTTTTTTGGACTGATATGAAATACAGTCAGAGCAACTGACTTGATATCAATACAACCAAATTTATCATTCTGATATATTACAGTCATTGTCTACATCATTTTGAAATAAAATCAGCCTGTCTCCCACGGATGACCACAGGTTGATTATATCAGGTTTTTAGAAAGACATACCCTCATGTGGAAGGTATGGATGTGGATGTGGAGGTGTAATCTGAATTCACTCATACTTATGTGAAAATAAAGCATCACTTACTTTGGTTAGATTCCTACCCGTGCTCTTTGCTTGCTGTGCGGTTTACATTTGATCTTTTTGTGTCTTTTACTTAGTTGAGACCTGGGTAATGTGACGTAGTTCGGCCTATTTAGGGTCCTGAAAGGCAATGATAGTGGCACTCAGCAACAGCGTGCAGCCATAACCTGGATGTAAACCACATTGAATGTAATAACAGCCACGTTTTAAGCAAATGCAATATTTTAGGTATTGGTAATTTTATCGATGTCCATTATGTTTAATTAAGTGTGATGATATTTAAATATCTGCACGGCCTATCCGTAAATACCAATAGAGACTACAAAGCTGCCTCAGATCTGCAAGAGCAGCCTCCAGTGGTAACTTTTAAAGGTGTTTTTTGGGCCTTTTAGCCTCTATTTTAAGGAAGGAAGGATGGTAGATATTCAGACAGAGGGCCAGAGCAGGAAGGGGCATGTGGGAGATGGGCCACAAGCTAGAATCAAACAAAAGCTGCTCACATGAGACAAGAGCCCACATACATGGTAAGTAGGCAGGTGTTACCCACTTGGCCACTGGCACCCCTCTAAACTGGTGATTTAGCATAACGTTCTGAAACATTTTTATACTCAGACAACTTTTCCTGTGAAAGGAGGAAAATCCTGTAACTTGCTACCTGATGACTTGAGAATGTTAGTGCAAACGTTGCCTTTTCTATAACAGAGCAGATTGCAAGTTAACCCAACAAACCTTCAGTAATGACTATGATGACTAAAGCTTTGTCACTGGTTTTTCCTTACATGTTTTATACTAAGCCCCTTTTTTTTTTTTTTTTTTTTTTTTTTTTTTAACCTTTAACTTGCACTTTATAATGTTCTTATAGACGGACGTCAAGGGTCTGGTTTTGCAAAATAGCATTCACTATTAATACTCTGATATTTGTGTGGGATAACAGTTCTCATTTTGGCCATGTATTTTGTATCTGTCCCTTCCAAGTTAACCATCAGTAGATAAAAGGTAATTATTCTCCCCATTTTCACATTTTTTCATGTCAAATCTGGACAAGGCTCTTAACTCCTAATAAATAACGAGGCCAAAGCATCCAGGTATGTGGCCTGCTTGGCACAGCATAAAAATGTGTATGGATGGACATTTGATTGTGATGTTTTAGTGAGTATATTTACAAAACTTCTAATAAATTAATGATTCTTTTGACATTTCAACTGACACCATCGCAATTTTTATAAGCATGGAATTTTGGTTCAGGGCCAGATAACCTGTAAACTAATGTCAGTCCTCCTCATTCCCAGCTGTACTTTGTGTTTATTTGGGGTAATAAGAAAATGTTTGAGTGCTGAGATGTTCAATTTGCAGGTTTCACTGTAGACACTTTACCTGTCAAAAATGAAAATATAAGCTGTCAGCCAAGCAAACATTTATGATATTCTCTCTCAGATAGCATTCAAAGGGATTAAAACCCCTGTTGGCATCTGATACCAAGTGGTAGTTCTTGGGTCTTTGTGTTGATGTACCTCAATGCATACTGAAAACAGTTTGACATCCAATTGCTTAGACTGCGTACATAGGTGGTCTCAATCCAGACTGCTTTGGCGGTGTAGACTCTCAATGCACTGTCATACACTAAAGTCTGCCCTATCAACTGGAGTAATGTGCAGTAATCTGCCATAAAGAAAATAGAAAGAAAGAAGTGTTGGTTATTGACATTCATCCTGTATGTTGTTGAAGACTGGCTAAAATATTCAGCCATCTTTAGGGCACTGGTTTCCAAAATAAGGGTCAGAACTCATGCAGGGGGTCATGATACACCTACAGGGTTAAGTGTTTACCACCTATATGATCAGTGAGGGTCCCTAGCCTCTGGCTCTGCTGTTTTAGGGGTGGAGGTTAAATTTATATACAATATATAAGATTTGATTTGATTTGATTTGATTTGAAAAACTTTAATGTCCCCTAAGGGCAATTTGGTTTGCAACAGAAGTTAAAACATACATTCATACAGCATCTCACATCACAATAAAGGAAACGTCCAGATACAACAGGCACATTACAATAATAAATACTCGTAAATACACAGAGTCAGCACAAATTCGTAGATGCATCGTTCCCATCAAGCTTGCCTACAGCTTATTTAAAAAACCAATAGCTGTTGGGACAAAGGATTTAAGGTACCTATTTGATTTGGCCTTGCAAGTGAAAGTGAACCTTCTCTTAGATGGAAGAAGCTGAAACTCTGCATGAAGAGGATGGAGAGGGTTTGCCAGAATGGCCTTTGCCCTCTGAGTGACTCTGGATTTAAAAACAGAGTCAAGATCATTAAGACATATGCCAATAGTTTTTTGGCGGAGTTTGACAGTGTTCCTCAGCTTGTTTTTATTTGAGATGCTGAGGTTACCAAACCAACAGATCATACTAAAGGTTAAAATGGACTCAATAAAAGAAGAATAAAACATTTTAAGAAGCTTTTTGTCAACATTAAAACACCTCAATTTCCTCAGATAAAATAACCTCTGATTTGCCTTTCGACAGATGGCATCTGAGTTGATCTCAAAGGACAGTTTGTCATCCAGGATAGTGCCTAAATATTTGTACTGACTGACTATTTCTACAGCATTACCATTGACAAAGGTCTGTGCTGTGACAGGTCGATTCTTACGAAAATCAAGAATCATATCTTTCGTTTTTGACACATTAAGTTGCAGATAAGAATCATTACACCATCCAACAAAATAGTCAAGCACAGGACCATGTCCATCCTCATGATCCTGCAGGAGGCTTACAAGCACAGAATCATCTGATGATGAACCTTGATTCGAACATACTTTTACAGTCATTAGTGTAAAGCATGAACAATAGAGGTGATAAAACACAACCCTGAGGTGAGCCTGTGGAGCACAGCAGGGTCTCAGACAGAGTTTCATTGACACGAGTTCTTTGTGGCCTTTTTGTCAGAAAATCAACTAGCCAGCATATGGTTCCAAAATCAATGCTGGAATCAAGATTTACTGTATTGTTATGTAATTTCTTTTTCTGTGTTTGAGTAGGGATGGATTATAGGTACAGAATTAAGTATTATAATTGGGTGAAATATTAAGTTTGGAATTGTGTATAAATATTAAATATATGTAAAGCGTAAAAACATCACTGTAGGAAATGGTAATAAAAGGGGTAGGATTTAATAAGTTTAGACTACTTCCTACTCCTTTTCGAACGTGTAGACTTGCTGCACATGCATGATGTCATCAGCAGTCTTTGTTTGTTTGTTCTTTTGTTTTTGGTATGTGTATGTTCCTTTATGGTGACTACCTATTTTGTTTTTTTGGTGTTTTTTTCTGCATATTCGAAATAAAGCATCATTCATTCATTCATTCATTCATTCATTCATTCATTCATTCATTCTTTTAAATATTTTGGAAACCCCTGTTTTCAATATCCAGATCATTTTGCTCTGTTTATCTCTAAGACCTTCAAGAGCTTGATTTTCTGCCCCTAACAGCTTTTCATTTGATACCATTTTGGCTCTTATAATGTCTGTTTAATACAGCCAAAAATGGGAAAACTCCAGTCTTTTGCCAGCTCCAATTAAAAAAAAAACTTGTTCTTAGAACTCGCTTATTCACAAACAACACATCACCACTCACTTTTAACTTCCTATTTTAAGCTTGCTAATCAGGTTATCACTGCTCCATTTCATGGTGTGGGAGAAAAGCTTTCAGCAGGTGCTGCTAGCCCCTTAACTTAAGGCCTTTTCTCTCACTAATTTGATTTAATCTTTACCTCATAAAGCATGCAGGAACTCTTTAAGGTAAGCCTGGATGGATGAAGTTAGCCACAGAACTGATGTACAGGCTGTTCTTTTGTTTCAGACATTGTCAGGAAAGTTGCAATCACAGGCAGTTACTTGAGAGGCATTTATATTGCACACTGTGAACCCAGGTAGTGAAGTGTTGTCATCTTGGTATCAAGTGCACAGTGAGGGAGGGTCCTCTTCTGCCTCTGATTTCCTTATCTCTGATAGTAATTTTCAGCCCGGCTGGGGATGCACTTCATTCCTGTTTCTTCTCTGATTAATTGTATTTCTATTTGAGTTTCTATTTCAATCACAATTAAGGCCTATCACAGTATGAACCTAAACAATCATGATTAAGATTATTGTGCCACAGGACATTTGGCACTTGTTTTTTCATTTTATTGTGTATAATGTGGGTGTATGTATTTAACATTTTCCTTTAGTCCTTGCTCTTAAATGCTCAAGTGTATATTGTTTAAATAATTTATTGTAAATGATTGCATGTAGTGCATATTGTGAAATCATTAAGTAGTTGTTAGTTGTTAGTTGTCCTTAGTTCAGCAGCTCTATTGTTTGGTACCATTAACAAAGAATGGGAAGTGTGGGTGTGAAGCATATTGGTCTGAAGCCCTCAAGGTAATGTTTGCAGATTCATGTAAGCTTTGATCAGGATGACACATTTATGCTAGCAAGCACTGGCTTAACTTAAAAGGAAACGGGCCAACAAAGCATCGTATTAGACTTTGTTGTGCAGAATGAACTGGAGCATATTGTATATTACCCCATCAATGAAATTAGGTATTTGAAGTCATGTAAAGTGAGATGCATATATGTAATGCACTTGGACTGTCACTTTTCTCAAAAATCAAACTCGATCAGTTTTAGAGCATACATACCAATAACCTAAGATATTCGAAAGCTGGCTTTGCTGCAACACAGACACAAGGCATTTCCAGTGGATTATTTAGGTGTTTACTTCTCCCAAGGCCACTCTGGTTAGCTGTGTCTACTTTTATACAAATCTTGCAATCTTGTCTATGATTGCCTTTTTATGGTGTCCTGCCAAGGAGCACTTGACGAGGCATTGCTAGAAACTTGAGTTGAAGGCTGACACCTGGGCTTGAAGATTTTCTTACATGAGGAGTAAATCAGCTGCTTTGCCCATAATCAACACACAGCCTGGTCTTGTTTTTGATTTTGCCATTGGTAGTGTGGTGCCCAAAGTGCTCTCCCTGACCTCTATTTTCTCAAGATGAGGGTTGTTCTGGGGTAGCCCTCTGTTGGATCAGGCGGTTCACTGCTCTAGTGTGCTGCACAACTGTATATTTTCTTTTCAAAAGTATATATTTTCAGTTGAAGTACAGATTTTTACCCCCCAGCCTAAATGAATATCCAAAATTTGAGTGTAAGGTGACAGTCCAACTGGACACTCTATTTCTCTTCAGGTTAGGAAAGGACTATGCTGTGTTAGAGGCTAAGATGGTGTTTGGAAAACATCTCCTATTTGAGGCTGCGGTAAATGTGTAGCACCGGTACAGAAGAGTTAAGAGAGGAAGATGTGTTTCCAGATGTGATTTGAGGCTGTGATTTGTGTATGGCTGATTAGAATTGATAATTCACAACTTTGTGTTTTAAGGGGAGTCTTCATTCGCCACTGTCAGTCATTTGCACAGACTTATCTTACAGCAAGTATGGCCAGATTCCAGGAAGAAGACATCCCTTACCTTTTGGAGCCTACCACAACTTGCATGACTTGGCTTTCAGAAAAATAGAAAAAAAGTAGTTGACATCCAGTTGACGTGAGATGTGCTAATAGTGCAAATGCATACTTAGTGCTGCATTAATATTTTAACGTCTTTATGTACCTTTGCTACCTCTGAGTGCTTTGTGGTGTGTAAATGTGCGCTGTGGTTTAACATTCTGTATAAAAGAAAAGGCCCACAGCCTTTTTAAGTTTTCTCTTCATGCTCCTGACTGCTCTTCTCCTCATGCAGAGCTGAAGTCATATTTCTCATTCTATTTACTCGATGGATGACACATTTGGATTCTTAATAAGGCATCTGTTTACATTTATGCAGTGATAAGTAGCAACAAATCAGTTCCCACCTAGGGAAGGAGACATGATTGATCTCAATGCTTCAAAAAAATAATACGCTGCATCACGTTAGCTGCGTCTGAGTCCTAAGTGTTTTATATTGCTGAGGCAACACATTTCAGCTTGACTGGATTTGTAGTATTAACATCATGTACAATAATGAAGGTGCACTGGATTAGTTTTCATATTTAGAAGACCTGCCAAATGGGTTTGAACAATGTGTCAGGTAACAGATTTGAACTTGCTTTTGCACTTCTTTAGCTCTGAGGCTTTGAGGCATAGATCAGTGTGTTGTCTTTGGAGCATCTTGAGAGAAACTTGAGGTGCATCAACCGTAGCATTTCAAAATGTGGCTTTAGAGCAGGGGTTTTCAACCATTGGGCGGTGAGCTGATACTTGGCAATGGATCATTTGGTACTGGGCCATGAAGAGATATAGATTATTAATTATACGTTCCTTTGTTAATTAGAGTCTGCAGCATGTTTTATTGCTGAAAATTAACCAGATCCCCTCACATCTGTTCCTGTGGCTTGACTGTAAAGGTTTCACATACAGGCTCTTGTCATTGATATGATGATTGAAAAAGTAAGGCCTTGGATAAACTTGTTGTTGTGTTTGCATACTCATCAGGTTGCATCAGTAGCCTACCTGTAGATATATTTGACAGTACACAATGTATGTTACTAGAAGGTCTGCATTTGGTTTACAAAGTTTGGCTGAAACAATGATAAAGCAGTCAGGGATTACTTTTTTAAAGGTATTTTGCACCAGAATATGTGGATAAATATCTTGATTTGATCCATGAAAACAGCTAAAACTGGTGTTTACTTTGTATAGCTTCATATGAGTTTTTTTTTCATGGAGGTCCTGGGGGGACTCAACTCTTCATAGGCAAAACTGAGGGGGGCAAAGAGGGATAAGCCCACTGACCTAAGGCTGTATGCAGCTACCTGATGTGCATGAAAGTAATTCAGAGGTGGACCACAAATAAAAGACTGAGATAGTTTAATTCGCCTCTTGTGTTTTGACTGATAGAAACCCAAATATGGATGCTAATGTATAAAGAAGCAATGATGAAATGATAGGTTCCCTTTATAGAAAACATGATCAATTTGTGTTATCTGAGAAAGAACCACACGACTCACAAATCTTGAATGTCACATTGATGTCAGATCTCTAAGTTTCAGCCCATATTGATCAACAACACTTCAAAATTACCTGCTACTTAGTTGTTGTTGTTTTTTTTTTGCTAAAAAATAGTCTGGGGGTTAAATCACTCTTAAATTAACCTGTCAAAGCAAAATAATGGAATCATCTATCACAGACAGAAATTTAGCATAGGTGCTGCCTTTAATGTCATTATGTTGCAATCAAGAAACAAAAAAGGCAATTGTGAAAAGGCATCATCAGCCTGACTTACAGCCTAACAGAACCATTATATAGTATTTAATATGATCATCAGTACTAGAAGAATATCTGAACTGGGCGTAATTTCAAATCTTAATGTTTGCCTTTTCATTAAGGAAATGAAAACAGCCATGGACAGTTGCTTTTCTGTCAATGTCTTAAAGGGCATCTAAGAAAATGGAGCATAATGATCAGTCCCTTCTTTAAGTTCATTGAACTGTCACTTGTGCCATACAGGATCCACGCTTCATGGAACAATTAAAACCATGAATATCTAATGTACCTCCCTCAGTTTAAATTAATAAAGATGAGTTATGGTAATGTAATGCATAGAAGTTAATTTATTTCCACTCAAATATTAATTAATGTAACTGCATGAACGTCCTCATGAAAGTTGTAAATCTTTGTAGAAGGTATATCCAAAGGAGAAATAACTTTCTAGAGTTTATAGAGATTTTGCTAAGATATGCAGACATGAAGCAAGTTGTCTGGACAATATGAGAGTAAAAATTGTATCGATTAACATCAACTAAATAAGAGATTTACTGTCACAAACAAACTTCATCATCATGTTTTTCAAGAAAAAAATGTCACAGCAATGGCATCAGTTGTGACGCAAGCATACTAAATGAGATCAATAAAAATGCTATTAACATTAAACACACCGCTTTGTCACTGTAATGTCTTTTTTTTATAAGAAGTAACTCTTGTATGGTATTGAAATAGAGCTGTTTTTCTAGCTATTAATGCCTTTATTATAGAAATAGGACAGAAGATGAGGTCAGGAACACAAGAGAGAGAGGGGCCCTTAAGTATGCCTGGTGCAAAGCGTTCAAGCGTGCAGACGTGCGGCACAGATGACTTTCAGACTTTCACCAGACACAGTTGTCATCTTTTCATGCTCCTGTATTGCATGACAAGCAAATGACCATACACCATATGACCATACATGTTAGCACAAAGTTGTTTTATTCCATGCTTTATGATACAGATGGTAGCTGCACCTTAAACCACTGAAAACTTGGTCTAAAGTCTGAAATCTGTGGCACTGCATGATCCTGTAGTTAGGGGATGCATCAGGAAAATTGGACACACATCTGCAAGATCACAATACCTGACCTTTACAAAGATGATGCCACACATGCATTGCTCAAAAGGATACTTAATCAACAGCTGAATATTAGAGGATGTCCTGATAAGTTCCAAAACATTCTAAATAGACTATAGGACCAAGTTTCTCCTTGCCTCTCTATTTCTGTTTTCAGTCTCTGCTCAGTGTGATCTTTCTAGCATGCATAGTACTTCAAAAAAAACCTCAGAAACAGACATTTAAATGCTACCATGCAACAATAAAATACAGTACAAATTTTGTATATAATTATGTGTGTACATATATTAACACAGACCACCCCTGTTTTTTTTATAGACCAATGGAGAATACAGCCAAGGATTCTGAAGAAATAAGTAATAAATATTGATGGCCTTCTTTTGTTTGATGCAGAGCCTACAACATTACTTTAATAAAGAATGTCTGATTCTGACTGTCTAGAGATTTTAATAATAAACTAGGTTATTCTGTGTTTTTAATGTTGAAGACTCCTCATTTTTAGCATTTCTGATGTTGTAGGATGCTTCTGTGAAATCTAAATGCAAACAGTGTCAACATATTCAATACCATGTCCAGTGTGTTTTCTGTGTGTTCAGTAGCAGAATGAAAGGAGAAGAATTATATCTGCTGGCCAGAGTTTTGGACCCAACTCTAAATTCTGCTATGTAATAACAAACACCTTCCATCAGAGCCACTCTGCTTTAAAGATGGATCAGAGCCTCTGTTCATGGGCTGCATGGAAATAATCACTCTAGTTTCTCCACACTTTATTTTTCAGAAGTGATACTCATCTTAAAACAGAATTTTACCCTCACAAATGTTTTTATGTAACATCTGTTGAGAGAAAGATGTAATGTTGGGATGTTATGATGCTAGCATGTGACCCCTGGTCTTCTCTAAATAGTCATTTAAGTAGCAGAGTACTCAGATATCTTGAGCCACTAGAAAATGATACCATTTTCTTATTCTAGACAGTGTTATGAAACTTGATCAACTTGTCAATGGATATCTGGATATATCTATTGCATTGCATTCATTTGTATTGCTATCAATAGTACTTGGGTTTACGGTGTGGTTTTGTGGTTTGGTTTGGTTTTCAACTCAGTTCCCTAAAAATTGAAATTGAAACAGTTGAGTCTCATTTGATTTGACTGAATCTTCTGACACCATCAGATTATATAACTTTGTGATGTGACCGTTTTTAACATCTTGGGCTTTGTACCATCTCTGTATAACTAACTTCAAATGTCTTATCTCTTCCCTTCGATGTGATAATTCCTATATTTGTCTTTGTTGTGACTGTTCCTGAAAACTTAGCTTCTGAAAGAGCCTCAGCAACCCCATTTACATATTTAAGACTTTGGCTGCCATCAAGGAGTGTCAGACTGTGAGTTGTAGCTTAACTGTAAGCCACAAACAAAGATTTGTTTGGCAGAAAATTTTAATTGGACACTTTGAAGGAGGAAGCAGCTCCTGAGGTTATAAAATCATATACTCAAAGTATGGAGGATGTAAGAAAAACAGACTATGTAAGAAATTGAGCTGTTCTTCATCTGTAATTGATGTTTTCTTCACCTGATGCATGTAAAGGTGTACTAAATGGTCTTTTATTTATGTTTAATTTTTGTTTACTCATTACCTTTAAAGTCTTTATAGTGAATGCGCACTTTCTTTAGGAAGATTGGTTATACTTAGAAATAAGCATCCATTCTCTGAGGGAAACAAAAACACTTTAAAGTTTCAAGGAAACCTTCTTCCATTGTTTTTCACTTTGAATACAATAGCAGTTAAATTAAGAAAACCTTCACAGCCTTGCCATGTGTAATTGAATTTGCACTGCAGTTATTTCAACAACTTTTTAATCTCAGCAGATTTTAATATGATGTATTCCCTTTGCTGCTAAATGGATCTCATTAAATTAATCTCAAGGCATGCAGTTGCTCAAGGTTTTCTTTTGATTGTTCAAATACGATGTTTGAACATCAAACCCATTTATCATCTAATGACTGCTAATCTGCAGAGGTGCCTCTTCATAAGCATGTAAACGAGATAATAAAGACAGAGTAATGTATCTGCATCAGAAAAAACATGAGTGCAAAGATATTGTCTTTGAACCTTCAACAAGTATATCTACATTATGTCACAGTAATGCTTATACGTGTCTTTGTCTTTTTTGTAGGTCGCTCATTTAAGCCAAGCTGCTGCAAAGCCCAGAAATCTCTGGAGTTTATCCCTATAAACTTACATACCCAGAGGATGAGGGTGACATGCCCCAGAAAAACAGGTAAGAAAATTACACCTGAGACTAGTTATATTCATTAATTGTAGGTCAGTGGTTCCCAAAGTGGGGTATGGACCCACAGAGGGTTGAGACATTAAGAGGAGGGTTGCAAGTTGCCTACCTAAAACAAGAAGAGTTAGAAATTACTTCAAATTGTGTAGCCCACCTATGATATTAAAATAAACATATGTTCTTCCTCCAGCCTTTCTTATAGTAAATCACTACAAATTTTTCTCACACCAATACACGTGCACACACTTATCAATGAATGCATACTACTATTGTAGATCAGTTTGTTGTAGATGTCACAGTTGTATCACAGCAGTAGTGCATGCATAGTGGTGGCAAAATATGGTGTAGATATATAAAGGAAAATACAGAGATGCAGTTTAGGTATTTGGTTAAAGGGGAGAATGTTGCTGATTATGTCTCTGGTCTGCACTGGACTTGCCACCTCAAGCCAATGAGCTTAAACTGCTGATGCTAGTGACAGGAAGTCACAGTGGTAGGTCATTTTAGGGGGTAGGGTAATCAGTGGTTCTGGTAGCAACTAGTGTTGTTCACAGGAAAGAGTAAGAAGTCCTTATGCCATAGACTTCATTTTCTTATGTATAGACATACTCTGTCACGCAGAGGAGACATGTAAAACATACAAAAGGGTGTCAGTGGCTTAGTCTGGTTGCTCAGTCTACCATAAATAGGAGGGTTGAGACTTCAAGCCCAACTCTGACTGTTACACATCGATGTGTCCTTGGGCATTACACTTAACCTTAAGTTGCTACCACTGCTGCATCAGTGGTGTGTAAATGGGTATGAAAGGGGCTAGATGTATTTGCTAATACTTATGGACGACTTCTGTAGAAACTCAGAACCATCAGTGAGTGACTGTGAGAGCGAATGGTGTGAATGGGTAGATGTGACCTGTGGTGTAAAAGTGCTTTGAGTAATCAAAGAGACTAAAAAAGCACTAAATAAACTCACAATCATTCACCAGTTACCAATTATGTAAAAGTCTAAAAGCATAATATGACCCCTTCAACTGACCCCAAGCTACTGCAAGCTAACTTTCTGCCACCCATGATGGCTGATAAATAAACATCATGGATTAGGGACAGCAGCACAGTTTCATTAATAATATCTTAATGTCTTTATCTGGTATTCCTCCTGCAATATTTTGTATGAGAGCGACTGAAACAACCTAATTTCCCCCTTGATTCCCAAGAAATTCTGATGCTATCTGCATGGCACACATAAACAAAACTATGCCTTGCTGGCTCAGCCTTTTTATCACTTCTATCAAATAAAATTTTGGTAAAAAAGCTATTCTTGGGCAGATTCAGTTACCACATCCTTGAGGTTCTCATGAATTAGCCCTCTGTTGCTAATTGCTTGACGGGTGCTGATTACCTGCAAAGCTGAGCGAGGGGACTGGTATGGATCAGGCTAAAGAATTATTGTGTAAGTCTGTGTAAGTCATGTAGATTGTGAAACATGTTTACACATTTTGTTTATGGTTGACTTTAACTTGGAAATTTACTTGTTCTCTAACAGAAGACTTCAGTTATAGTCAGAGGTTTGCTGTGGCTCTTGGTGTTAGTGTGTGTGGTACACTCCAGCCTACTGCACTGTGAAAGGGAAGATGATTTTAAGTATATTAGTTTCGTTGTTATTTGGTTTAGTGCACACCTGCACTGTATCAAATGTCCTTCATGAAACAGTTTGATATGAATCCATGTATCGTGACACCCCTTGCAAACAGTAAGTTTGCAACCCGCTAAAAGTATAACTACTTCACATTATCAGAACATTGCATATTGTTAGTAAAAGAGGTTGATCATACCTTTGAGCATATATAAGTACTCATTCAGTGAGTTGGTTTGCCAGTACCATTGTACACAGACTTTCTTACTTATGCTTTTTAATGAAGAACAAGGTCAAAAAAACACACCTGGTTTAAGATTTACATCTCTTAAGCTGCTTTTGCAGACAACCCAGGCACATACTTCGCCATGCTGAATTAAAGAAGTTAAGGTTATAATTTTTCTGTGGCACTTTAAAAATACTTGGCCTAGATGAAGTTTATCTAACTCTGAAGTTCCCCAGTCATGGTTTCTAAAAGAAGGAACTCTCTGATTGGGTAACAAAGGGTCAGATCTTACCCAAAAAAGCAAGCAATGCTAAAAGTTGGCTTCATACACATAGATGACATCAGTTCTACCTGATGAAGTCTTGGTGTGCCAGACTTCTCCATCTGCCAGAGACACTCATAGGGCTCATACGGGAAGCTGCTAGGCCAGTGGCCAGGATAAAGGTAAAAATTAACCTGGTCGTAGACAGCCAGACAAACACTAATTATGCCCTTTGTGTTTTCGTGGGGTGAAAGTACGCACCACCCGCCCCACCGCTGTTCTCTGGTTGGCACAGCCTGTTATTGCCCTGGATCTGTCTGAGTGTATTAAGGTGACTAACAGCTGCCTCTCTGTTTGTGAGCAGGCTCCATTTCAACTCCGCACCCTGTGATTGATGGGGAGGCAAACCTTGACGTAAGCTGTGGTTCTTTCAGTGAAGGTATAAAAGCTGACAGATAAAAAAGGTGAAATCAAGTCATCATGCAGCCCCGTAACTGTCCTGCAAAGTCCAGGCAGAAAATAGTCTGAAATCAAGATAACATGAGGCTTAGGGGACTGCATCCATAGACTGATTGACAGGCTGATAATTACCCTCAGTGGGCAGACATGGGTTCAATTCTTGGCAGTGGAGCTTTAGCTGAAGTGTGTGTCTGTGTGCACTCTATTATTTTTACTACCGTTAGACCTGAAGGACCCAAAGTTACGTTCTCCTGCAGCACACAAAGGGCTCCCACAGGCTTCACCAGGTTAATTAAAAATCTGGGTTGAGATGAAAAAGTAATTACATCAAAATAGCTGAGTCACGAAACCTTAATTACACCCAAATAGGGAAAGCCTGCCCGAGGCTCAAAATTGTGGACGTATTTGTGTCTCCAACTATTTTTCCAGTCTTGTGGGTGTCATGTTTTGTCTTATTCTATTGTTTCACCAGTATAAGAGAAATATATCCCAAGTGATCATATCAATTTAAACCAACACTGGTTTTTATTTACTTAATTTTTCATTCTGTTATAATTAACAATATGTAAAAATGAATGTTTTGCTTTTGTGTTACATTTTGTGCTTTAATTAGGATGATAAAATAAATGATGTGCATCCAGTAAGTCTTAAAATGTTGTGCACCACATATTCCAATTAATGTCTCTGTAGAAATATTGATTTACTGTTGAAACGTGATTTCAGTGTTAGTCAGCTTCAAAACATGTTGATACCAAAATATGAATGTAAGTATTATGGTACAAAAAATAATGCCTGTTTCTATACTGTATACTACGCATGGTAACACAATCCAAGTTTAAAGCATAAAGTATAGGCTGCTTTGAGTCACCTGATCCTGGTAATGTGCAAAAATCAGATGGGGCAGGAAGTTTTATTACACATCATTTTTAATGGGTCTCTCCTTCAATATACTTCCCAACACACTTCTGCATTCAGGTCTGACTGACTAAAGCAGTGCAGTAGGTCTTCTTCAGAAAGTTGTCTCAGAACCTCTAGTTTTTTTCTCAACTTCTGACACAAACTCAAAATTTAATTTAACACAAACATGTGAACACCCAACCTTTAATATATAGCACAGTGAACCATGTGGTTTTATCCCTGTAAGTACATCTCATTATTTAATAGCCATACCTCGTAAACAAGGCATGATCCCTGTACTTGCTGGAGAAGTGATTTCACCACACGTTGGCCAGTTTACCTGGCTTGAGGTGATCAGTATCTCAAATTACTTGACACCAAAGATCTCCAACTACATTGCGTGCCAATTGAAGGCATGTAAGAGTGAGCTTGTAGTCTATTTTGCTTGTGATCATTAATCTTGCATTGATAACAACGTTGAATTAAAGTGGTGTTGTTTTTACTGGTGTGAGTACATTTACCAGAGAGTCACAGATCTTGTATTGCTGTTTTATTTCTAAAGTATATACCTGAAAAAAACAAGCAGCAGAATAAAGTTACCTTTCACAAAGTGGTTGCCGTATAGAGGAGTGTTGTCCAACTCCATAGCTCTGTAGTCAAGACAGAGTTTTTGAATCTGCATTTTGCACTGTTTCATTCTTCAATGAAGTTAGCCTAAAGCTTAAATGTTGCCACACTCTTGTGTTGGTGGTCAATGATATACTTAGAGTTAGGATAAAAAGTAGCATTTTATAGAAATACTGCATTGGACTGTTGTAGCTTTTGAAGTACATGTCTGAGCAACTCTTCTCTGAAGCACTTATAAGTGGTCTAATGGTGCGTTCACACCTAACACGACCTGGGCGACCACTCTCCATGCAAAGTGAATGTACAGGTGTGACCAGCCCTCCCGGATGTAGCGGACGTAATCTGGGTGATTTAGTTGCGCTAACGGGTCGCCTTGGATGTGTGACCAGGTCGTGTCGCTCAGTTGCCAAAGTTGAAAAATTTAAACTTTTCAGGCAACGTCGTACGTGGCTGTGCCACAATAGCCAATCAGTGTTGTGTGGGTGTGTGACGACAGCCACAACAACTGTTTTCGTTCCAATTCTCAGAGTGACAATTCATGTCCATGTGGGAACATTAGTTACTAAGAACATTAGTTCTGCCTTATTCAGCAGAAGTGGGGGTGCTCTGTGATCCTGTCCTTCCTCATCTGCATGAGCTGCAGTGTTTTACGGTTGGTAGATGAGTGAAAAGGATACAGTTGGAATAATGTCAGCTAATACATACAAACATACGATATGATAATGGTGAAACCCGTGCAGGTGTGACTTCACTTAGTCACAAAAAGAGCTATTTATGGACAGGCGACGCGACTTGGGAAGGTGACACGATCTCAGTTGGCCAAGTCACGTTCAGCGTGAACGCACTTTTAAATTCTGCTACAAGGCAGCTCACTCCATCTTCTAGCAGGTCACATGTTACTCCTATTCTTATGTCCTTGCTCTGGCTTCCAGTTAAATTCAGGACTCAGCTTCAAATTCTTGAGCTTTGCATGGTCAAACACCATGGAACTTATCAAACTGTATAACAGCAGCAGGACTCTGAGGTCCTTTGACCAGATTCTGCTGATTGTCCCACATACACACCTCAAAACGTTTCTAAACTCTGGCTCCGTGTCCCACTGGGGATGGGAACTTTGGACTCTGTGGAAACTTTTAAAAAGCAGCTGAATACCCATCTGTTTGTGCTATTGTCTTTTATTATCTGTGGCTGTATTTTATATTTTATCATCTTTAATTTAATTGTGGTTCCATGGTAAATGCATTTAAAAAAATTAACTTGGCCCTTTGAGTTACTTTGTGGGAGGGGCAAGACTTATTGGGGTAGACAGTGATATCATTGACATGTAGAAGTACACTGTCCACTGTGAATACATATAGACTGCTGCTCTCCGTCTTTGCTGTGGTGAAAGGTAGGCTTTTTGGACACCACATACTACTTGATCAATTAAATAACAGAGCTATTTGATTAAAAAGATCAAATGACTAAGCTAGTAGAAAAAGTAGTCAAACTACTAGCACTGCTAGTTGTAGTCATGTCATTGCCTAACTCTGTCAACCAGTGACAAAATGTGTGTATAGGAAGTTGTGGCCTTGATACATAAACATAACAGCTGTAGTGGGCATCTACGAATAAGTTTGGTTTGTCAAATTAAAGCTTGAAATACAGAAACAAAAAGCTCTTAGTTCTGACTTGGTGTTATTTTCTGATAGCAAATCCCAATCATTTTAAAGGTTCAGTTTGATTTGACAAGATAACCACATGAAATGAACAACAGCAATCAGTGAACTGAGGAGCCCGCTTCATAATAGAGCTGGGTCTCAGTTTCTATCTGCAGTCAATTGCTCTATTGTTCCATTTGATTTTCTGAAGTGATGAATTTCATCGAGCTGTGCTGCATAATCCACTCAACAATGGTGAGCCATTCATTGTCATTCTGTCTATTTATCATCCAGCAAGACGAGAAATTTGTGAGGGGAAAAAAAACATTTCAAGCTCCAAATAGAAATCATTTGTTTTTCTGGGAATGTCTTCGTTCTCCTAAATGACAAGTGTAACATATTTCCAGACTGAAAAGCTTGGCATCTTGGCAAAGCTGTACCTAGACGCATTGTTCAGTCTCTTTTGGGTCGAGTAAAAGGGTGTTCTGTCATTGTTAAAGCGGATTGGAGAATGGGTTAAGTATGAATTATAACCCCTCATTTGGACTGTCACAATCAATTTCCTCTTTTTTAAACAACTGAGCTTAAATGGCTTGCTCTGTTGTTGATTTATCGCGCTAAGGACTGAGTGAGAGCTAAAGCAGGCAAATCAAGCACAAATTGGTCATCTTGCTTGATGTTCTAAAACCCAGGATTGAATTTCAGTGGACTTCTGCTGCTGGAGAAGCAATTAAGGGAAGTTGGACATGTGAAAACTCTGGGGGCTGAACGTGTGGCAGACAGGGAGCCTCATGGTCAGATGCAGGGATAATTAATGGAAGGAGAAGCAGGTAGCAGCGGAGCCCCCACATCAAACCACCATCGGTCTGTTGTGGTGTTATTAGGGGATAGGGATTCTGTTGGCCGCAGTATCACTTGCATCTCTGTCGACACTTGGGCCTGTGTCCCGGCATTGATTCCTATTTTTAACATTTTTTTTACAAGCAGCGTTTTCCTGTGCTTGGATCCATGCACTGCTGCTTTCCCGAGGGTCATCATTAACTGACCTGGAACTCACGAACACCAAAATATTCACCCCCGATAAACCTCTGGCCCACACCCTCACTGTTCCTTGTGTTTAATTGTCGGCCTCTACCATTAGTCATTCAAAACAAGGCTCGTTGTAAGCACCCCTGTGCCTGCCCGGCCGTCTGTGAAGTGTTTATTTACTTTTGACGACAGTGTGCAAATTGGAATAAAGCGCTGTGACATTGGCCGTCCTTCTGGTTCAACATGGGACTAACGCTACATTAAGGCTGCGAGATGACTATTAATGGAGGGATATGGACACAACATAAATCAACTTGAGATATGTATGCCAAAAAACTAATAAACTGGCAAAGTGAAGAATAACTTAGTGCATGAATTCATTGCATCTTGTGGCCTTAAATTATACAGTGTGGGGGTTATTCAAGGTAAACTTTTACAATTATTCTCCAATAAGATAGGATATTCTGAACTTACTTGCTATTAGGCATTCTGATGCTGCGTCGAAAATGGATCATACTTACATCATAACCACTAAGGCAAATGGATTCACAAACAGTCACATTTTCTCATATGAACACCAAGAAGGTACAAGACACTACTAAAAAAACTCAGCATGCCACTCTACATGATGGCCATACTGCTGAGCCAAACACATGAAGCTGTACTCTTAATGCACAGCCCCAAACATTATTTGCATCAAAAGCTAAAATATTTACCATACAACTGATGAGGATGCAAGAAAAAAGTGAACACATTAATAAAGATTGACACATCAGTTCCTTGCTAAGCTCAATTTTCCTGTGTAGACACTTGTGAAGTAATAGATCCTCTCACTTTTGTACGGATGTTTTTAAAGCACCTGTGCTTCTGAACATGTCCTATTGAGCTCTGTTAAGAATGGTTTTGTAAGTTTGCTGTAAACATCATGTAAATCTGCCACTATGTTCATGTTCTCTCCTTTTCAGTCATGACATACTATAAAAATCAAAGCTGTGCGAGTAAATGTGGTTCAAATTATAACACCAAAGCACATAAAAATCTTTAATTCATGAAAAGCTATATTTATGTTTTTACTTGAACCCTGTCAGATAGTCTTGATTGCTGGAATTAAGCTAAGACCACTGATTAATTAGAGTTGTTAAATTTCAGACATACAAACAAGGCCAGCTAGCAGGCCCTGCGGTGTCCAAAAAATATACCCGTTTGTCAAACTCAAAGACTGATTGGTCTTGGTTCTTGACAGTCATCCTCATTCAATCTAAAAGAAGAGGGATGTAGTGGACGTACTGAGGGCCTCGGCACAGACTATTTAACAGTATAACCCAGATTGGCTCAGGAGTACATCAACTAATGGAAACAATGTTACATAATACATTTAGTATGTCTATACGTATATTACACTATATCTATACATATATATATATATATATATATATGTTTATTTATATTTAATAGAGTAAATGAAAACAATAAAAATGAAGTAATGAAGTTGCTTTTAACACTTCTTGTCCTACTGTATCATACTGTATGACATCTTACCTCATCCTATTGTATCAAATCACGCTGTACATACCAAACAAGACCTTTTTTTTTATCAGTCCTCCAAATTGTTTCTAATACCTCTGCCAAGGAGGTTATGTTTTTGCCAGTTTTTGTCTGTCTGTCTGTCTGTGAGCTGAATTACTCAAAAAATTCTTAATGACATTTTAGGGAATGTTGGCCATGACACAAGGAAGGAGTGATTAAAATTAGGGTTGAATGATATGGACAAAATTTCATATCTCGATATTCATGCCAGATATCTCGATATCGACACGATACAATATGACTACGGGTTCGATGAAAACCAAGCATTTTTTCAGAAAAATTAAAACGGTTTGAAAATAAAAAAGGTTTGTGGTTGGCTGGCCTTAGCGGTGCATTCAAGGGCAATCGTAAAAATGAAATTTGTCGTGACTTCCAGAGCTGTACATGCAGGGTGAGCGCAGGGGAAATCTATATTGTTTATATCGTTGCTTTTTTGATATTAATATCTTGAATGTTCATATCTCGATATAGATACGATAACTATATATTTTTCAGCCCTAATTAGAATTAAGTGGAGATCCAAAGATGGATGCAAATCCATTAATTTGTTAACATTGTGAAATAAGGCAGTTTTACAGTTTTTGGTTAATAACTCAAAAATGTCTCATCAGATTTTGATGAAATCTTCAGTTTAATGTTGGTTATGGTGCAAGAAATGAGTGATTTGATTTTGGTTGTGATCTTTGTCCAGACCCAGAGCGGGGAAGAGTTTCAATGAAGCATTAACATTGTGCTATGAGGCAAATTTAAACATCTTTAATCTTAAGTTATAACTACTGCAGATTATTACCTTTGTAAAGGAGGTACTGTCTTGCCAGTGTTTGTCAATGTTGGTCATGACACAAGGAAGAAGTTACTTTATTTTGGTGATGATTCAAATCTGCATGGATTGAGTTAGGAAGTTTTTCAGGAATTTGGTAACAGTATGTGATAGGGCAGTTTTCCACATTTTTGATAATAACTAAGAATGTCAGAAATGCCTTGGCAGAGGTTCTTAGCACTTCTAGTTATGTTTATTATAACTTTTGTATTTCTCTATTATTTTCTCACTTAAAGCACTCTGGGTTTGTTTGAGCAAAAGTCTTATCTCAAACAGTTGTATTTATTTAACACCCCCCACCCCCCGGATTGAGGTCCTGTTGTGCCAGTATTGCTGAGTGTTGTTTTCTAAATATATTCATTTATTTTTTAAAATCAACTCTGTATTTCTCTTCTTCCAGATGCATCTTATGACATTGTCACAGTTGGAGCCCCTGCAGCCCACTTCCAGGGCTTTAAGTGTGGAGGTCTTCAGCGTCTCCTCAGCAGATATGAAGCAGACAAAAAGAGGTAAATAAAAAACACCTTAGAGGCTTTTACTCCATGTTGTTCAGAGGGAGCAGGGGGCTGATTTAATATGGGACACATGCTGAGGTGGAAACAGGCTTTTATTGACAAAAGAATTTAACTCAGGCATAATTGATAGTGACGGATGTATTTGTCCCTGGCCTCTGGACTAGATTTTTCGCAGCCGGGTACTGTTACTTACAGCCAAACAACGGTGTGAATTTAGACTGGAGCTCCAGCGCCTCTGACAGCTCGTTCTGACTGCAGGCAACAGGCGTGATGGAGAAGGCTGTTTGAGTCAGAACTTTCTCTGTAGTGTTTTTTCCTGGCAAAGATATTTTTCTTGCCCCTAAAGTTGGATGGTAACTTGTCACTTGAGAGTCAGCCACACTATTTTTTGCCAGCTGCCACTAGGAGCTCAAACCAAAAACAGTATCAAATTCAAAACTAACTAGTGGTGATAAAATTTCCCCTCAATACTGATAGTTAAACAAAAAAAGGTGATAGGCTTGGTGTTCAACTTGAGATTTTGGGAGTTGTTCAAAGGCAGTGCCTCAGATTAACTCAACTGTCTGATTAAGCTAAGTCTGTGGCTGTGAAGCATCTCCACATCTGATTAGTCGATAAGGAAAGGGGGTGTCTTGTGGGTTTCTTGGAGTGACAAAACTGCTAGCTGCAGAAACACACATGGTTGAGTAATTACGATCTGATTAAATTTGATTTGACTGGTTTATTGTATCATGCATAACAGTATGGTCAGCCAAAAAACAATTTCACTAAACAGTTTTATTCTGCAAAAATAGGACCAGAAACCACATGTATGCACACACGGTATGTTGTTGGGCGGTCTCTAAAACACAGATCAACCTGTCATTTTCCAAAGTTCTTAAAAGAAACTTAATTAGTGTATATATGTATATTTTTTTTATTTATTTTTATTGTTTTGACAACATATGAACATTAACAAAAACTAAATATAAAAATGTATAATAAATAGTACACAAAATAAAATAAAAGAACATAAAGTACAAAATATAAAAAGGAAGGACATGTCACAACAAAAGAACTTCACGAGTTAGGTACAATAACGCAAAGAGTGCCTTCAGAGTTTGATGTGTTTAATTATACTGTCTGTTGACATAATTTAAGATAAATTGGATGAAACTGTCTCGTTTCTCTTTAATCAAGTCATTCTTCCAGCTCAGTTTTCTGAGCTTTTTTTTCAGATGCCGTTATTACCATAATTTCCTCCCTCCACAAAACTTAATTAGTATTAACTGGGGCTATCAACTTTCTTGCTCATATTACAAAGACATTAAATCAATGCTTGATTGTTTATTTCAACTACTGGGGAGTATTTATGCAGTTGAAGTGCATCGTGTGAAGCTACACTAGCAGGGCAGCACTTGGGTGTTACTCACTCTTGTGTCCTCCTGTTCTGCACTTATAGAAAATATGAAGCGCTCCTCTTCTGAATGCCTCATTTGTCTTTGAAAATTTCAACATAATGTGGTCTATGCCTAAACAGTCTTTGAGTAGCTTTTATTGTTTTTTTTTAGTGTAGATATTTTTTGTCACAACTTTAAATTTTAACTTTAGACACACATTATATCTTTGAGTCTTCAGAGAAATAAGCTCAGAAGTTTAAAATGCTGCCATTTTATTGTTTCAGTCTTGAAAGTAAAGGTTAGGATTAAACACAAACAGTCATTTAGGTTAACATTTGATGTATATGTGATTTGTGAATATAATAAGGCAAACCCAATTGACTTCTGTGTTTGAACAGTTTAATTCATTTGAGAAATTAGGATTCACACTGAGTGTTTTTTAAAAAAATCTTAACTTTGCCCTGTATGTTACCATTGGGGGCAAAAAAAAGTATTGACTTCGACAGGGACTGGGGTTTAAAAAAGAAATTTAGATTTACTTTCTCGACCTAAGACTGTACAGATTGGACAAGATGACAAAGAACAGCTTCTTGAAAAAATCTTTCTGCTTTAAGAGCCTCTAAACACCAAGACTTTGGCTAAGATGCATCTACCCTGAAATTTTAAAAAAGGCATTTAGGAAGCACTGGGATGGGAAGGGATAAGTCAAACCTTGTCTCATTCCTTTTGCCTTCTAGATAAGCCAGCGCAAGCCCTCTGCTTTTGCTGCTTTTGTGTATTTGATTAACGGCAATAATGCCTTGCATTCACAATGAGCTTCCTAAAACAATTATATACTTGTTGCATAGAAAATACAAGTCTTATTTTTATCAGCTTCTTTTGAAGAAGTACACACTACACAGGCGTCATGGTGATGTCAGTGGTTGCAGGAATCAGCATTTACCTGTATACTACCCCAATAAGCTGTCTGCTACATTTATTGGTCTTTTATGTACCTCAGATGATTTAAATGAGTAAATAAAGGTATAAAGGGCTGCATGCCAGAAGAAGACACTATTATGCTTTTTTCAAGGAAAAAAAAAATACACACTTATGGATATAACAAGCTATACTACCCATAGATTGTCACAGGGATGTATATGATTGGTTTAGTCAGCGAGCCCTCCCTTATTTCTTTTGCAACTGAGATAAAGTAAGAGTGGGCATCACTTTTGAGCTTTGTGGTGACAGTGGTTTGCGCAATATACCATCAGGATCCAGTTGTCAACAAATAGTAATATTCAGTTGGGCTGACTGGTTCTCAACAAACATCTTAACACTGTTTATTAGAAATACTGACAGGTTTTAGGTCTTGAAGTGCAAGATCATCATCGTCTTACATTCATCTGATTCCCAAGTTAAGACACTGCTAAGAATTGCTTGACGTTGTTAACATGGGCTTGAACATTTTTCAAATGAAAAAAAGAAATCAAAAGTTTAAAAATATCATTAAAATGACACTCAAGTGCAACCAGTTTTCACAATTCAGCAAAAAAAAAAAAGTTATGGGTCTTTGGGCTGGGTCTTTATGTGGCACTGCTGCCTCATAACAAGACGCTTCTCAGTTTGAATATCCTGTCACACAGGATCTAGGCTGATTGCATGGGTTCCTACAGGGGTACTCCAGTTTCCTCTCAAAGAACAAAAACACACTTTTTAAATTGTTTGTTGACTCCAGTGATTGGCCGGCCACCAATCCAGAGAGTACCCTGCCTCTTACCCTATGGCAGCTGGGACAGGCTCCAGTCCCCTTGGCCCAAAAGGGGGTGCAGTTTACAATAGATGGGTGATTTTTCCTTATTCAAAATGTTAATAAAACCTTTCAACTTCAAGATACTAATTATTTATCTGTAATCATACTGTACTCACACATACATACACTCAGATATACATGCATCTACAGAGTGGGCAGCCTGCCGCCATATATCCAAACACCCTCCATCCTTAGATCAGCAGTATCCTGAACATTCTGCTGCCTCGGCCCTTTGCATGCAGGATGGTCGTATATGTCACTGAAGTTCAGTATGTGGTCACTTGATAGATGCCAGGAGAAATGAAGGGTGATTTTTCCCCAAAGCTCCCTGTAGAGTGCAAAGTCATTACAGACCATGCCAGATCCAATTAGTTACAGAGTTTGCAGCTCAAGAAAGAGGGGACGAGGCCAGAGATGGAGAGGGAGGAGGTGCAGCTATGAAATGGATAAGTTGATGAGAAAATAGTTGGGGGCATTTGCTGATAATAAAAAATAAAGAAAGGGCTTTTTTACGCTAAAGTGCACAAGGGAATTTTGTGAAGATGGTCAGTTTTATCTGCTAGCATGAGAATGATAAGGTTAGCAGACTTTTGAGAATTCACTGAAGTGAAATCGTTTTCTTTCAATGAGAGATTAAACCTTAGGAAGAATTCTCCAGGGAGCCCAAGCTTTTTGTTTCATATTTGACTTAGCTAATGACTCACTGTAGCTTAAATTTTCCAATTTTCCGCCTGGCTAACCGACTGCGGCCTGCACTGGGCCTTATCCATGTTTGACCTGATGTGCAGTCATTTGTCAGTCATCGCCAGAAATAGGAATAAAGTCCATTTCTCTGATTTCTTTTCCTCCAATGTTCACTGCTGCTGTTTTTAATGAAGGTGCATGTCGTTTTTACATGAGGAACATTCGTTATTCCATAGTTTAATTTGTTTTTATTATGCAAGCATTAAACGTCTGACCAAATATTTAGCCCAGAGGGACCCAATGAGATGTGTGCACAAGTCCAGATGAGAGTCACTTAATTGCATTTAAAGTCAGCCTAGTTAGAGAGGAGAGATCTGCTTGCACACACACACTGACTCATTATACTTCTCCCAGTATGACTTCTCGCCTCTCTAAAGCAGCCTTTTGTAATCACATTTGATTAAAAAGGGAACAATTGTGGAGATGTGAGCGCTGGCTATTAAATGCGATATTAATTCATCAAACAGAAGATGGAAAAGGGTTGAGGAGGGCTACAAAAAAGGAAAACCTGAGCACAGAGGTGTTACCAAGAGAGCAATAAAAGAGCGATCTGTCTTTGTACCCCAGACACTGGAAGAGAAAGAAGAGGGGGGCTCTTTCCAGATCCATTAAAAACCAGCATCAGGCAAACTTGGCAATGACTGGTGTATGCAATGTAGTTTGTCTCTCAGGATGGCCCGGGCAAGAATTTAATCAATATCTACACTTAGTATTCCTCCAGAAAGCCTGCAGATGCACACACAGGGCAAGAGCATTTATCTTTCATTAATGCGTGCAGTCCTACTTAAATGTCTGTTTTAAAAATCACTGGATTTTTATCCACTTTTAATTGAACCCTATAGACAGAGCACTGGAAGTGCTGAGGTGGTCTAATCCTTCATTAACAGCCCCTTTTGAATTATTCAACTTCTCTGCGTAAAGGTGCAATACAGCTTTTTGGGGACCATTTTAAAAGGGACGAAATACCAAATAATGAAAACAAAACATTTTGTTATATTGTTGATCAGATACTTTTTGTTTACTTTGTTTTTACAGGGATAGCATGCAAATAATGCGGATGAAATTACATTTATATTATTATGCAATCATTGTAAATGGACCAGAGTTAGCTAAAACTTGACATGCAGCTGTTGTTGCAGATCAACAATAGATATTTAGCAGAAGATATATGGTACAAAAAAAACAGTTTGTTTAATGTTCATTTGTATGAAACCAACACTTCACAAGACATCAAAATCATCCCTTAAATGTAAAATGTGTGCATCATTAAAGGTGCAGTTTGTAGAAATTGGCATTTTAGCGACATCTAGCTTTCAGATTTTGGAACGAGCCCGTCTGTTACTAAAACATCACATCACTAAGCGACGAGAGCTGGTGAAGACCAAAAACGATCGTGAACAGGGGATCATTTACAACAGTTACGAGGTGAGGGTTTTTTCATTCATATTTGTAGCTATTATTTTTATAGATTATAGGTCAGTTAAGATGAGGATTATAGGTTTTGTAAACTTTTAGACTCGTATTCAAAAATCGCGTTTCGCTCTTTTTGTACCCAAAACCCACCAGTAGACAACATGGCGGATCATTCTGTCAGCCTCCACAAAGTGGAGACTCGCAGTACATAAATATAAAACGTTTTTTCTAACTTAATAAAAAGAAAACAAAAGTTTTATGGGGATGATTGTACACGTATTTTGACGGACTTTACATACAAATAGAAACATTATATCCTATATTCACCGTTTCTGTTCGGTGAAATGCTGCCAGCTTCTACACACTACACCTCTAAGTAAAAACATCTATTATTACAGTAAACAAATGGCTCCTACAGTTGAATGTTACTATTCAATGATATCTGGAGCAAGATGACATGTGGTACCAACCATCACTCAGACCTCAACAGCAACACCCACCTTTTCTGAGGAATCTTCAGAAGAAGTAGCCAATCGCCACAATTTGCAGGCAACAAACAAGCTTGAACAATAAGATATGTCGCTGTGACACTCAAGGCAAAAATATTCTTGTTTTTTCTGCAAAGGAATGCTGACTTTTGTCTCAATTAGAGGTGTAGCGCTGACACAAAATCACTGTGTACCATGTTGCTTAACTTTTGCTATTTTCAAGCTGGCTAATGGATTGTTCACTTGCTTACTCATACTCACACTGTTGCTCACCCACGCTATGACAATATAAACCACACCAATCTTTTGGGCATGACACCCTTTTGCAGTTTAAAAAGTGATTGCTCTACATTATCGGATATGTTTCAGATTTACAACTCAAAGTGGAAACATTTGTAAAGAATGGCAGTTAACACAAGTTGGCATGGTCAAAGTTAACGCCCTGACTTTGGGTGGTGGAGTATATTTGAAAATGAAATGGCCATTGTGGATGATATGACCTATTATTTTCATGGTACTAATGTTGTTGGTGGGCTCATTGAACTTACTTTTGGGTAGGTAATTTTATAGTGTAGAGCCATGCTAAGACCAAACAGATTTTTTCAGTTAGCTCATCAGGTGTTTGCAGCAGTGCATGATTTCTGATTTGGGTCTGTCCTCTAAAGTCAGTTTGGAGGAAGCTCTGTCAGTGCACTTGGCCTCCTGGTCAAGCAGAGCAGCAGAATGACACATTTCTGTGACATGAAGAGTGTTCAAAACTGCATCACACACTCTAAACAGGGTCTCTTGGGGTCGATGTCGAGATTAAACGTGAGAAGCAGCATGTTGCCCAACAATCTAACTCTCCTCCAGGACTCCTGCGTGTGTTCAGGGACAGGACATTGGCAGTGTGCAGGACTGCACGCTGACAGACAGCAGCTTGTTAGCTCTTCGCCCGCTCTGGAGTCATTCTGCTTCACGTTCTGTGGGCAATGAAGAGGGACGCTGGCAGCAGATCTGCTCTCAGATCAGCTTGTGTCTGAATCACGGAGGAAAACTTTGGCTGTCACTCTGAGAGCAGTCATGAGATGGGTACCTAGCGAAGGATTCAACAGCAGATGGAGTTGGGTAGTTAAAAGAATCAGATACTCCTGGCTGTATCTATAGGAGGCTGTTTTTTTTTTTTTTTACTGCAGCCCTGTGGCGGCGGCCTGGTGAAAGAGCTGTGATTAGAGCGTGCTGTCCAAATGACGAAGGAGGCTTTGGCAGTCACCTGGAGTGCTGCAGGGCACTGTGCTGACGTAGCTGCATTCAGCTCCTGCTGGCTGTCAGCAGCCGACCACAAGCTCATCATTAATTTCCCCTCAACTATTAATTAGCCACGGCTGGAGATACTGCCTTAATTAGGCCTGTGGGCCCAGTGGTTTTCTCCCTCTCATTACTGTTATAACCAATTTTCTATTGATCATTTAGGAAAATCAAGAAGGGAGTTCATGCAGGACACATTGTAGGTTTTAGTAACATATTATCAGACTGAAGTGTCCTCGTTGACATAACACTATATTAAAAATCATTGCACTGCTTAGAGCATGCTCCTTGTCCATTTTGACTGGCATTATAAAAAGCCCTCCATCAAAACACAGGTGCAAAGTGCTGTCAAGTACGGCGTGCATGTTGTGCAGAGGGAGTGGCAGTGCACCTTTGGTATTTTCATGGCTGGAGATGCGTGGAGCACCCAGACTGTGCATAGAAATGAAGTGGGATTAAGAGGAATCGATTATCATACATTATCAGGAAGCTTGTTGGGGTCTGACAGCATTTCCTTCTAAAAGCAGTGCCTTCCCCTAAGATGTGCTGACGTCATCTAATGCAGTCTGAATGAGCTTCATCTAACCAGAAGCTAATATTCCTGAAGAAGGGAGGAAGTTGCATGTGCAGATATAATCTAGGTCAAACACAGCTCCAAGGCCAGGTGACTTGAATTAATGCATGTGGACTTATAGAATAACTTGCAGGCTCTTTTGCATTGCTGTGTTAAATTTTTTAAATCTTCATGTACAAAATCAAATATTTAATTTTTAAAATACCACAAAAACATTAAAAAAGATTCCAAGCCTTCCAGTGGGGCTGGCAGGCACAGTGTGACATTTGTATACACTGCCTGGCCAAAAAGAAAAATTGCCTCCTGGATTTACATAAGCAAAGAGATATGAGCCTCCTATTGGATAATAGTTTTTTAACCCCAGCTGATGCAATGAGTAGCTTTTCATTTTTTAAATAACCATGTCGAAAGACACATCCTGTGGTCGTGGAAAAGATGTTAGTCTGTTTAAGAAGGGTCAAATAGCTGCTTTTTTGTTTCCAATTGTTGAAGTGGAAACAAAACAGCAGTCACATCACAAAAGATCAGACCCACTGACTTCACAAATCCGTTCAGCTATTACCATTAGGTTGTCGTGATAAAGTCTCCCTGATCAAGAAAAACACACAAAATCTAATAGACATCATACAGAAACGATAGGATCTCTCTTCCACTCAGGCTAATACTACACATGTATGAGGACAATGAACACAATAGTTTTAGTGGTATCTGCGTGGGAAAGTAAATGATATGTCCCTAAGCCTTTGTATGTACAGTGCAGTGTGATTTGAAGGTTGTTTGTGTCTTTGGCTAAACACCATTAAGATAAAGGCACAAATGAGCCCCCATACATAATTTATGTGTTCCATGTAATGATGTTGACACAAATGAGCCTCTTTTTTCTCGCTTTAAGTGAACTGAAGTTATTTACATGCATAAATATATGCAATGAATAAAGAACCAAGAATACCTGTTAAAGAGCCTGTTTTGCCTTTATTTAGGTTAAAATAGTTAATCTTGATAGAATTCTTTGGCATGCTCACAATCACCAATGTAAAAAAAAATAAATAAATTGAAAAAAAAAAAAAAAACACTTGAGTTTCCACATACTGAGTAGCCCTGATTCAGCTGCATTCTCAGTCTGAGATACACTGTTAGGGCTCCTGCCTCTGTGAAGCTCCGTATTCCCTGTGGGCTAAATCCACTCTGATTGGTTGACTAGTCTACTCTGTGGTAATTGGTCAGCACTGCACAGCACCATTTATCAGTGACTCCACAGTCATCCCACGGCCTCTGTTTTGCACCGGGCTTGCTTCCCCAAGCCACAGGGCTTAAACTGCAGATCAAACAGTGGAGAGACATCACACTGGTAGAGGATGCCTGAGAAAAGAGACATTTCAGGCAGCTACTGCCACAGAGGCGAAATGTAAAACACACCAAAGGGCATATAAAACTGAAAAAAAGCTTAATATGAATAAAAGTATGCATTCGAATTTTCTCACATGCAAGTGGTTGGAAGATCTTTATTTCATATAATAGTGCTATTGTTGTACCTTGGTTTAGCCATATAGGCCACTTTCAGTACTTATCTGTGAGTCATTAGTTTGTTAATTAGTGGGAAACGGCATGAAAATAAACTTGCTTTAAAGCTCTACTCTACACTGCATGTATGAAAACAGAATCTAATGAGCCTCTCAAGACTATGTAAACATAAATATTCATTTGGAACATGAAGAATCAAGGTTTAGTTGCTGAACAAATGGCCCACATTTACATTTTAGTTGTCTGAGACTTTACTATAGCCTGCACAATAAAGATAACCTTTGGTGTAAAAAAAAAATTCTGAATTGCTTTAACTGATCAAATAAAAAAAGCTAATTTACTCTCTTTGCATGCACAGCTATCTAATCTTGTTTTTCTCTTGTGAGGGTTTTGAACTTTCTGAGATAATAACACCTAAAAAGCGATATAACTCTATCAAAAATCAAAGGCACAGACTGTGTGATCAAATGGGAACTGCATAAGAATTAATTATTAACTTAAAGAAATTCAGCTAGAAAACATCATGAAACAGATCCAGCATCTAAAAACAGGTAAATAACAGTTTCCTCAGGGAGACCCTTTAATCTAAAAATGAAAGATTTGGGAAAATGAAGGTCCTTTGAGTGCAGGTGCTGTGAGTCAGCTGGAGGCGAAGTCCTGCCAACTGTGGATTTTCTCTCCTGTGTTTATTTATTAATGTCATGTTCTCTGGTGCTTTTTTTTATTGCAGGGCTGTTTATCTGGATTATTTTGTGCTTTTTGTGTTGATTCTTTGTTTTACTGCTCTATTCTTCATGTAGCTTTTAATAATGCCAATTCTGTTGAAGGTCCCTGCCTCCAATGTAACTTTTTAAGACTGTATGATATGCCAGTCGATCTATCAGTTTTAAAATGGATACTACTCTGATAAAACATACCAGCTGGTTGTTGGTTATTGTTATGCAGCAGTGACCAACATAGGAATTTGCAGAAAATACAGTGTTGTACCACAGTAGCCAAAGATGAGCAACTTTATTTATAAGAGAACCAATGATAATGTTAACTTCAATGCCAGGGGGCCAAATTGAAAGATGTAGAACACTTTTGTTTTAAAAAATCATAACTTCATGTAATTTAATTAAAAGAATGTATAAAGCTGTTGGCTGATAACGGCAGTGTTTTCCTGAATTCACTAAATGATTGGCACCTATTAAACACTCTTATATGTTTGATAGATGGTATAATAAACACCTCGTTTGTCAACTCATGAAAAAATGAAAAAATGAAAAAATCGTAAGTGTAGTTCAATCTGGGCACAATGACCAACTATTCAGATTTCCAGCAGAACTGCATTTTTGAGCGTGTTCTAAGTTAGATTTACACACAGACAGCGTGTGATGGCAACTGACGAGCTGCTGTTTGGGTCCTGCTGCTTCTGTCAAGATGTACCAAGCTTGAAATCTTCACAAGCATTTCCTTTGTACTTTTTTTGCATTATGCTTTAATTTTAAAAGCATTTCAGGGGCACTTATTAAAGTAAAACTTCTGCTGAGTGTTCTGCCTGTCCTCCATATCCCTATTATTAAAAAACGTAGATGGTAAGCCATCAACAAAAAATGTAGATAATTTTAAATAATCATCTTATAGGTGAAATTTTCCCGTGTGATCTTCCCCTTTCTCTGTGTCCCTAAATTTTCTACATACAGTTGTTGTTTCCCCCAAAGGTTTGATGAACTGAAATGCCAAATTTATGGAATCAGTGTAAAGCTTAAAATACAGCTCATAAAATGAAGACTAACTCATGTTTTTTTTTATATTTCCGTTGTACTGATAATAAGTGAAGTTCACAGTTCACTCTGTACTTTAGAGGATGTATTTCTTTTCTGGATTTCATGCTTTAATTTGAGTAAAATATGTTACGTTTTAATGAAACAGTCTATTTGTTTACAGTCTGCAGGGCTGCCTGGTCAAAGTGGGCTCCTTAGTAGGATTTTTTTCATAAGACCCTTTGACAAAAAAGACATATATATATATATATATATATATATATATATATATATATATATATATATATATATATATATATATATATATATATATATATATATATATTTATATTTATATTTATATATACATTTAGTATTATTGTATTGATGCAGGATTTTTTTGGATAACTCTGAAATCAGGAAGGTATCCTGTATTTGACAACTGATTGTTTTCTCATGACATCACAGTGATAGAGCTGACTCTGCTGTGCAAAAACCCCTTCCCTTTGTTGGAGGCCATGGAGAAGGTTACAGTTTTCGCATTACCTGCTCATTTTAACTGGGCTTTAACCTGTAACTTTTTTTCCACACTCCTCATGACATACAGTCTTGTGTTATTTTGATCAAATGTGCCAGCCTTTTAACTAAAATTACTGCAGCATAGAAAAAAAACTGTCAGTCACAGTTGCTGCAGCCTTGAGTCTGTTATGTTAATGAGATATTGTAAGCTTGATAGCAAAAACAAATATTTAAGTTGTGGGGAATTTATTTCCTTTGCTCTCCAAGCAGAATTCTGGACCCTAGCACATAAAAAATGTATTAAGCTGCCAAAATTGTAATAATTTTATCCTGGCAGTGGTGTGAGGTGAAGGATTCTCCATTGGATATCTGTAAACATTGTAAAGCCAATATGGTGTGAAATGTCCTTTTTTTCTACAATGAAAGTTATATCTGGGGTGCTGTATGAAGGGTAAAGTGCCCTTTCTGTTGTTTTTAGATTAAGAAAACTTGTATCCTTTCAAAGAGATAAAACATGAAAAAACAATGCACCACAGCTTCATTCAGTTTTTTAATGGTGACAGCTTTGTTTCTGTTTGACGTCCAGGCTTCAGCAAACTGGTCACTTGACTAAAAGCTGTCCATGTCCATGTGTGTGCCAGTTTCAGTATCATAAACATGATCTGTATGTGTATTGGTGTTGGTAGCTGTATCGGTATTAAAACCAGTGTCAATATCGAAAGAGTAAATCTGTCTTTGTAAGTTTTTAAGTTTCCAAGCCAATCAGAGTATGAAAAACAACCCAAAGTTTGAAACTTTAGACCCATCTGATATGCAAATCTCCCATTAGCATCCACATTTATGTTTTGTATTTATATGTGTCCCTGTCTTTAGACTGACATCAATGCTGATTAGGCAATTAAAGCTCTTTTTCCTCAGCCAGCCTTTGCCGGGATCAATTCCGTCCTCCAGCATCAGGTGGCGAGTCCCAGTGTTCATTATTGCCTGCATATGCTCCCTAATGGGATCGGATTCGTACTCATGAGTCAACAGAGCTGTTATTGAATCTCACTTGCAGTAGCAATTGTCCTCTTCCAACAACTTCCTCCTTTCCTCATGTACTGGTGTATCTCTACTACTCTGCACAGCCCTGCAGGATTTCTACTCTTTAGTTCTGCATAATGTAATAAGACCAATGTAAGCTCGCAGAGGATGAAAGGGCTTTACAGACTTTACTTTGTTGCAAGAGATTATTCAATTAAGGTCCTCTCTGTGGCTCAAGTCTTAGCATTTGAAGGTAGGCTTACAGAAGTGGGGATAACAGGAGTTTGTGTGCAGAGCTGGTGATGGTGGTCTGTGAGTCTCCCCCGGTTAGTGATTCCTTTGATTAGCTTTGAACTTGCGGGTGGTGGTTCTCAAGGGGGCTCATTAGCTGTAATGACAAGGCCAAGATAGCTGGTCAAAGATAGAGTCAGTGGCTAGCACCTGCAGTGGTTCACCTAATTTCTTTAAGCCTTTGGATTTTTCAGGCTTATTGATATGTCAGGTACCGCTGTTTGACACTGGGTGACTTTGAAGAAACACTTTCTTCCCCATGCTGGAAAGTGTTTTAAGTGCTGCGGACAATCCTGTTTTAATGCAGCCTTTGGTTTGTGCTGTATTTCTCTCCCTCCGTCACTCAATTTCAACTCAGTTTTCAGTTCCAAGAACTCCATCTGCATGAATATGTCTGTCTGCTCTCTGTTCTTTGCTCTTGTGTGCATGTCAGTGTTACTCATGTTACATCGAGCCAATCAGGCAGTGTTGTGTGCAGGACATGAGCTGTGGTAGTAGAAAGTAAATAGAGAGCCACAGGTATGGACGCTTAAGCTTCGTGGACTATAGGAGAGCACTATGGGCTCACAAGGCTATCAACTAAACAAAAAAACAAAGTTGATGAGTCACTCTATTCATTAAAAAACCTGCACTCTATGAGGTGTGTGCTCCAATCAGAAAACCAGTGTTACCATTTTGTGGAAAAACGTTGCATATTTAGAGAGAAAACCATTTACAAAAGACTTCCTGGTTTACGCTGTGAGCTTGCAAAGCATTCTGGGTTTGCTCTTACCGTGAATCAGAAAGTCCACTGTCAGAGGATTTTTTTTCCCAACTGTTATGTGAAATTTACTTGCAAAAACTAAAACATTGCTTAACTTTTCAGTGAATATACATCATGAAGTGATGATTGCGTAGAACTGGGTCCTCAGTTTTAAAAGAGAAGTAACACTGGAGGCAGTCGAAGGAGACAGCGACTCTTCATTACCTCTGCCAAGGAGGTTATGTTTTTGCCGGCGTTTATATGTCTTTCTGTATGTTTGTTTGTTTGTGTTCAAAATAACTTGAAAAGTTTTGAACGGATTTGGATGAAATTTTCAGGAATTGTCGGAAATGGGATATGGAAGAACTGAGTAAATTTTGGGGGTGATCCGGATCACCGTTTGGATGCAGGAATTTTTTTTAAGGATTCTTTAACATTGCCAGATAGGACCATTTTCGCCAAAGTGGACCGAAGCTGCTTGACGGAGGTCTGCGCTGTCTGAGTGCTTTTCTAGTTTAAGTTGTAAACATCTATTTTTTGGGCACGGGGATCAGGTGACAGGAGGACGTTTGGGTGACAGAACAGACAGCAGGCAGGGGGTAATGGTGGTCCACCATAGGTGAGCAGCACTAATTAGGCCCTGTCCCATTATCTGCACTTCTGCCCTAAGATCTCCCTGAAAGTGCACATTTGTTGAAAGTGCACATTAGGATGTCAAGTGTGCAAGGAGGCTAAACTGTTCAGAGCAGAGCTGAGTCACTTTTCTAAACATCACTTACTGCATCACCTTTGTTTGTGTTGAAAGATAATCTTCCAGGAAAAACAAAAGCATTTTTTGTCGCTGGCCTTACTAAATGCTCTGTCTACAGTTCAGCTGCTAAAATTACAAAATTGCAGAGGAATCACCAATGAATCATAAGGAAAATGACTGAAAATGATTAACCAGCTTTTTTTTCACACTGCTGTGGGGTCAGCCTGTGTGATTCTCATAGCTTTACAGAAGGACACACATTCATCCTTTAGATAATTCTGTAGCTTAAATTAAAGACTTGACTGCTGTTGTTAGGGTCACGAATAATGAACATTTCGTCATTCTGTGCCTTTTGAGTAGCCGCTCACCTCTTCCATAATAAGTCATTTTCAATGGTCTATAGCTTCATTTCAGCCCATAATTTGATGTAAAAAGTGTCTAAACATACATTTCTTGCTATTAAAATTTCCACTTAAATTCAAAAAATTTCTGCTCTATCTTATTGTAATTTTGCCGTCATTTGCCTCCCTCATCAGTAGGATCTTCAAGGTAACAACTGTTCAGCTGCTCAAAATGTTGCAACACTACAGGGGATTCTTGGTAGTAGCCTTTAGGGGCATGGGGTCTGACATGCACTTGTGGAAGGGGCACATTAAGGGCACCGGAGGGCACCCTTGGACAACAACACTAGAGAAACATTTGGGACGTCCTACTGTCTTCTGCCTATTAGAGGGTACGCACATTTTAGGTGCACAAGGGCTTAAGTGTGGATATTGAGACAGGACCTAAATATAAATAAGATGAAGAAACAGAACTGCAGGAATAAAAGGTCCTGGTTACCAAGCCAAAAATATCCAGCTGTTTTCTGTCATTTAAAACTTGAGGAAATGTTTGAGACAATGTTTGTGTTCAACTAAAAATACATTTAATTTAGAACCAGCCAATTCAGTAAAAATCACAAAATCTAATTTAATGTACTGTATATTTAAGAAATGATAACTCTTATCCCCAAATCCCAAATAGAGCGAACGTGCCGCACACTGAAGCGCTGCAGTTTTGCTCCGACCGAAAGGCTGGCTACAACGCCAACTGGAAGCACCGCGCCGCCCTGTGCAGCTGGAAGGGGGAGGGCACAAGATCTCTGGAGATCCACAAGCTCTCATGTGACTTGTGGTATCACACCATAACAAAACATGTTATAAACTGAGAAAGGAAATAAACAACATATCACTTCCCTTTTCTAAGGCCACTTTGCAGGTCCCAACCACATAGCTCCGTGCGTCACTGCCGGATTGGAGCGCTGGCTGTGGAAATTCTCTGATAGAGTAGGATCGAAGTGCTCCCCAGTACAATTTGCAGCCGGTTCACAGCGCGTTCGCTTTGTATGGAATTGTGGGGTTAGCCCCCCACAAAAATAAAAAATAAATAAATACATTGCTTTTGGTTCCACAGTTTATGTTTGGTTTATGTAGGAATGTAGGTTTTTGGTCTTTTATGGTTATGACATATTCAGATATGGGTCTGTCTCTGGGAAAAGGTAGATAGGTCTCTCTCTCTCTCTCCCTGTCTCTCCCCTCCCTCTCCTTCCCCCCCTCCCTTTGTCTCCCTTATGTCAGTTATGCTTTAGGATCTAGCTGTGGGCTTTGGCCTACATGGAGGTGTGAAGGGCTGCAGGGGCTGCACAGCCGCTTGGCTCTGCACTGCATCTGATGGCAGGAAGTCAGAGGAAAACTCATTTGAAATCAGTGGAACTTCACCTGAGGAGATTGTTTGATTGGAGTGATTTGCCCTGAATCTAGGAACTGACAAGAGGTGTTTTTGTCCGAGATTAAATAGCTCCCTTAGAAATGAAAAAGGAATTAATTATTCATAAAGCGAAAATTGGATTGACATTGGACTGCAGGTCCAATCTGACAGGTTCAGGCTGAGTACCTGGAAAATGTCATTTGCAGTACATTTTCAAGACAGCAGAAATAGCAACACAAAATGGGAGCAGGGTAAGAAAATACATTTTCTGTAGAGTAAGGTTTAGGATCGATAAAAACTGTTACTTTATGTCATTATGTTATTACTGATCTGAGCACAGCATCAATCGTTTCATAATACAAGTCTGGTCAGACAGCAAAGGAGTTCATGTGAGTTTTTTTCCACTTCTTTTAGAAAATCATTTGATGTATGTTTTGCTCAAAATCCACTTTGTGTTTAACTTTAGCTTTGTAGACAGGATCTGTGGTACACTTGTGATGCAAGGTCAATATAATTAGGTGCAATTTTTAGCAGTTGGGGAAGGTTGAACTTATTATTCACAGCACAGCACTCAGGCTTAATATAGGTGGCGCTCTGTCCTTCAGCAGATAAACATTCCAGCACGGGTCTTACAGAAGACAAATATATGAAGAAGAATGAGTTTTCAATAATTAAATCAATTAAAAGTGTTTCATTCCGGTAATGTGAAGGAATAATAACAGAGAGTTTTTTTGTGGTGAGTAATGCAAACACAAAGCTGTACTCTAATTGTTCTATTTCTCGTCACAGATGGCCAATGTACCTAAAAACCTATGTACACAATCATTCGAGGAGCCTTTCAGTAGTGTTGCAACACCGTAAACAAGTACAAAGCAGTTAAGGGGTAAACAACCCCCAGCCCGGGCACACCCCACTCAGTTTGGCTGGCCAGTCAGTTTCATGAATCAATAAACTGTCCACATGAGGCGGCACAGTTGTTCAAAAGTGCTGTCGCTTTACCACAAGATGGTTCCTGAGTCATATTCCTTGTTAGTCAGGCCCTTTCTGTGTGGAGTTTGTATGTTCTCCCTATGCATGCATAGGTTTTCTCTGGGTGCTATGGCGTCCTCCCGCTGTCTGAAAACATGCTAGTTAGATTTATTTGCGACTGGAGTGTGAGAATAACTGGTTGTTTGTCTTTATATGTCAGCTCTGAGACTGGCCTCCAGTACAGGGTGTACCCCTCCTTTTGACAGCTGTGATGGTCTCCAGTCCCCCGCAACCCCCCAACAGAATGGACAATATATATAAGGGGTGTATGAATATATAAAATAGAACAGTATCTACCCTAAAAAATATAGACCTGTGTAGCCAGTCCTACACCAAATAAAAGGGACAAATGAATTACAGCATAATATAACTGAAGTAGAAACTCACAACATAATGCAAACAATCAGTAGTTACTGTAAACAGTCAAAGTACCACCATTCAAATACTTCACCTCTTTTTTCAATGCACATCTATAAACAGTTGAAACCACACATTCAAAATAAAGATTGATACCAGTCCGCTACCAGAGATGTCTGTGCTCTAAATGCTTTTATCGGTGACATTAATCGTTAAAAAATTGTAATATCACGCATAACCTCTTCACCACATGTCATTCCTCACTGTCTTCCCAGTTTCAGATTTCTCGCCATTTTCCCTCTGTCCAGTAAAGGCATTAAGTCCTTTAAAAATAAATCTTGAAGACTTGATTAATGTGTTTTTTCTTCCTTTTCTTCCAGCTTCAGCACTGCCTACCAGTGCATTTATTACTCTCCAGAGCACACAGCCAAAGCTCAGGAGGTCCTCAGCACCATGAGCCTCCTCCAGCCCCTCATCACGAATCTAGCGGACCAGCTCCTCTCAGCGGCTCAGGAGCGCTCCTCTTCTGGTCTGAGGGATGCACTTAAGAATCTCTCTGACAAGGTGAGGAACCCAAATCCTCCATCACTTGCCATTACTATTCTTTTGATAACAAAGTCGATATCCACCACTAAAAAAGGGAGCTATGCTGTGATATGAAAGCAAAATGAACAGATAAAAAGTCACAAGTGCAGGATTAACTCATAATTATAAGTGAAAGAGTCAATATTATGAGATACTAAGTCATATCATAACTGTTAATGATGCACTATTTTGGCTTTGCTAATATCTATTTGGCTTATATTTTCAGTTTCATTCCCTACACTGGTATGTACATGTCTTTTTGACAAGGAGTGCAATGTCTCTTCTATAATTAATACTTTTTTTTCATTGTGACAGTCCACTTGTGTTCATAACAGATGCGAAAAAAGAAGAATAATGTTTGATTCTCAAACAAAAAGGATTATGCATTGATCTTTATGTGTAGCTATACGGTCATGAAAAAGGTGGCATATGATAAATGTGTAAATTTTGCTAAATTACAGCCAATAATTGTGAAATATGTGACCAATATGTAAATCCAGGACATTGGCTGCAAGTATCAGCAGGATTTTTACCAAGAACAGCAACCAACTTTCAAGCTATCTGCTAATACTAATATTGTGCTGATAATGTTGAGAATTCCCAATAATTGTAACTTGGTGTCTCATTATTTTGACTATTTGTCCCTAAATTTTACAATTATAACTTTTTATGTTATGACTGTGTATCCCATAATTTTGATTTTTATGTCATGATTATGTCCTGAGATCTCATAGTTATTACTTAATATCCCTGAATTTTAACTTGTAATTTTATTGCCATGGCTTATTATCTTAGGATAATGACTGTGTATTCCATAATGCCCATAATTTTTGCTTTGTCTTCTGATTTTGACCTGAAGTCTTTTTTGACAGAGTATCCAAAAATATTGACTCGGTCTTTGTCTTTATCTTATATTCTTAAGACTTGTATTCTCATAAAATGACCGTGTGTTCCATGATTTTGACTTTATCTCATAATTATGATTGTTATCTCATTACTATGACTTAGTTTCTCACATTAACCTCCACCAAGGAGGTTGTGATTTTGGAAGCGTTTGTCAGTTTCTTTGTTTGTGAAAAAGATGACTCAAATCCTAAGGGACAGATTTGACTGAAATTTTCAGGGAATGGTGATTATGGCACAAAAAAAGTAATTCAATTTTGGTGGTGATCTGAATCTGGATGCGGGTCCAGAAAATGTATTTAAAGGTTTCTTAACATTTAACATTCCACTTTTTTGCAAATAACTGAAAAGTTCTCTTAGGATTTGATGACATTTTTGAGCCAATACTGGTCATGGCAAATGGAAAAAGTGGTAAGATTTTGGTGGTGAATTTTTTTAAAGGATTTCATGACAGTGCAAGATAGAGCAGTTTTCCTCATTTTTAACAATAACTTGCCTGACAATGTTGAAAATGCCTTGGCTGTGACTTTCTTTAAATGCAGTTTGTCCCTTATTACATTATAATGTATTTTAATCTAATAATTTTGACTTAGCATACAGATATATTCTGCTTTTTATCTCATGAATATGACTTTTTATCTCATAATCATGTTTCATAATCATGACTTAGACTTTGTTTGATTTTCTTATTAGTATTTAATGTTTTCCTTTTTTTAAATTGTTGTAGGGGTCCCCCATACATATGACCTGTTTTATTCTGTTACCAAACACTGGTGACTTGTAAGCCTTTTAGAGCTCCCTTTAACTGCAGTAATGAGTTTACTTAGATCTAAATTTATCCTTAACAACATAAAGCCAACGGTTTCTGCTTTTAAACCTATCAGTGGCAGTTGTTGTCCCAATGCAATCTTTAGTCTATTCTGGTAAATGTATTGACCTACACTGGCTGTGACAGTTGAAATGATTACCTCCTCCAAGGAGTTACTCTAAACAGAGAACTCATACCAGCTCCGGTAAAATTACTCTGCTTGTTTCTCTGCAAACAAAGCTGCAGCATTAATGATCCCCCTGCCTAGATTTAGACCCAGCTGTTGCTTTCTCTCCCACACATACACAAACTTATGAGACAACCTGAAGAAAAATCTATTAGTCATCATAAAAACGCCAAACTAACAAAAGTGAACAGCAGCATGGAGGTTTGTGGAGCTGAGGCGTTTTTATCAGTATAATTAATGAATTACATCTGGTGCTGTCAGATTGCAATCTGTTGTGGGAGAGATTGTTTTTGCCACAGTGGAATAGAGCGCAATCAGCCCACTTAATTGGTACATTCGCTCTGTCACAATTTCCTCTCATCCTTGATTAGACACGCACACTGTGGCCAAGTAAACCTCTGGCCTGGTCAGCACCACCAGTGCTGCTCTCTGATTAAAATCTCAAGCTGTGTTTGGGTGTCTAAGTCTGTGTATGGTCTGGGGCAGTGCAGGTGTGAAATTGTGTTTGTGTGTGTGTGTTCACAGCAAATATAGATGTGACATCACCTTATTCACACCTCAAAACCACCAGTGGTGAGCAGTATCACTCTTTTTATGAATATTTCCTCCTTCACATTGAGTTTTCCTCCACTGATATTAAGCTACATTAACATCCAGAACCTAAGTCTTGCTGGTACACATGCATAGAAGAAGCATTTAAGTGTCCTTGTCTTGTGTTCGAGTTTACCATGTATTCAATGTAGTCCACATGTTTTGCCATGTGGAGCTTGCACCTCTTCTTGCAATATAACGTTACTTTATCAGTAATAATTGCAAAAATCATTATTGCAGCCCACAACATCCTCTAATTCTTAACAGTAGACTAGAGATAATTAGAAATTAACTGAGTAGGAGACTCAGAGACGCACACTAAATGAAAGACCTCTGCACTGTCACCTAAGGTCAGACAGATATTTGATATCCCTCTTAGAGATGTAAAAATAAAAGTGAGTGCTTTAGAGAGAGTGTCTCAGGAGTGTGTTTGAAGTTTCTCCAATAAAGACAGTGAGTCACACTTTCAGAGGTTCTGGGAACATAAGACACCTGCAGAAAAAAACAGGAGGATGTAAGAACCTTTTCATTTTAATCTAACTCACTGACTGTCTTCTTGTTTTCTTTAGACCTAACTCAGGTCCCTTTTCAGGGGTAAACTGAATTACCAGCATGACATTGGTGTCAGCAAATGAGGTTAATTTACAACCAGTATACATCAGCAGAACTTATTACCAGAATGTTCCAATGGACATTATGCTTTACATCATTAGGTTTAGTGTAGGGGGTTTCAAAGAGAATAGATGGACCTACCACACCTTTCTTTTTCTTTTCTACCTTAACGTCTTAAAGTTAAGAGTTTATTTTAGGCACTGTAGGTTTAAGCTTTTAACTAACAGCTTTTTAATATTTTGCACTTGAGGCAGGTTCTTGGTGTTGTTTCAAGAATTTTCTGAGGATTGTTTCAAGGACCTGCCCTGCAGATCTGCTGCTTTTCGAGGATTCTTCATTTTGATTTAAAAGCTTAATCTTAATAAAAATAGAGGCACACTTTTATTATATGCTCTACAGCAATGGTAAATTCTTGTCCAAGAATTACCTGGTGTTCTTCCATGAAAAAAAAAATACAACTTAGTAGGGGTGTAATGATCCATCGATCTAGATCGATACATCGATTGGATAAGCAATGATCCAATCAAATCGATGGAAACTCAAAACATCGATCAACATCGTCATCTTCAACGCCTTTATTTTGAAATTCCGACCGGATATCCGTTTCACCGCTTCCGCCCAATAACGCCTCGTTCTGAAGTTTCAACTTTACAGGGCTCTCAAGTTTCACGCATTCAGCGTATTAGATGCGCACCTTTTTGCTCTCTCACACACCCCACCCGGTATTTCTCCTGTTTAAAATGTACTGTGTAGCGCCCACCGAGTAACACCGCTATATGCTAACGTGTAGCAATACGCTGTTAGCATCACAGAGCTAAACGGGAGCTTGACATGTCAGCCAATCATAAAATAGCACTGCTGTATCTGGGGAAGATACGGTCGATCTGACCGCAGAGGATGCATACTGCACAAACACAACAGGAGTAATCACACGAGTACAGTAAGTTATCTCATCATTTGATTTTGCACTGATTAATGAAATTACTTATTGTATGAAAGGAAAACAGTAAGAGCTTGTTCTTATTCTTCCTCCACACCTAGTCTAAAAACGCCTGACTACTAATTAACCCAATTTTAATTTTAAATATGATTAGATCATACAGATGGTTATAATCCTCTATAACCTATCATACCCAAAGGTCAGCACATCGTTTCACATTTCAGTAATAAAACTGTCAAAACTTGCTCTGTATTTCTTTCTTGCTTTAGGTGAAATGTAGCTGATTGTGTTTAATGACTACATAATATTGTCTTAAATCCATCGAAGGTCCCTGAATCGTATCGAATCAAAATTGAATCGTGGCAGACTTTGTGATATCGGCAAATATCGTATCGTGGTCCAAAGAATCGATATCATATCGTATCGTCATGAAACTGGTGATTTACACCCCTACAACTTAGGTCTACATAATACAAGAAAAAGGATGTGATGTCAAAACATTGTGAAACATGTCCGTATTTTTAATTTCCACTGTGTCCATATGCTGAGCTGCTTCTTAAAACTGATTTTTAAGCTCTGAGAAGTTTTCTTTTCTACTTCTTTACTGTCACTGCTCTTGTTCTTTTTAGACCTTTTCTGTTTAAAGGGATCATATTTGATCTTAAATCAGGTTCATATATTCACTTTAGATGACTGCTAGGGTATGTTCACAACACTAATGTTCAAAAAACCTTCTAGTTTTCATATACAGCCAACCCCTGATGGTGCTGTAGAGCTCTTATATCTCCTGCCTCTTTCAGGCTCCCTTCCCCACCAAGGCCCTGTCTGCTCTGATTAGTTTACAGGTCTACTCCGTGGTTATCGGTCAGTATAGTGCTGCTCTGCGCTATGCTGTCAACAGCTCTGCATTCATTCTAACATTTATGCTTTGCGCTGGCCTTGCTGCCATGAGAGAGAAGGGGAAGCACTTTGGCTCTAAATGGCACTTTAATAAAGCACCTTATATCTGTGTTGAGATTCATTTTGGTAGATATTGGATGTGTTGTTACTTGAACCACATCGATACTAGATATGGCACCCATTTATACCTATCGCTGTACATCAGTGTTGAAGGTTTTGAAACATGACTTTCAGGGTGGGGAGGCAGAAAAAAAGAGACAGCTGTTGACAAAGATCATGTTGAGTCACATGCACCTAAATAAATGAAATGTCACAACTAAACTACCAAAATGACACAATGTTTATGGAATACAAAAAGAAAACACTACAGTGGTCACTGCTTGGCTGACAACCATGTCTTTCTTGGTTTTTCCTTCCTCTGAGAATCCTTATTTGCAGCACACCTAAGTTTTAAAATAGCTTCACAGTTTTCTCATTGTCATGGCTGGTGAAATAAGAAACATGACCATGCAGTGCAGTTGGATCCACCTGATTCAGCGTCTGTAATGAGGCAGAAACACTGTGCCAAATTCCAATCTATAACTATTGTGCTTGTCTTGTACTGCCCAATCAGCATCCTTTAAACCAGAAAGAGGTGGGAGCTGCGAACATGACAGGAGGCAGTGACTGCCTATAAAGAGATTAGCATAGATGCTAACAGCTTCAGTAGCACTTTTCTCATCTCAGTTTTTGCACAATACTTGTTAATTTTATCTCTGCACTGGTTCTTTTGCACATTCTTGTCAATTTGCTAATTTTATCCCTACTTGCTTATTTTACCCCTGCTCGGGTTTTGCACAATACCTGTTAATTTTATGCCTGCACAGGTTTTTACACAGTATGTGTATAGTCTCTTAACTGCACGAGTTTCTACTCACCTAGGGTATTTTTTTTAATTTGTCTTGGGGTTAAAACATTATGTTGGGGAGGGGGATATTATTATTATTACTATTTCCTGGGGTCAATCTGTAAATTGTCTCATGTCATGTTCGTCTTGTAACCTGCTACTGGATGCTTTGAATTTCCCTCGGGATCAATAAAGTATCCATCTATCTATCCATCTATCTAAATTAAAAAAAAAAATGACTGAAATATATCAGATAGAAAAGATACTTTTGCTCCACTTCCAGCATGTTTTGGCAAGAGTTTGTTTTACGAAGTGGCTTACCTTTTGTACTTTACACAGCAGCAGTAATGCCTGCCTACTACATTTGATTTGCCCTTAATGTATGTGATTGATGGGAGGATTGTCCAATCACCTATCAGATATGCCTGTAAAAAGTTCTACCCTCTCCAAACACCATTTTATCTGGTCTGTCAGGTTAAATTAAAGCAGGTGGGTCCAAAAATAGATTAAACTAGCCACAAGAAACATTAGTAAAACAGAGAGAGTAGAATGCTCGCGTTTGAGGCGAGAAGCAGCAGTGGACCGTCTTTCCTGTTGAACGGGAGAAGGGCATTGTACACAGGAAGGTTTTCTTGTGATTTATGTGAACTATGCACATCGTCATATTGAAATAACGATGAAATTTCAGTTAATTGTTTAGCCCCAGTAATATAGATCTATATCCATATTGTCTTGACTGAAATTAGTTTAGAAAAGTTGGCTAGCCTGCCCTTGCCTGTGTGCAATGCTCTTTTTTTGGGCACATCCAAATTACATACTGAACACATCAAATGCTCTTATTCTTCTTGATACATGATGATGTTTCTGTTGATGATACAAATGAGAATCCTTTGAAGATATTTACAGTGAGAAGATAACGCATTTCATCTCCTCCCAGCCGTGTCTCAGATCAAATAATACAGCTCTGCTATAATGGCTACCTGGCCAGAGTAGTGTGTTAATCTTCTTTGCAAGATTGTGTTAAATTATATGGTGTATAGAGGCTGTATATGCAATAGTGAGCAATATCCTCACAGCCAAATGCTGTTGGACTCTGACCAGCCCCATCCATTCAGCCCCCCTTCATCCCTCAAGAGTAGTTGCACTGAGTGAAAAGCTCTATTTTTAACTCAGCCCAAACCCTGCTCATCCTGCAGCCTGAAACCATTCTGGGTTGAATAGATTCTGTCAGTGTTCTCTGTTTTTAGATCAAACTTCTCTTATTTTTTCCACTGCAAGAGTCTACAGAGGCACTTTCTGACTTGCACTCCTGCTCAGTCAGGATCTTATCATCAGATATATTGAAGAAAAGGCGAGCAACCGTAATTCTCCCACAGGAATTTTAGCTGTTCAGATCACTAAAAAAAGGTAGGAGTGGATGAGCTACACTATAAGAAGTTTCTGCACGTGTTGAAAGAAAAATGCTTTGGTTCAGCCTTGGTAAGGAAAAAAAAAACTGTTGATTTTTTTTTCTTACTTTGCCTCGAGGGATGGAGCTCTGATGTCTCACTTTTAGCACTGTCTCCAACAGAACTGTGTATGATTTATGGGTTTCCTGCAATCCACTGAAAATCCAGATTTTAGGAAATAGGCCCTGTGTCTGGCTGAATATTGAAGAATCAAGATTTACAATTACATTGGGGGTAAAAGTACAAAAGTGTTGTAGTCTAGTAAAAGAACAGTTACTTTGATAAAAATAAATCTTTCAAGCACTCAGTAAATCTGCTCCATTAATAAAATTGGCCATTTTGAATGTAATTTTTGAGTCGACCTTGTGAGGTGTGATGACTTAATCAGCTATTTGTTGTGTTATAATAGTAATAATATTTGACTCAAATAATCTTCTAGGATAAAACCATAGAATATCAAGTTTCTGTGATATGTACGAGATAAAATACGAAAGATTTCAGTGAAATTGTTCTCTACACTCTGTGAGTAATAGTTTTATGTTATCACACATTCATTGACCAAATGAATAGACAATTCTCAATATACGAATAAATGTGGATTAAAAAATTGTCCTGGTAAGTATGAGATTGCAAATGCTCAACCAAAATTCATTTTACACTTAAAGACTGACTTAACCTCAGAGTTTTGGCTGAGGTTTATTTAACTAAAATTTTCAAAAATGGCTCAAGAAGTCATTGGCAGGACTGTGAGTAATGAGGGATAAGACAAGCCCACGTGCTCCTTTACACATTTCCTATCAGCCATGTCATCTTATGGTCTGTGCTGCTTCTGCAGATTTAAATTTTGGCCACAATGTCAGAGCCAAATAAGGTATACTTAGAACCGGCTACTGTATCAGAGTGTGAAATGCTCCTGTTAAAGACTCAGGTATATATTTTATTAGTCTTGTTTTAAGAAGTACATGGCGTACAGCAGTCCTGAGCAAGATACTACACTACCACAATCCTAGAGCCTACAGCAACATCAGTGATCAGTTAAGCCCACTTTTGCTTGCATGATAGCAGTCATGGAAAAAAAGAGTGTAGTCACTGTTGAGCTCTGAGGTAGCGATGGTTTCCTCAAGAGGTCAGCCAGTAGGTAAACTAAATAACATTAGAATGGTTTAATCCGTTCAGGTCGTTATAACCTCTACTAAGGAGGATAGGTTTTTGCCATTGTTTGTCCGTTTGTTGATTTGTTTGTTTTTCTGTGAGCAAGATAATTCAAAAAGTTCTCATGACAACTTCAGGGAATATAGCACAAGAAAGTTGTTATTAGATTTTGGTGGTGACCTGAATACAGAAGCAGATACAGATTTTTTTTTTTAATATCTGTTAACTTTGCACAATAGAGCAGTTTATCACATTTTAACTCGGCTAACACAGTCAGAAATACTTTGGGAAACGTTTGTGCTCACAGAACTTTTGTACAATTCTCACACAACATGTTGAAGGATAATATTTTGGACCTGTTTGATGTGATTCCATAATTTATCAACAGGAATACTAAATATACATTTACATTTTTTGACAGAAGTGTTTTTAGGGTTTTGTTGCTCTTCAGTGTTGTCACTAAGCTGTCACTTTCAAAATACAACAAACCCTTCCTGTTTCTGAACTGTTTTTGGTATCCAGCACAGAAACGGTATGAATTAATTTACAAGTGTTTTTTTAGTATTGACTAGGAGTGTTAGAAAATATTGATTCACCAGTTTATTGCAATTTGTTGTGGGGCAATACTTTGTCAATATTTTTGGTACAATATTGTGATATTTTTATAGAAATTTATAGAAATTCAGGACATGTTTGTATTTAGTAAAGTCTACTGCTGCTAAATGTCAGTAGATATTCTGCAGTTTTACTCTCTCTTTCTCTGTTACAATTTTGCTGTTATTTCTATCATTGGTACACAGGTAATTGTATAAATGTTGCAGGGACCATGCTTTTTGTCAGTAACACTGATTATAAACTGTATTTTTATGCAAATAGGGCACTGGATTCTTAATGCAAAAATGAGTTTTTAGAAGACTTTAGTGAAAACAATTGTGAAGTATTGCCCTGTTTATATTAATATTATGTGTCATGATATCTTGCACCCATGTATCATGACATGTATCATATTGCCAGATTCTTGCCAATACAAACTCCTAATATTAACCATAGTGATACTGAATGTTTTAGAATTGAATATGAAGGGAACATTTGTATATCATGAAAAACAGGCAGAGATAGTTGGCTTCGATTACTAACACTTTTCAGTTTCTACACAGGTGTACAGATGTAGTGTTTCCCACAGGAAATTCAAAAGCTAAAATGGCACTGTAGCTGGCTTGTGTTCTGTATATGCTTCACAGTGTCTGCATTGACAACCTGCAAGTAGATCAATACTGATGCTATTTGTAGCAGAAGTTGAATCTTTGTTTTCCTCCATTTATCACCTTAAGTTAGACATACAGTAATTGCATGCATCGCAGTTGTACCTAAAGCAGAGCATAGTATGTGTTAAATGTACAGAGCTATAAAGTTGTCCATGTTTTAACTGTTTCACGAACTGTTGTTGCTGTGTAACTTTTTAATATGGTTAACTAGACCAATGTCCAGTAATTCCTTAGCTGAGAATGATTATACTGTCAACTTACACAACCGACAAAGTGTATACTGAAAAATGTTTTTTTCAGCTGCTGTTGGATCTCTGATAGAGATGCAGGAGGGTGTACCTCTTTTTTCCCCTCCACTACAGTTGTTCAAATGCAGGGAGGATGTTGTTGAGGTGGCCCCGTAAAAGAGCTGATTTAAAAAGTACAGGTATATGTAAAAGCTTTTGAACTGCAGTATTATCATAGGAATAATTACTGGCCATCCCTGCTGGCTAATAATGGAACATCCCCATATTTCCTAACAAGGGTGCACAGGTTACAAATCTTCATTAGTATAAAAAGTTACAGTATAAGCTGGCATCATCAAATATATGAGCTCCATGACCCTGTGGTTAAGAAGTGCAAATATGTCCCAGATTGTTTTAAATAGAGTGTGCTTTTGTTCACTCATCTTGGGAAAAACCATGAATAAAACATGTTCTCATAGATTGCAAATTAACACTGAGGTCAGATAAGCAGAGTTCAATTTGAATATGAATTTACATTTTGAATTCGCAGTTCCTGTTAAGTGCTTTAGTTGCTGAATCAAGCAAGGCTCTTTTTTTTTAATTCAGTCGTTGGGATATTCTTATCTTAAAATAATGTTTACTTCTTGTGTGTGATTGTGTGCATCGCAGATTAGTGTTCCAGCTGAGTTGCTCATTCTCAGGCAATTACACATGTGGTCTTATCCATAGATTCCAGCTCTCACTTCATTGACATACAGTAATGGAACTCATTTAGATCCATGCAAGGCAATTAAAATGGACATGAATTAAATACAGTGGTGTATACACTGTAGTCATAATTATCTTCTGCTACTCAAACATTCATCAGATGGGCCAGTTCATGTGGATAACAGTCTTTATATTTACTTTGAATAAAGAGAGGAACAGTTAAGCTCAGATAGTGAGAGTGAGATGTTTTCCTAATGATTCAATCAAAGTGTGAACATTTGAAAAAGAGGTTCAGTAGTTTTCATAACTGCCAAAAGTAAGGAATCACATTAATGATGCATGATGAGCAGTGTTGAGGGCAATTCAGGCAGGACTTGACTGGCTGTTTACCAATCACAGGGCTGACATGTGGAAACTGGCAAACAAATATTCACATACATTTCCTACAGGCTATTAGGAGTCCCCGTTTCACTTAGCAAGCATAGCTTGGGTGGACTTTCATTGTACCTAGAGGTGTCACCAGGAATTGTGGGCCCGCTGCAGCAGACCAAACCAACCTTGCACTGTTTCTTGAAACCCACCATCATCTAAATAGATAAATAATGTATGATACAGACTCCTATTCCAATCAAGTTGGGATGTTGTGTAAAATAAAAATAAAAACAGAATACAATGATATGTTAATTATTTTCTGACCTATAGTCAGTTGAATAAGCTACAAAGATGATATGATGATTTATGTTTCAAACTGATAAACTTTGTTTTTTTCCAGTATTCACTTTTGTTGAATGCTATGCCTGCAGCACGTTCCAAAAAAGGTGAGGCAGGGGTATGCTTTCCACTGTTACATCACCTTTCCTTTCAACAATGCTAATTGTGGAAGCTTTGTTGGTGGAATTCTCTCCATTCTTGCTTGATGTATGGCTTCATTGCTCAACAGTCCAGGGTCTCCATTGTCGTATTATGCACTTCATATTGTGAATATTGGTCCAAAAGGATTTGAAATCATTATATTCTGTTTTAATTTACATTTTACACCACATCCCAACTTCAGCAATAGTAGGATGTGAACCTAATAAGTCTATTCAGGGAAATCATTAGCCATTGGAAACAGCCACTTGCACTGTTGATAAGAGTTGAGGGTGAATTCCTAATTCAGCTGACTTCGTTGTTTTACATGTAGAAGTACTCTATCACATGAGAGAGACATGTAAAACATACTTAACAACATACTAAAATAAAGTAAAATATAATATGTGCCAGTGTTAATTTTGTCAATTACTTATTTTCGTCATAGCTTTCGTCAACAACTTTTTTTCCCCTGACGAAAATTAGAATATAACTAATAAAAACAAGTGTACATTGACAAAAACTAAAACTAAACTAACTGACATTTTTGTCAGCAAATAAAACTAGCCTAAAATGTTTGACAGAGACTAAATCCAATCAGACCTAATTTCGTCATGTAGAAAGTAGAGACAAGTTAGGAATCACTGCTACCTTGGTTGTGTGGAAAGGTTGGATGAGTTAAGAGGGACATCCAATCACAACTGCCTTAGCTTCATGGTGTCGGGATCCAAGTGTGAATCATGAAATTAGAAATTCAAGGAAACTTAAAAAATGCCTTACACTTTATAATCATATTTTAGTCGACTAAATTTACGGTAGATTTTGTCAACTAAAATGTTGTGAAATTTCATCAACTAAAACTAGACTAAAATTAGAACAATTTAGATGACTAAAGTATGACTAAAACTAAAAGACATTTAAGCAAAATACTAAAACTAAAACTAAATTGAAAAGTGATGCCAAAATTAACACTGATATGACCTCTTTAAAGACAAAAGAACAGAACATTGAAAAGTTAAAAAAATGAACTTTTTCTATTTAAACTACACAAGAAACACATAATATGCAGGCAGTCTGTATATACACGAATGGGAATCTATGCTGCAGAAAAGACTTCCTGCTTACGCTGTTCATACTTTTCAACGCCCTTTTTAGTATTAATCTTTTTATGAAGTTGAACTTTTTCAAGGCTTCTTCAGAATAATCTTAAGTAAAGGACATGAACTTTTGCCATATAGACTGCTAAACATAAGAGAAAAGCATCTTTCATGTTGGATCTTTGAGTCCTGTCTTCTGTAGATCTTCAGTGTCATGAAACCTTCTAAAAAGGATTCACATCATGGAGGTCATGACCAGAGCTGAAACTTAACTCACAGTGTCTAAATGTGATGTATGAGAAATGATGAAGTAGATGATATAAAATGTGTTTTGTGTTATAACAGTTTTTCAGGTTGTGCCTTTTTATTTTATAATTACAGGAAAGGAAGTTGAGCAAATATACCGTGATTAGAGACTGCACCATCACCTCTTTTATAAACGTAGACTTTGTTCACTGGCATTTCGTTAACACAGTGAGATAAACAGGGTTGGAAATTAACACCAGCCACCTGCCAAATGTTGATGCGTTTGGGCAGCGAGATGAGATAAGCAACAATTATATTTCATTTCAATTTATAACTCACAATATTTTAAAACTCTTTCTGTCTGTGACTACTCTTCTCATCCGTTTACTGTAAGTTCTTATAGTTTTTAAAAGATACATTTACTTTCCAGGCTCTTCTTCACTATAATGTTTTACATCACTCCATCATGCTGACAGTTAAGAAAAGTGATTTGGAAAAACGAATGTCTGGTTGATTTTAGATTTCCCTCCCATGGTGGCAGATTGGCTAAAAATTGATTTCCAACCCCGACGCTAAAAGACTTCAAAAGTAAATTTATATAATCTCTGATCAAGCCCTTAGTGTGGTAGTCAAAGTTAAATACATGGGCCACATTTTTAGTATGATAATTGGCAGAAAACCTGCTGACTCTTAGAAACTGTTGAGAAATTAGAAGTACATTATTCTACATTATCATACACGAAAGCTCATAGGCACTTAACTAAAAGTTTTCCCTTTATTCCATCATGATAGCAGCTTTTAATTATGTGACAGACACAAAAACCCAGAGGGCAAAAAGATTTTTGTACGGTGCAGCCACCATTCAACACCATGCAGGGCTACTACACCAGTTTTTTGATTTTCATTGTGACACCTGACAGGTGCAGAAAAACTTAGGGTTTCATTTTAAATAAAAGTTTAAGATGTTTTGAACCCCTAAACAGCACCCAGGACACCATTTAAATAGCTAAAATAAAAAAAATCTTAAATGCAAAACTTACCTTGGTGATGTTTACAGATATTTTGAGGAGAATAATTCCCTAATTATATACCCTGAAAATACAGACAGTTTCATGTATTTTAATTGTGTCTGGATTCATAGTTCTACTGTTTTGAGAGTAAAGAGGAATAAATTGCTTATTGTGTAAGCATACATGAGTAATGTTTAGCTAGCATTAGCTTGTTACCAGATGAAAGCTGCACTTTCTGTCAGTGTTCTGGGGAAATTATTTTCCTAAAGTCTGGAACAATCTACCTAAGTTAAAATAGTACTGTATGGTTGAATAAAAAAAAAAGTCTGCTGTCTGCAGTAAACTACACTCTACACTCCACATTTAGAGTGTAGTTCTCCCAGGTTTGTCCCTTCATCTGTTAGTGCATTAAACTGAAATAAAGTCTTTCATTAAAGAAAAAAGTTTTCAAAATACACAGATGGCAACTAAGACTGTCAATTCTAATACAATCTACCATAGGGCAATATGGACAAAAACAAGGATTGTTTTGGTGCAGAGGGCTGTAAAGGTTTAGGGCTGCAGTTCAACATTTTACATTTTTAGGGGCGTCGGTGGTGCAGCTGGATAGTGTGCTTGGTCAGTGATTGGGAGGTTGCAGGTTCAAGCCCAGCTCCGGGCGACACATGGCGATATGTCCTTGGGCAAGACACTTAACCCCAAGTTGCTCCCACTGCTGCGTCAGTGGCGTGTAAATGGACATGAAAGGGTGTGAAAATGTTAGTTGATATTGATGGATAACTAACATAGAAACTCTGAACCACCAGTGAGTGAATGTGAGAGCGAATGGGTGTGAATGGGTAAGTGTGACCTGCAGTGTAAAGCAACTTTGAGTAGTCAAAGACTAGAAAGGCGCTATATAAGCTTAAGTCCATTTACCATTTACCATTTTACATGGCCATCATATTGAATTTCTGTTGCATGTGAAAGGTGGAAAATGTTTGTAGTGCTCACACATTTTTGTCAACTTTTTTGAGAAAAAAAAACTAACAAAAACGTAATTCCACAGCTTGTTTGAGACCCTGAACACAAAGAGTCACTATTTTTAATTTTTATCCAGCCTCATTTTAACACAACAACCAAATCAGTATAAAGATACTCACTGAATTTACATCTTTTTTGAAAATATATAGATTTTTTACATAGTAATAGTCCCTCCTAAATAACTCCCAATGGCTGTGATCTATTCTCATGTAACAATGCACAAACTTATCACCTCATAATTCACATGTACTAAAAACTCTCAGGCTATGGCCTTAATCCATAGTGTAATGTCTTGTAGAATAAGGCTCTTATAATCGTATTAGCACTTTATAATGACTAATAAGCAGCCAGTATGCTACTAATTCGTATTTCATTGGAATTTCTTGTCTTTTTTTGGACAAATGACTCTGAAATAAAGTTTAAAGTAAGTAATATAGCAAGATAAGCCTTGTATAAAAGTGACTCCACACAAAAACTTACAGGTCCACTAGCTAAACTCATTTTTATTCTCTTAGTTCATGCATAAATAAGATTGAGCAATCACAAATACAGTCCGTGCTTTATGCCTTGCATGACTGAATTACAGCCAGTGTGTGAGTGTTATTAGAGATACAACCCCAGACAGGACTGAAGAGTTGTAGAGGGCTTGAGAGTTTCACAGAAAGGTCTTCACCTTTTTCTGCCCTGGCCTCCTCCTCCTCCTGCAGGGAGTATCCAGCAGCACAGGAAGCCTGAGGGTTCAGGCCAATGCAGGGTCAAGAGCCAAAAAAAGGTTCAGGATTGCTTCAGTTTGACATCCACAGAAAGCATCTGTACCACCAGGGCCTGGGGTTCTTTTCCACACTTATCTACTCTTTTGCTGACTCAGTTTTTCTTCTTCACTTCTGGCAGCCTCAACAACACCACTATTCAGTCCACATCAGACCTCTAGGAGCAGGGGAGGGATGTTTGTGCTGCAAGTATATGAATGTAATGACCTCACATGTTTACTTCTCATGGAAGACCTGGACGGGGCTTTGTCAGATGGCGTTCTGCTGCGGTAATAAAATTGCTTATTGCAGTGCTAACTCAATTACTCTGGAGGGCCCTTATATTTTTTTTCGCAGTGGCAACAGCCAGCGTGAGAGGCTCTTTGGTGCCCAGATCATCATCAGCTTACAGTAGCTGGTGTGTTTGAGATCAAAGAATTCATTCTCCTCAGAGAAACAGGCAGGAGGAGGAGTAATTGAGTTGTTTGTTGTTTGTTGCTGTTTTTGTTGCTCACTGGCTGTGCTGCAGTAATGGAGAGCATGGAGGAGGAAGGTGTTTATTTTCCTTGTGTCTTCCTCTCTTCTTCTGTAAATAGTTACCTGCTTCCAAAAGTGTTTTTCTTCCTCCACCCACTCACCTCGCCAATGTGACAATTTCTCCTCTAAATCTCTAACTTCCTCTGCCTCTTTGAGTTTTCCAGAGCTTACATTTTCATTTATTTTCCTTCCCAACAATAACTTTTTCAATCTCTTTTTGTCTCTCTCTCTCTCTCTCTCAGACAGAGCAATTTGTTCACACACTTAAGGATGAATTGGTCAAGAGTGCACTGTTAGCTCTGCACGCAGCGCGGCCCGGGTACGTTTCCAAGAACCAGAAGCAGACTCCGGTGCAGGGGCTCCAACATCAAGGCCACATCCAACAGAGCAACGAGCAGAACCAGAGTCCAAGCCAGGGACTGCCAGGCCACAGTCCAGCCACGGTGGCCACCGAGAACACCGTGGTGTGTAATAATGTGGACACACTACAAACCACGACTGGAGGAGAAAGTGGGACTCTGCCAGTAAAACAAGACTCTATACCGCACCATAAAGAGTACGACGAGGAGGAATGGGTGAGTTTGACTCAGTCATTGAGTGCTGATTATTTTGTTTTATCATAGCTGAAACAGTGCACAGTAAAAAAAGAAAAACAACAGTATTCTTTTGGAATTGTCCTTTTTTCCTCCATTTATATGTTCAAAATAAATGAAATATCAACCAATCAAAAATAAAATTAAAATTAATCTCACCTCCATATGAATGAAAAGGTCCACAGAATGAAAAAACATGGCAAACATTTCTCGTGTGATTGTTCTGTTGATTTAAGGAGAGCCCAAGGAAATCAACTCGATAAGACCAAAGTAAAACGTGAAATAATTCATAAAATCAAAACAGAGTACAATTTAAACATGGTAGGTAGAATTAACTAACAACAGACAGGGATATGCAGAAGATTTACCTGTAATTCAATCCTTACAATGTAATGAATACATGCAGTTTATTGCTTTTCAACTATTATAAAATCTGTATTGAACTGGAAGAGCACAAACCTCTGCTATTGCCTTGATCAAAATGACCTTATTTGGTATTGTCATCTGTAGTAATATTAACTGGCCATTGCTTTACTTTTGAATCAATGGAAGCTCTTTGATTTTAAGAGTTATTAGTAATCAACACTTTTAATACCATAACCATAACAGGCCATCAGGGATTTTTGCCTTATTTTTGTCAATAACTGTGTCCTTTGAGTAAACTTTTTTCACCCTATTTTCATGAGAAATAAAAGTAAACAATTTTGGCGAGTATTTATCATTATTATGTTATAAATGCTTAAAACAGTGTGTAATAACAGGAAAAGAATAAAAATGGCTTTGAATTTTCAACAGGATTTTCTTCATAAACAATAAATGAACATGTAGGAATTTTCTGAGATGACCAAAAATAAACTTCACCTATTTTACATAAACTCATTTTTGTTTGCCTACAGCATTTAATGTCCATGTTACAGCCTGTTATATTAGACCATGTCCAGGCATTTTTTTTACTGATGATAGTCCCTGAAGCAGTTCCTGTCCAGCTGAAGACAGAGATCTTGACATTTCTTCCTCCAGTATTTCTAAAATTGCTATTTTTGGAATCCATAAAAAAATAACTATGATCAAAAAGACGATAAATTGTAAAAAAAAAAAAAAAAAAAAAAAAAAAAAGGCGATAAAACACAGGGAAAATACATTGGAAATACGGCAAAACACAGAGAAAATACGGCAAAAGAACGAAAAGAAAACACTCCAGAATGATACTAATGCCATTGTGTTTAATATTTTACAATATTTACACAGAAAATACTGATAAACCGCCGTTAAATCCCTCTCATACTCGGCTCTCAGTCCTATCACTCTGCAAGCATGTCTTCTTCTGTGACCAGCGGCAGCTGGATAATCACTGAAAAAGTGCACAGCGCCCCCCACTAGCCAGGAGGTGAATCAATTCAGAGGATTTGCTGAATAGATATTGAATTGGGAGGGGAATAATTGCAATGCATTGCTGAATCGATATTTCTGTCCACCCCTAAGTACAATTGTGAATGAACATGTTCAAAGTTTTTGAGATGACAAAAAATAAACTTACCTATTTTACATAAAGTCAAACATTTTTGTTTGCCTGCAGCATTTAGTGTCCATGTTACAACTTGTTGTATTAGACCACTGATTACTGATAGTCCCTGAAGCAGTCCCTGTCCAGCTGAAGACAGAGCCTAAGCTTGCACTCCTCACACATCCAAGGACTACTTTTTTTTCACATTGCGCTGCTTCCTCCCCAGGCTAAACACGGCAAAAGAACAGCAAGAAAACACTCCAGAATGATACTAATGCTATTATTTATAATATTTTTACATTATGTACACAGAAAATACTGATAAACCACTGATAAATCCTCACATTTGGCACTGGATCCTCTCACTCTGCTCTTCGGCCCCTCCCCCTCAGGCTATCCAGCCTTTACCGTAATGTACCGTATATCAATAGAAAGCTCTGCCTATCAGTTTTGTAGAATTTCTTGGAATCATTTGGATAACCTGCATACTTGAGGAGTCACAGTAGTTTGAATCACTCATGTCTTTTCTGTCACCAGCGACGTCATGAAATATACTGAAGGTGATTTTTTTTTCCAAAATTTGTGGTGCCGCCTGGACCTTGGCACCCTTAGCATTTGCCTATATTGCCTAATGGGCAAGCCGGCCCTGGTTATGTTTATGCTATGAAGGTAAACTAATAATGTAGCAACCATAAAATGTATGTTGAAATACACAAAGGAACAAATTTGGGGTGGTGGTTTGTTTTTTTTTTTGTCTGTCCATCTATGAGCAAGATAACTCACAAAGTTCTCTACGGATTCTGGTGAAATTTCCAGGGACTGTTGGCCATGGGACAAGGAAGAAGTGATTGGATTTTGATGGTGAACCAAGTACAGATGCAGATCCAGAAATGTTTTAAAGCTGTTGTTCACCTTGTGCAATAGAGCAGCTTTCCACATTTTCAATAATAACTTGGCTAAGAATATCTGAAATGCCGTGGTGGGAGTTTGTGCTTTCTAACCTGTGAGAGGATCATCCTTTCTGTAAATGTGTGATGCTTGTGTGAATGTCCACAGCAGAGTGCAGAGATAATGGCTTCATTTTTCATGATTTTGAAGCATAATTTTTTTATACTCAGTTTTTTTCTCATCCCTGAAATTTGACCTGGTGATAAACAACAGTCCTCTGTTATAGTTTAAAAATGCATATTGCTATGCCTTCAGAGTCTCTCATTTAAATATTTGGAAAGGACAAAGCATTTTTGTCATGGTTCCATCAGATACCACCCATGGCTGAAAATAGTCACCAGCACAGTATCTCAGCACAAGAGCTATTTTGGCTTCACATTTTTGCAATTGCACATTATTCAGACATAATAATATCTAATCAGTGGTCCAGTCATTCACAACTATGTTGTATGCAACACAATCTCAAAACATGAAAAATATTGGATTTAAGCAGCCCAGTGTTCATGTTGGTGTGCTCCAAGTGTACAGTGGTTGTTGTCCTCAAAGCAGCCGGGTCAGGTTCAGCCTTTTCCCGGTTTCTGACTCAATCCATTGTCTTATCTGGACAAACACTCAAAAATAGATCTTAAAAAACATGCAAACTGTGTCCACACCAAACCAAACATTGCTTTCTTTTTAAAAGAGGTTTTCTCAAAAGAAGTATAAATACATCCCGTACATCATGACAAACTGCAGCTTATTTTGGTGTCTGTTGCAGATTCAAAGTCGTACTGCTTCTTTCCATTGTAGTTTATGCAACTGTTGCATTGTTTGTCCATGAGGGCAGTGTCTGCCTCACTGACAGCAAGAGTGATCAATATTTCTGCAAACCAACATCTAATTATGTCTCAGAACCATTTTCACAATTTAATTTGCTCAGACCAAGCAACCAGGACTAAAATACTCATGGCAATTTACATTGTACAAAAACAGAAATACAAAAGTGAAATCATTTATCTGTAAGCAGTTGGAGAAGTGAAAAGAAAAAAAAAGTTGTAACTGATCAGAGCACTCTTAGATTTATTTTATCTCCTTTAACAGTGCCTGCTACATGTCTTAGTTTCCATACAATACGACCAACTCAGACAGAGAAAATTGTATTTATTTATTTATTTTTATTTATTTATTTGAACATAGTTAAAAGAGAAGTCAAAGAAAACAATAAATAAGATAGGAAGATTCTTTATTGTCAATTAAAATGTACACCACAGGTGAAATTTTGTTGCAAATGGCTCCGATAGCAATGTTTAAGACACAAGTACTCAAAATTAAATGCGTGTTTTAAGACAAAAAGTATAAAAACAACCAGACAACAGAGAAAAATATACAAGTTACAAAAGTATAAAAATAAACTCTAAACAGAGAAAAGTGATGGAGTGCTTAGAGTAAGAATAAGAATCCATTTGGGTTATTGCACTGAATTGTGTCTCTGAAATTAGTGCAGAATACAGCTGAATTGAATTGAACTGAATTAATGCACAGAGAAATTATGCACAGATTAAGTTACATGTGCAGGTTAAGTAGAAACCCAATGTGGGCTTGTATGCAAACCTCACTTAAGAGTAAATACAGTAAAAATGAACAGAAAAAACCTGGTGGTGGATGTCCTGCTGCCTTTGGAGTCTGCGCCTGGTGGTGGATGGCCAGCTGCTGCTGGAGCCTGGCCTTGGGCCTTGTGGTGGCCCCGTCTAGCCCAGATTTCACTTTTACTCACAAAATCTGCTCTTGTGTAATGAGAGAAGACTCTTTATGGACGTGATGAAATTTAGTAGGAAGAAACCCTGAGGATTATTAAGATATCTGATAGATTCATCTGAATTCTCTACTGCTGCTCTGCTTAGCTCTAATTTATGTAAGACAACAACATCAATCGAAAGAGAGTTGTCATCGTGGAGGTTGATCTAAGTACTGATTGTGTATTTGGCTCTTTTAGGATAGGGTGTGGGCAAATGTGGCCAAATGTCTCAACTGTGTCATCGCCATGGTGGATAAACTCCAGGACGAGGACATCAACAAGCAGGAGCAGGTCCCTGATCAGCAGCTAGCTGATGTCATCACCTCACATAACCCAGGTAAATCACACAACCGTCAATCTGTTCAATTTTGTACACTATCACTATAAGTGACCAGGTTTAGGGAATCTTATATGTTTTACTTTTATTTTCAGAATCAGTAAATCTTTTAATCTCTCCAGAAGCTCAAAAACACATTATTTACTTATCTTGAAAATCAGCGGATGACAACATCCATCTATCCCTCCACTCACCAAATACCTTTTCAATAAAGGTTCATTCAAGAATTGTATCTGTGTGAGTTACCAAAGTTGCCCGTCCCTGGTTTCAGCCAAAACTGTTGGTTTTTTTTTTTATTATTATTTTATTAATAAAGACAAATCCACCATGAATACAACACTTTTTAACATTTAGCAATAGTAACAATGGCAGTAAAACATTTTCTGCCAGGCATGGAGGACGTCCTGAGCGGAACCTTTTATTTTTTTATTTATTTGTTTGTTTTAGTACAGTGATAGGTCACAATGCAAAAAAAGACTTTTTGATACATCTTTTGGGAAAAACTCACCCTCTAAATAAACCTTACCTCCTGCAAAGAGTGATCCAGTGTTTCTCTAAAGCAGCTGAATAAATAATCCCTCAACAGGTGGCCAGACAAGGTCCTTGTTGAAGCTTTCAGTATGATTAGCCTCAAAATTGATATTAACTCTGCGTATATGTGGTAATTAAAGATAATAAATTAAAAAATTGTGATAGCCACTGAAGGCCTGCTGTGAGTTAAAAGGCTCTGACTCAGTGTTTATCAATACTTAAAGAAAAAGTAAGTGAAGTTTATGAGTAATTAGAATGTACCTCCTTAAGAGGGTTGTTTTTTTTGGTGGTTTCATTAATGCATCCAAGGTTACTTTACTCACAGAATCAGCTTGGATTCACACATGATTATGACTGGCAACATACTGGCAATGTACATTACCTTAGACTCCTGTTCCTGTTGCAAAGCTTCAGATACATTTAGCTTCAGAACACATTTTTTCTGGCCAGAGAATAATATTGCTAAACTTAAAACAGGTGTAATTTCAGTGTGAGGAAAATGAACAGATACATTTCCTGCTTCCTCAGTATCCACAGGCTTAGTTGAAAGGAGTGAGAGGAGACTCTGGTCCAACTTGGAGGCTCCCTGTTGTTAAAGCATGAGAAAAAGAGAAAGTGAAAGGGTTGCCAGAGAAGTGGATGAAAGCAATATTTGATATGCAGAGCCATTCACTGCTGACCGCAAGCTGCCCAGTCTCCCCCAACGTCCAATGAAATCCTGCCTCAAGCTTGAGTCCAGACAAGTGCCCAGTCTGCTCTGACTGCCAACTGGCACACAGAGCAGAGGCATTAGTCTGACCAGGCGACAAGGAGCAGCTCTGTGTATGTGAGAGAGTTTGTGTTGGGCCAGAGATATGCTTGCTGTTCATCCTTGCTTTTGCACTTGCTACGGCTGGTGTTAAAAGTGCTCTAATATGTAGACTTGCAACACATTACTGGACTCAGAGAGCTCAGGCAGTATACAACTACCTGTTACGTAACATGTAAACTACAAACCTGGATACAGCTATGGTACTTCTGCGATCTAGGAACTAGGAAAATAAATTATAATGACTAGAAAAGCACTCAGAGAGCGCAGACCTCCGCCAAGCAGCTTCCACTTTGGCGAAAGTGGTCCTATCTGGCAATGTTAAAGAATCCTTTAAAAAATTCCTGCATCCAGACGGTGATCTGGATCACCCCCAAAATTTAATCAGTTCTTCCATATCCCATTTCCGACAATTCCTGAAAATTTCATCCAAATCTGTTCAGAACTTTTCAAGTTATTTTGAACACAAACAAACAAACAGACAGACAGATAAACGCCGACAAAAACATAACCTCCTTGGTGGAGGTAATAAATAGTAATATAAATGAGATGAGGCATTTGTACCATCTTTTAGGGGCACTGGTAGTCAGACATGTATTTCAGGAGAAACACTGCATTCAATATGATGGTGCTATACTTTATACTGCACAAATATGCATTTAATTATCTTTAATGATCAGATTCATAAATGCTTCTATCATTAGTGGCTCAGATATTGGATTAGTTAAACTTCAACAGGCCAAAACTACCCACCCAAAACTCACACAGATGTTACCAGTTTGTAGTTTGTGATTCGCAGAGCAGTGAGCCATTCATTTATTTGGAAGAGCTGAAGAGCAGATGCTTGTACATTTGTTCACACTTGACAAACCGCAGAAGTGTTTTTACAACAGAGCACAAGTCTATGAACAGAAACTAGAGTCTGATATGTTGTTCACACACTTCTGTGATCAACTGAATTACCATAGGACAGATGATGGAATTACCAATGTTTTTTTGTCCCTCCATTTCTTTGCAAAAGGCCATGCTCACTCCCACTTGCTCATCCATATGAGCTCTCATCTTCAAGTTGAGTTTGAGTTATGAAAAAGAATAATAAACTTAAAATCTTTAATCTAAATAAATACCTACTTATGCTACTAAGTCTGACAGAAAAAGCAGACACCCCTGCTTTGAAAAAGTCCAAACCTGCTGATATCCCTTTAAAATCTTTGACAAGCTGTAAGTCGAATCACTACGCCAGAATTATACACTTAAAAAAACATATATTCCATGAAAATTGTAAATTTAGGACTAATGTTTTTAGAAAGCTAATAGCTCAAACTGCAACATCCTCAACTCCTCTGCTTCAGCCCTCATGTCGTCTGTTTCATTTACTGCCCAAAAGTTGTGGTTTAACAAGTGACTGTGTTAAGTGGTGACTTTCAGCAGACTTCATTTGTAGATGTCACAGTTACAGCACCTGTAGAAAAATGGTGTTCTCTGGAATGTAAAATAAACTAATGAATGAATGAAACCTTTATTGCCCCTAAGGAAATTCCCCGTAATCGTGAATGTTCTTAGTAAAAAAGTAAACTAATACAAACAGACAGTTAAAACAATTGGACACAGTCTTAGTGATTGTCAGCTGTTTGGTTACTGACAGTGGTTTTTGAGACCAATCTGCTGGGGTTGCCATGTTGAAAAATCGATATCCAACCACAGTAACCTAAGATCAATTTATTGACAGAAAAAAACACTCAGTTGAGGCAAACCTAAGGCCGTCTGACAAACAACACAGACTTGCATGTCACCTGTGCCCCAAACACTGCACAACCTTGAATCTTTCAAACAGTGAAAACAGAAACATTTAAAAAAAAAACTTCACCCTCCACTATAGTGTGAGACATAAACTGTTCAATGTGTTTGCAGAATCAAGCTTTGAACTTGTTTTAGTTAACTTGTTTTCAGTTGTAGAAATAATTTCAGCACAAAGTGTGATATCCATGGCACAAGAAGCCAGCCTTAAGAGACTGTCAAGGAACTGCAGTTTTTGGCACTTCCACCCATCTTATGTATGCTGTATTTTGCATCCACATCCCATTCATTCTGATGTGTATGAACAGTCGACATGCTAAACAGGCAAGGGGCTCAGTGGCGGCCATCGTACACCTGTAAAGTTGACTACAAGTGTATATTTTAGCCTGTCAGGCATCTGCAGACTTTGGCATCTGGGTGAGTGAGGTGCATTTGTAACTTAAATAGTGAGGATGCATCTGAAAGGTAAGAGCAAGACTGCTGTAGCCTGAAAGATAAGCTCAACTGCCTAAGAAACCTTTATGAAGACAGCAAACAGGCTCAGAGCAACCAGTCATCTGCTTATGTAAATACAAACATGGATGAAATAATGACTGTGACTTTATCAGCACGCAGAGATTGGTGAAGCTAGGTCGTCCGATGACAAGGCACCATGGGGGTTTGGATGTTTGGACAGGTGGCCGGCTGTAGAAATGACAGGTGTAGTTGTGTTTCCTTCGTCTTTGTGCAGAGGCAGTATTTGCAGAGTGAGATAAGACATGACTGCACTGACATGGGTGAGGCTAACGTGCTGCACATTCATGGTGGTAGTGTTTGATTTGTGTGTGTCTAAATCCCAACATTCACTGAAGAACTTCACATTATGTTGCCTCTGAGCAGACGACATTGTGGGAAAACTCTTTGAAGATATCTGAGCCAATGCTGCCCCCTGTTGGTTGCAGATGAGACCAGCCAGAAAGCTGTTTTGAATATGAAAAAAATTAGACTTCAACACACTTCAGAGTTCACTTCCAGCCCTACAAACTGTTTCTGATGGAGTCTTTGATGTGAACTGTGAAAAGTTTATTCAAGTAGAGCAGCTGATCACGACTGTCAAATTTTAAATCAGACTCATTAATCTGTATTATTAGAATAGTCACATCTTTTCACAACCAAAGGTGAGGATGTATGCATTGTGCAGCAACATACAGCATCATGTAAAAATGGAAAGACTGACATTTTCCATTCTTTATTTCAAATACCTGCCTCCCCTGTCTCTGAGACTGATTCCAAGCAATACCAACCACATGCTTCAATGGCCATTTATAGGCATGATAAGATTTTTCCTGAAACATGGCTATGTTCGCACATTAATACTGTCTATTAGGGGTGGAAAAAGAAATATATATTAGAGTCAAGCAAAAATCCTCTTACTTTTGCCAGACTTTAACTCAATTACAAGTGAAAAAAGTGCTCTTTGAAATTACAAAAGTATATGAAGTAATAGTTTGAGTACATTTTTCTGTGTTGCACTGAAAGGACAACAGCTGAAGTGTGATGAGTAAAGCAGTTATATGTTTCAGTATATGACAGTATAGTATGCAGTAACCTTTGACCCAGATGATACAGTAAAACCACAGAGTAGCATGTTGCTCTTGTGTGTATGGGATACGAAAATAAAGATATGTGTAAAAATGTGTTTTGCTCAGTCTACAAGTCATAGTTTTTTTGTATGCTGACTCAATGTAAATTTTTATTACAAAACCATCAAAACTAATGCAAACCTTTTTTTTTTTTTGGTCCTTGTAATTTATTGCCTGAATATTTCCTAGCAAGGGCTCCTTTCTGATACTATTAAAAGAAAGATCTCATCCCATTTTTTTGTACTACATGTAGAAAAATTCTAACTGCACTAAATTTTTGATTGTGTGTCAAAACTCAACATTTTGAGTTTAGAGAACAACAACTTAAATAAATACAGCCACAGGCAGGATTTGTACCCAGACCCATTACAGCAAGAAAGAATTTGGGATGTAACTTAGCTTAGCATTTAGCATCTGTGCTTCTCACGCTGGAGCAGGCTCTTTAAAGGGATAGTTCAGTTTTTTTGAAGTGGCCACTAAGTACATTAGATGCAGTAGAAAGTTCTCTCCTCTGCCTCAGTTAGCCACAATTTGTAAAAGTTTGTGACGCAGAACCAGCTGCAAACAGGGAAGTATTTCATGACAAGTTTTCATTATTGTAGTGTATGTGTGTGTGTGTGTATATATATATATATATATATATATATATATATATATATATATATATATGTGTGTATATATATATGTATATATGTATATATATATATATGTATACATATATATATATACTAGTTAATTAGTTTCATTACTTGACTTTTTATCACAAAAATGTTTTTTAATCCCAAAATAATGACTTTTACCTGAGAATTATTATTTGATTAACTAATTTTTTTAAAGTTGACTTTTATAGCGATGATGTTTTTTTATCTCATATTTCTAACGTGAATCTCATAGTCATGACTTTTATTTAAATTTCTGCTTTTTTTCACATGTATTACTTTTATTGCATAAACCTGGCTTTGTCTCATAATTTGAACTTTTATCTCATAGTGAAACCTTTTTATCTCAAAATTTATACATTTTATCCCATAATTATGGCTGTATGTTTTAGAACTTTGGGCTGTCATGTCATAATATTTACTTTTTATGAGTTATAATCCCATGACTTTGCTTATTGTTGGTTGTTAGTCATAACTTTTTATCTTGTCCCATGTTAAGTTTGTATTACAATAAAACCTTGATTGTTACTGTCTGATTGAGCACCACCTTTCAGACAGCCCTTTTTGTTAAGTAAACTTATTTGATTTTGATTTCCTTATTATCTTGCTTAAGTATTGTACATTTTTCTTGTTCTGTCAATTTTCTTGTTCTGTAAAGCACTTTGAGTTACCTTGTGTACGAATTGTGCTCTACAAATAAACTTGCCTTGCCTTGCCTTATTGTCATATAAAGAAATTGAAGAGTCAGTTTCATGGTTTTAAAGACCTTCAGTAAAGTGTATTGTCTCTGTAAGACATAGCATTGAATGGACAAAATCATGTTTTTTAATGTGATGAAACATTCCGCTCATACAGCTGGTGGTGTTTCTGTGTCCTCCAAATCCACTTTGCCTGTTTCTTTGACATTTTTTCAAGCCCATTGCAGAGTCTAACGTGCCAGATGAAGATGGAGCTCAAACTTCACCAGAGAGAGCTCCAAAAAAAGCTGATGATGTTTTGACATTCTTCTGACTTGATAGCTTTGTCTGTTAGAATAATTTTAATGCCTATATGATGAATTTAAATGTAGAAGGAAACTGAACAAATAAGGCAAATAAGCAAAAAGCAGTATGCACTGATTGACAAATAAATGTTAAATGAATTATATCTTTTTTGTGCTTACTGTACACAGCTGCTTTATTCTGCATGAAGAGCTTTTTTCATTCAGTAAATCTGTCCTGCAGCAGAGAGCAGGACATTTATGTTGATGAATCTAGGGCCGTTGATATTAAGAGTGTCATGAAAGCACCCCTATAAATGCCCGTTCACCATCTTTAATTGACATGTTAACAACACCTGACATCGACAAAACAACACACACACATCTGTATGTGTCAGACTGGTTAGTAATAAATTCATATTTTGCACGTTGAAGCACAAGATATCATACTAGCTTGGCTAATTAAATCTTTGCTTCATTGCCTCCTTTCTTTTTTTCCAAATAAACATTGTTCTTTTATTCATGATGGTAAAAACAATTGTCAGTGTGTCACATCAGTTATATTATAATTTGATCATTTAGGACATAATTTGCTGTAGAATTAACTAGAATAGGTTTGGATTGATTCTATCCTGTAAACTGCCTGAACAATCTGTTTGTTAGAATAATTTATTTCTGTCATCATGGTACTAATTAAGTTGGAAAAAGCTCACACCATCTGGCTTTGGCTGCCGAATTGTGGTGATGTGTGTTTACTTTCTGCTATCACCAGACAACAATATGATTTCCTGGAGGAGTATGAAGCTATTGTTGTCATACTTGGCTGGCAGTCACAGATGTTTTAGTGCTGTGAGACTGAGGATGTGACTGCTGTTGTGTGTATTCATTCATATTTTGGTGTTTGCGTCTGACTTTTCCTGGATGAAGTTCCTAAGGAACAAGTGTTTGCATCTGATCTTTTTGAGTATCTGTACTTATTTTGGGTGTATTTGAATTATCTGATGTACAAAGGCCACACTTTTTCAAGAGAGCTGCGGCCCACTGCCAAAGATGTGCAGTGCCAAAAGCAGACGGCCACTGAGCTCTGTGGAGATTGGATCGCCAAACTGTTATTTACACAACACCTGAATGACTGACTGACCCAGTACCTGACATCCTGACTCATATTTTTTACTGAAATGAAAAAAAAAATAGTTGTTGATATAATTGTTGATCGTCAAGGATAATTTACAGGAGTTTAATTTTTGTTCACTTTCAAAGTAATTTTTCCATGAGTTTTAGACTTCTTTTTAAGATATATTCAGGAACATTTGAAACATTTAATAGTGTTTCTTTTTTGCAATTTCTCAAAGAAATCCTGGTGCTCTGTCACCACTATAACAGGAAGGAACATGTGCTATACTTACTGACTGAAACCGAACCTGATTTGCTGGCTGACTCAGCTTCTCTCCATCATACTGTACTTCAAGAAGGCAATGGTCTTGATAAAAAAATGCTCCTTATAAATACAGAAATAAAGTTTCATATATTTCATACAACCAAACTTTAATTGAAACATCAAGATAAAATCTTAGCCCTTATAAGGTACCATCATTGTTTCTATTCCTCTTTGGATAAAGGCAGTACTTGAGCCTTGAACTTCTCAGGTCCTGCCAATATCAAATAGGCAAGAGTAATTACAAATCATTGCAAAAAGAAGGAGGTGCAGGAGTAAACATGCATATTTTTTGCTTGAAAATAAGAGAAAATCATTTCTTTAATCAAGATATAAAAATGTGGGAGACAATCGTTTATCAACTTTTCACCAGAAATTTCGAAATTATTATTGGGGTTTGTATTTCCACATGGATTGCTTTGTTGTTTCTTGCCATCCTGCTTTGTTTGAAATATTATAATTATGGACAACCTAGATGAAAGAACTCCACGTGAATCTTATACAGTGAGTTGTCAAATTATTTTTGTTATTTGTACCCCACCTGTTAAAATAGGTGTGTGAGCCCATGTTTGTTTACCTTCCAGTTGTCTTGAAGGTTTTGTGTTTTATTTATCTTCAGTGTTGTCACATACACTAAAGAAATGAAACAACATAGAAAAGGAGAAAGACTGAGAAATACAGAGTTTGGAATTTGATCACAGTATGGTACAGATGAGTAAAATATCTGACTCCAGTTATTTTTTTATGAAGGTTTTTTTAATAGTCCGAGAAAGTTCATTATTTCTACATTTTTTCTAATGTTGTGGTTTGGTTTGCACTTTCACTTCTGTATCACTTCTCCACAGCTTCTGGGAAACATGAATTGTTGAACCTGTTCCATTACACTGATAAACTGTGTGTTTTTTCCGGCTCAGTTCACATGTGTTAAGAAATATGTCAATCTACTACAGATGGTATCTGACATTTCATCTGCACTCACACCTTGTTGCTGCAGGTGACTGGAGGGAGCAGCTGCGTCCTCTGGTGTCCCGGTTAAAGGACTGTGTGTCTGAGGTAGTGGAGAAGGCGAAGAGAGCCATGACCTTCGTGCTCCTGCAGGAGGCAGCCTGCAGCATCCCACAGGGCTTCCTCCTGCAGCAGAGGAGAGACGTGGTCTTCAGTCAAGCAGTAGGTAGCCACACTGAGATTTTAAACCTCCAGTCTGGAGTAAAAGGGGATCATTTTCCAATGTTCATGCTCTTTGTTGAAATAAATCAGTCACACATTATTAATAAATGGATTTGATAATACCAAGGGTGTAACATAAGTAATTACATGTTATCATGTTAGTAAAGTTGAGTAGCATTAGGTGTACTGGTACTTTTTTTTATGAGCTTTTAAAACAAATGCGTGAATTTTTGCTTGAGTAATTTCTGTGGGAGGTAATGTACTTTAGTATGTTTCAAATTGCTTCTGAGTACTGATTAAAAAAATAAATGTAAACCTAAACCAACCTAAGCTTTGCATCAACCAGTCACAATACTAAAATTAAACTTTGGTCCTGTTACCATGGTACTCAATGGTACAAAATACTTTAAATGTAGAAGATACATGTCCAGTGCATGTACCAAATAGATCAGAAACAGGGCAGTTGGTCAAACCTTGAATTCAAAGTTTTTTTTAAACTTTAATTTTAAAGAAGTAGAATTTTAAATTCATATTTAGTTTGAGCTTTCATATTTATCAGTGTGAATTGTTAATCCACATTCAGTCATCTATTGGGAATTCTGTTTGGTGATATATCCAAAGTAATGACTCAGAGAGTTCAGAATATATTTCCACTGATATCTTTAAAATGTAATATCATATATGCAAATTGCTACTTGATGCTGTTATTTTATTATTTGGTTTAAAATGTAATGATACATTTAACAATTACCTCCGCCAAAGAGGTTATGTATTTGCCTGTTTTTGTTTGTCTGTCTGTTTGTTAGCAAGATTGCGCAAAAACCACTGGACAGATTTTACTGAAATTTTCAGGAGACGTTGGTAATGGCCCAACTTAAAAATTATTAGATTTTGGTGGTGATCCAGATAACTGCCATTAGCAAACGATCATTTTTGTGCAATAACTGGCTAACTGATAATATATCAACATGATTCAGAGTGTTAGGTGTGGGTTTTCAGGCTCAAGGAATCATATTATGATGATAATTTATCATGAAACTATTGCTTATAGATGTAACAGCAATATGTGAGCTACCTTAGCAGAGGTTTGCGCTCTAAGAGTGCTTTCTACTTTATATACTTGGACAGTTACCTGTGTACCCATCACACTTCTGCTTTAATCTTTTTCTGCATGACACAGAAAAGTTTTAGACAAGTCCTCCAAAAGATATTCTATATTACGAAGACTTTTACTTGGGTAGATCTACAAAGCTCTCATTTTTTTTAGATAAGTGTACAGTTACCCAAGAACCATGTATTTTTACCCTATACAGCAGAACAAGCAATCACAAGACAAACATTACCTGTTTTCACAGAGCAGCCTTTGTGCAAAAGCCCCGCCACAAAGCTACATCATCATTGCACCAAGAGACATTCCCACTGATTCCACAAGGAGGAAACATTTATGTTAACTCATGGTGCACCACTCCATGAGTATATATACTGCTCCCCATACACACAAAGGTAGAGACACTCAGTCACAGTGCTCCTGCCTCCTGCTGAGTCCAAGTCCTCTCTTCTTCAATATTACACCTCTGAGACTGCCTTTGGAGATGGAGCAAATGGGGGGTCTACTCATTACCCCACTCTATCTCTGCAACATTCAGAGTGGAGGTCTGGAAATGGCAACATAATTGGGCAATTTTTAACAGCCATCAAACTGTTAGTTATCCAGCTGTCTATTTTGAGTCCGAAGTGCTGTATGATCAGCTGTACTGACTTGTTAACTGTATATTGCTCTTCTGAAAAAGATTAAACTTATCCCAAATAAAGGTTAAAAAAAAGTACAAGAATTGTCATTTTAAGAATTGTCACAATAATTATAATTATTAGTATCAGCAAGTTTTTGATGCCACTTTGTTGGTTGATTTTGCCATTTTATCCCGAATATATTTTGTTTTTTTCTGATGATGCTACATTTAAATAAATTAGATATATTTTTTATGTTACAAACCAACATATAGATTAATAGAATCTGCTCATTTGTATCTGTACCTTATTCTGAAATCTGCTCTAAAAAGGGAGGCTTGGGCTTTATAGTGCTTAAAAGAAAAGAAAAAGCACAGCAGGGCAGAAATTCCTCTTCATTGCCAATAACACATTGCTTTTGTTCTGCCAGCCATTGTCCCTGTAACAGGGCTAGGACTTCCCTTTTCCGTGTGCTGGTCAAGCAGGAGATGCTAAAACAGATTTAAGTAATGATATCAAGGACCTGATTGTTGTCAGCCTATTTCAGATAAAGTTAACTGTCAAGAACAGAAAGTAAAACTGATCCCGGCCAGTGAGTTATGGATTGATATTCAGACAGTTTGTTTCCCCTCTTTCCTCTTCTCACGCACACTGTTTCCACTTACAACTCAAGCCTTTTTGAATATGATTTCACAGAACTACTATAAACTACTTCTAACTATCATTAATAAGAAAAGATCACTATAGATATCCAGATCGTGCGCTGCATAGATAGAAAGATAGAAACTTTATTGTCTGTCACAAGTGACAGAAATTCATCTTTGACAGGATCCTTTAAACATTTAAAAGGGACAACATTACAAAAACAATTAAAAAGAAAATCTTCAGATGAAAAACAGTAGTTGCAGAAATGTTGTTCCTACTGATATTTTTATTCAGTTATCATACAAAGTACCATCACTTCAAACTGTACTAATAAGAAAAAAAGCAACATTCATCTGTTAGATTGTGACTCAGGCCTGGTCCACACATAGGTGGGTATTTGCTTTGGCCTCCTGTACACGTGCGAAAGATTTTTAGGGCACAAAAACATCATTTTTGGGGAAACAAGAAAAACAACAACACAAAAATCACTGTCATTTATAAGCCTCAAAAGTAGTTTTAAAAACATTTTTGGTTATTTAAAGTTATAAGTTGAGTTTAAATTATATTCAGGAACATATCAAACAGTGACAGTAGTTGTGTATATAGTATTAGGAAAAGGCCCATGCTTATAGCAGGTCTAGAGCTTGAAACTTGAGCCTAAAAAAGGTTTTAAAAAGGTTTTATCTGATGATAAGTTGTGCAAGAATGATTGCTGTTATCATTACACCCACTATTATGATAAAATCAGGGAAGTGCAGTGTGCTGCCTCTGGCTCTATATTTCTTACATAACTATTATTGTATTTTTTTTGTAGAAATAATAAACTTAGTTATAAATGCTAAAATGATCATTGCAGTACACTTACAGTATATCATTGAAATGAAGTTTACACATCAGCAGGTATATTTGCGTTATGTAAGAGTTATTTTAATCAGACTGAACATCTATTGAGTGTTTTGCGGTCTATATAAATAGTGTATTTCTCTCAAGGTGACTAACTTAAACCCTTTTCACCCAGCCCTGATATTATCTGGATGACACCCTGGCAGCTTGCCGATTTATTCACTGACACGGTCATTCACACTTGGAGTAGTTCCTGCTTGAAGGAGGAGAAGTGCTGGAGTGGCGGGTGGCCCCCGGCCAGCAGAACAGGCCATCAAAAATACGCGGGGGAAGTCAGTGTTCATAAAATAGCAGCTGGGCAGAGCAGAGCTACGTTATGATCACAATTTTTGTCCTAACTACATGTTTAAAAGCGTTTTAACAGCATCGCTGAAAGAGCTGAAAGAGGCATTGTAGCACGCAGAAATGAATATGAAACAGCGCCACTTCATGCACAACAATTACACTGAAGAAAGAAAGCTGCAGTGTTTTAGCTCCATATACAACAGTAGCACTAGATGGCTCTTTGGATGCACAAAGGACCCAGTGGTGATTGTTTTAGAGCAGATGATTAACAGAACTTTGGTGATGTTCAGTGGAAACAACACTTTAAATGTCCAGACGCTCATTTGAGTTTGTATTACTCTCCTTACAGTCAGATAAACTTCTCCTGCAACAGTGGTTGTTTTTAATCCCTCCTGTCAAGTCTCCCTTTTCTGGTTTCGCGCTGGTCACACAGGATGATGTCATCAGCCCTTCCCACTTGCCTCAGTTAATGACCCGGGTTATTCACTGCAGCATTAAGGCATCAACTTACTGTGACTTTTGTGGATAAAATACTAGGCAGGCACGGGGAAATTATGCAGGTAAAGTCAGATTAAAAAACACGCCTGTTTGCGTTCAGACATACTGCTCACACGGGTAAAGTCTGGATAATTTCAGGGGTTTTTTGCAAGTGTGAATGGTGTTTTGGTGTTTTGGTGTTTTTCTTATTCTGAGCATCTCAGTTAATAGCCAGTCTCTGGAAGGCTGCTTTTTTATTTCACTGACAATGCTTCACAGTTGTCCCTTTTTTCCCCAGCTGGCAGCTTTGGCGTGCGGCTTCGTCATGCGGCTGTATGCAGGAATTCAGGACAAAGGCTTCCTTAGGCAACTCCACCTTGTTGGCCTGGTGGCCCAGTTTGAGAGCCTACTCAGCACCTACAGTGAGTAAATCTGTAAGAGTCAAACCATAACTGGCTACCCCCAAATTTCTATTGAATGCTGCTGTTCGCTTTAATTGCTTTTCAGAAAAGAACCCACCTGTAAGATATTTGAATCTCTGGACCCACTTTGTGATACATGTGAGTGTGAGCTTAGTCATTGCTGGCGGGCTCTCTCTGCTCCTTGTGTTTTATATAACATTCCCACATGAGTGGAATTTCCTGGTTTAATGTTTATTAGATCATCAAATAAAAACTGTCCTGAATAAGGGAGGGGTTGTTATACGAGTGCACGTATTCTGATCAAAGTTCTTAACCATGCCACTTTACCAGAAGTCACGAACCAGCTCTCTGCTTACATGATCCATTTTCCATGGATATAATGCTTCTACAGTGAAAATTACAAGCAGTTTTACAAACTAAACTCTCCATCATCCTTGACCCTCTGACTTTTAGCACCTGAACTTGACAGCATGAAGCCAATGGAAATTCTGTGTTTTGCTCTCTAGATGCGCACACATTAATGGCACAAAGACGCCTCTTATTCTTTTTAAATGTGCACATCCAATCATTCTGTACATAACAGATTTGTCTGGACTCCAGCTGGGTTATTTAATTTATCTACTACACCAAACACACAGGTCACTGTTTGCAATATGCAGACATTTAGATTTAATCTATTTCTTTTACTGCCACTTTTCCACACTATCAGAAATTACTAAAAAACACTCCAGGCACTTCCACAAGAGTAAAAAAACGTACTCTCATCAGTCATTGTAAAAACACTCTGACAGGATCAGACAGGTCTGTATCTATGAAGGTTTCATTTGTTCAGCAGCAAATAAAGGTAAGCTGTTAACATTCATCCAATTATTTTTTCAGCCAAAATCCTTGGTTGTACTCTGTAACCAGTGTTTCCCTCTGCGCCTCACTGCACACACCACCTAAAATACATTAAAAAACAAATAGATGAAAATGCTTTGGGAAATCAGTCAATGATCTATACTTTAATTCTGCTCTGCCCCCCCACCCCCCCCACCCCAATTTCTGTTAACTGCGCCACATAAACACACATTTACAAAATGTCTTTCCTTTTGTCCCATTCCATTATCATTACAGTTCCTAATATTCACTTAAGACTGAGCAGTCTATTTAAATACTTAATAATAGGTCCTGTATATATCACACATATATTACTGTAACCATGACTACCAACATCAGTCCTCTTTCAGTGTCATTATAGCTGTTAATGTTAGTATTAGAACAATCTCTCAATCCATGGTTGTTATTGATTATAACTACATAATAACTACCTTTACAATCATATAAAGAGGATGCCACATCTCAAGGGGCTAACCTCTAATAAGTTCAGCAAGTATATGTTGAGGACAGAATTATGATCTGGTCCATGGATTTGATAGTACCTTCAATAATTATTTTAGTTCCTTTGTCTCTGTCCACCTCCCCTCCTTTGCCCACAACCCCAACACAGCTTTGGTGGTGGCTGTTCAACATGAGACTGGCTCTCCTCAAGATTTCTGACTGCTAAACAGGTTTTTTTCTTGCCACTGTTACGGTAAACTTCCTATAGATGCAGCTTCCTGTAGACTGGCCCAGTGCTGTGCTCATGGAGGACTCATGTTGGGTTTGAATATATGTATATGTGTGTATATGCATATTTTTTATATGTATATATGTGTATATATGCATATATATATGTGTCTATAAAATGAAGGGTATGGCTTCAGCCTGCTCTATTGTAAAGTGTCTGGAGATAAACACTTGTTATGATTTGGTGCAATAAAAAAAAGACTGACTAATTGATTGATTACACTTCACAGTGAAAGACGTAGTTTATGTGAGGGGTTTATATTCCATAGTTATCGGAGCATGGACAGACAGGCAGGGGAATCATGCTCACTGAGGGCACAAGAAGAGATAATCTGTTAACAGACTAAAATGAAATAGTTTATTCAACAACTTTTCAATAAACTACATTACATTTCTGTTGATGTCCAATGGAAATATCTGTTTTTTCTCTCCATCTCTGTACGTCGATGCTTCCTCTTGTTTGATCGCACCTAGCTCTTAGCTCTCCTCTCTCTCCTTGCTATGCGGACCAGGTTGTGATACTGTTTTATCAACTTTTTGCCTCCAAATAATGCTAAAAAATGGCTGTTTAAAGAAAACAGAGGTATAATGTTTCATAAATAAAGTATAAAAAGAGCAATTTAACTGAACAGACTCCTTGTTAAGAGTTTTGAGCAGCCGAGCAGCAGAGATTCACTATGCCAATTTAGTTTTCTCATTAAGTTTCCTGTCCAATTAATTAATTAATGAACAGTTTTCCTGGTTTTACTGTTCAGAGAGAAATATTTCTAAAGCAGACTCTCTAATTGTTTAAAATGAAGTGATAAAGAAAAGCATCTTGCAGCAACTTGTGTGTATGGGCTCAGACCAGATGGGGGGTTTGGGGATATTCTTCACTCACATTTAAATCAGGTTTGGCTGAATAAATGCAGATCTGTGCATAAAAATGACTGTACACCTAATTTACGGTTGTACACATGATTGATGAGAACAGCAAAACAGCCTAACTCCCAGCCACCCACACACACATACACTTTATCTTGTCAGCACATGGGAAGTTCTAAGATCCTGTAATGAGTAAGAAAAGTGAAATCACTATTACTACTTCTCTTTTTCTTTAACTGAAATTTCGTAAGGTGAAGAGATCGGGATGCTCGAGGACATGGAGGTTGGCATCTCGGACCTGCAGAGAGTCGCCTTCCAGATTACAGAGGCTAAAACAGATGACCTCAGTGACCTCCAGCCCTCAGTGTGTGGTCAACGGTGAGACTTTTTCTCTCCAAAATAGGAAAGAATGTTAACAGAAGGAACATTTCCCAAGTTCAGTCAGCATAAATGCACTAATGTTAGAGTTGGATGCTACTGATGGAAACAAGTTGAAAACTTGGAGTTTTAGTCCATGGCCATGAGAAGTATTTCCATTATGTAGGCTTAAATAAACGGTCACTGAGAGTACTTCCCTCTAGTTTCGCAAGCAAACAGAGCAGCAGCATTTTCCTCTGCAAAAAATTGCTGAGCCCTGCTTCTCTGTATCTCAGCACCAGAAAGAATTACCGTCATTAACATTACACTCAAGTAATCTCCCACAAAGAGGCAGAAGAACTGAAACATGCCATGAAATGAGTAGGCGGAGGTGTTAAGTTTGAATTACTTATTTAACTTTATTGAGACTTGAAAGAACACGAGGATAGAAAATCAGTACTGAAGTTTTGAATAGCTAAGCAAAGGAAGTGATTCTGACTAATCCTCAGGAACTTGTTAGGAGTTGTTTTTCCTCATGTGCAGTTTGTGAATAAAACTTCAAACTACAGGGAAAATGTATTAAATGGACTATTTATGATCTGTTCTTTCACCATAACATTTTGTTATTTATCGGTGTGTTTGGGAAATGATAGAAGTCCTTGTTTATGTTGGATAAGTGTTGCTGAAGTCTGGTGCTGACAGGTCTTTGGTGTGTGTGGTTTGGGCCAGAGGAAACCTTTTGTGAGGTTAAAGTGGGAAACTGCTCAGTGTTTATGCTGATCTGTGCAGCTGATTTGACATGAGGAAGCAACGGGACTTTGGATCTTTGTGAGCCCAAAGATCAAATGCGATGCATAATTTGTTGTGTTATTGTTTTATTTAGGCCAAATTAAGTCTGTTTTAGAGTTCATGGTTTGTAGGGGTGCTTGAAATTCTTACATTTTTGACAGGATTTGTTAACATTGTCCCACAAAACAGTTTAGACATTTTCCAAAATAGCTCAGATCGGAATCTCAGAAAGCCCTTGGCAGAGGTTTTTGCTTTGTAAGCACTTGAGTTATTTACTTCATTTCATAGAAACTGTTAAAGCCGTTTATTAGATCTGGCTTAAGTTTGAATTGTGTCAGCTATGATTAGATGATCTACTCCTCATGGCCCTCTCCTCTTTAATAAAGGAGATTATTCTCCAGAGTATGTACACACTTTCTCTTATCCAGATTCATCATCGCTCTTTCTTTTCAAAGCATGCACAGGCCTTTCTTTGACGTCAAATTATACAACTTTCCACAAATCAGATTTTTCTGCTCTGCAGAGCATACTAAATTTCTTTGTAAACATTTTAATTTTTTACCTTTAATTTCTGTTTTTTTCTTCCCCCGCATTCAGAGACCATTTCACCGTAGAAGTGCCATTGCCACCGCTGGTTTTCCAGACCCTGCCAGAGGAGATCAAAGAGGGCAAGCCTCTACAAGTTTTCCCGGTGCTGTTCAATGTGGGCATCAATGAACAGCAAACTATAGCAGAAAGGTAAAGCGAAAAAAAAAGTGTGCTGATTTTCCCAGCTTTGAATCTGAATTACACTGACAGACAAGAACACTGAGTGTGTAAACAACTAAAACCTGTGAGGTCTAAATTTAATCTATGATGAGGAGACAAGTTTTAATTTTTGGCTTTTGATTCTTGAATCAAAAGAATCTTTTTTTTTAATTTTGCAAATATAAAGATGTCATATGATTAATAATTTGAATTTATTTATTCTGTATTCTATGAGCCTTGATGAATTGGAACAGTATGATAATGCTCGTTTATATCAGTATCAGGGTCGGGCCTAGATAAGGGGCTATTGACGTGATGTTTTGAGAAGTCAAGAAAAAAGTAATCTTGGTGAGCTTAAAGTCATAATGCTGAAAATGAACCTTCTTTTTTGTAATGGATAAAGAAATGTGTAAAATTTACTTTTATATTACAACTTTATTGGAAAAGAAAAATTGTTCTGGATGTTTGAAGTATTTTCTTGTTGCAGGGTGGATAGTAAAACCGGATACTACTTACCATAGTATCTCCCTGCTACACAATTTAGAGGTCTACTGCCCCTTTCAGAGTCTAATTTCACAATAGAAATTCCCAGACTTTTCAGTAATGATGTAGTAATTTGCATCCAGTGATATGAATCATTTCTCTTTTTTACCAGTCCCTGAGTCTATTTTTATGTACTTTTCTGTCTGTAACAAGTAACTTTTTCTTGAAAAAGCCAAAGTCCTGCATTACCACTCCCTGAAGCAATTTTTGTTTCTCTTCTGTCTGTAAAAGTTATATTCTTTAATAAGCGAAGGTTATCTCTTACTAAAACAAGTGCAGTAAAAAATAAGTGCAGAGTTTCTTTTGTTTAATCTAAACAGGGAGAGAAGTACTCTTATTTCAAGACAGTACAAATAACACAGTCAAAACAAAACAAATAACAGTTTCTTTTTGATTGCCTAAGCCTAAGGATTAAATGTGTATAATTTGCACACTAAAGGCTCTAATTTCCTGGCACAACTCAGGGTGGCGCAGGGTGGTGCAGCCTGGCGCAGCCTTGCGCACCCCGCGCGGTGGTAATTTTGTCCGGCGCACCGCCATGTGCAGCCAATTTGGCAATTTGGTAGACCGGCTGCGCCGAGATGGGTATGACGCGCCCCAGGGGGATGTGTAGACAGATTCAGCTTGGCGCTGTGACAATTTTGTGCCAAAAAAACGTGTGGAAGGTGTGCTGAAAGCTCGCCAGCTCCAACCTGGTCTATTCTCGGCGCAGACGAGGCACAACCCGTGCAGTGGTAATTTGGCTGACAGGCGCACAGTGCGCACACGTCACCAAAACCTCACAGGCAGGTGTCCACAGCGTCAGGCACATTTCAATGCAATAAACAATCACAGCAACCACTATTTAATGTAACCGTCTGAACCAGCACATACATTTGTATCTATATTAATTGTCCCGTCATATGTGATGTCAGATCAGAGACGTTTGTCATAATGTAAACCTGACAGCAGCTGGAAGATTGACGCAAACTAAAGAGTTCACATCTCTCAGCCAACCACAAACAGCCACATCAGCGTCTCTCTCTAAAAAGAGAGAGACACTCACTGAATAAATGTAAGTCACTCGGTGTCTTATGGATTTACCTGTGATTGCCCATATTCCTCTGTTTTAATCTTTATTCTTAACGTGATCTAAAAAGATGGAGTATTATTGGAAAGAGGAGGAGACATCAGGAGAGAGTATTTCACCAAAGGTTCCGCTATTTGGCGATGACGGACCAGGAATGCAGGTGGATCACAAGCATGATGAATGGATTAGCCTGCTGCTGTGTTTAGGTGTAATTATCACTTCATTTTGTACTCCTATTTTTGAGACAGGAACAGATTACATCTGTCCCGTGAGCTGGTCCACACGGTGACGCGCATCGTGCTCTCCGGTGCGCGGCCCGGTGGCCTCTGCACTCTTCCAGTTGCTGTAAAAGTGACTGCGGCTCTGACCTTCTTCGCCACCAAGGTGAAACTGTCACTGTGCCTCACCCGCGGTGCATTTAAAGGCGAGGAGAGGCGTTCATTTGATTGGTGAAGATTACACTCGGCTGTGTTAAGCCCACTCACAGAGAGACAGCAAGCTCAATTTGTGGCAGCAGCAGATCGCAGTGGCATTTCCAGTGGCAGCCTCAGATGCCGCGGCAGCTACACGGTCCTGCCGCGGCACTTCCGGTGGCAGACTGAGCTGACGGTGTAACTGCCAGTGATTGTGGCAGCTGAAACTGACCTCCAGAGGCAGCTGGCAGGTCAGTGTGGCTGCCACGGCAGCCACACTGACCTGCCGGGGATAGTGGCACTTTATACCGGCCTCCAGAGGCAGCTGCCTCTTTTTGGTGAGCTGCCGCGGCAGCCACACCAACTTGCCGGTGATAGTGGCACTTTATACCGGCCTCCAGAGGCAGCTGCCACGGCAGCCACACCGACCTGCCGGTGATAGTGGCACTTTATACCGGCCTCCAGAGGCAGCTGCCTCTTTTTGGTGAGCTGCCGCGGCAGCCACACCAACTTGCCGGTGATAGTGGCACTTTATACCGGCCTCCAGAGGCAGCTGCCACGGCAGCCACACCGACCTGCCGGTGATAGTGGCACTTTATACCGGCCTCCAGAGGCAGCTGCCTCTTTTTGGTGAGCTGCTGCGGCAGCTTTGTTAGTTGGTTTTATAATTTCTGCACTTAATTTACTTGTTATCCATACTTTTTTAAATTATTATTTTACTAATAGCAAATTCACCACAAACTCTTAAAACCAACAGCAGGGTCCTATTTCACATAATCAGTCACTTATTTAAATACATAAATCTTGAAAATGTGTTGCTTACACAGCAGAGAAAACTCAAGATGTAGTCACTGGTGACTCCAAACATCAGTTACTATATCTTCACACAGCGCAGAGGACAGCATTCCTTGAAAAAGAGTTTGTACTTATAACTTCTGTTTCCAGACAGTGCTTAAGATGCTTTACACTAATAGGACATCAAATCAGCAAAAAGGCACTTGTTACAACACATAGAAATGACCAGATTATGAGTGTTCATAATTTGTCTCAACGCTAAATCAGACAAAATTAAAATGAACTAACTATTAAAGGCTGATCAATCCTCAGTCGACCTGTCTTAGTCTGAGGTCTGTTGTAAGATAAATATGGAAGCAGAAGGTGTTGTTTCTTCATTTTGCTGAAATTACAGACTGACATTCTTTCAACCTACGTAAGGTACAACACAGCTTTAATTCAAACGTCTTTGACAATGGAGAGAGGTTTACCACTTTGTCAAACACGATAGTATGAAAAATAATTCATGGTTGTTGTTCGTAAACACTGTTTGTTTGCAAATTATTGCATTCTGATCTTATGTACGTATTTCAAATTTTATTTAAGATCTTCGTATCTGTTTTAAAGGCTCTTGCTCTTTCCTCCAGGCTTTAAAGTTGATTTGCTGCCAACTTTGTATTGTTAGAGAACTGAGATCCAGAGAGTTTTTGCTCACAGTGACAACACGTCAGGCCAAGTGGGGACCAGCCCTGTGCACTTTTGGACTCAAACTTTAATCTCTCAGGATGCAGTCAGTGGTATAAACTCAACACAGAAAAACTTTCAACCCTTTTTTTTTTTACATAGTCTAATACATAACACAGGCTGGATGACTCCCATTGTATGAATCAGAATTGTGACAAAACTGTCTGGTAGCTGCAATTTCAATATCTTGCTTATATGTTTCCTACAGTATATTGCTCTTAGGATAGGAGGGTTGCTTTTGTCAAACAAATTTCAAGCCATTCCCCTTCTACCTATACTTTTCAGGCTTACATGATACCACAACACAACTGTGCACATGCAACAACGAGGACGATCAGACATAAAATATAGAGCACAATGTTTGGATGTACCTTTTGGTAAAGTTTGGTGTCTTCATTATTTTTGTGTATAAACTTATTCTTAAATAATAAAAACATGCATGGCTATCTGAAACAAACGTTTTCTCATAGACCGCATGCCACCTTCAAAGTGCAAACTCGCGATCAGAGTAAACCACAACACATTCAAGATTTATTTATTTGATTGACTGATTAAGTTAAATGCGCCCTCTGCTGTTGATTTCCAGAAATTCATGTTCGTCGTGTATTTCATATTAGTAAAATAATAAAAGTATGGCTAACAAGTTAAGTGCAGAAATTATAAAACCAGCCAACAAACACAATCGGTTATATCTCGCATATAACGCATTATGGATTTTGCATTCAACGGAAGAAAAAAAATAGACTCCTTATCTCATAATTACGAGAAAAGACCGAGTGTCTAGATCCGGACCGAGTGATGGTTCTGGTCTGATCACAAGATTTTCATTCCTAAACATATGTTTTTATGCTTTCTAAAGCTTATACGATTTGAAAAATAAGACCCTTGTCACCTGCAAGTGACCTGCGCTGAGAACTGAAAGCTTTTGCACTTCTATAGGTGCTGCACTGTCCGCGGTGCTGATCCGGTCCATTTGGCAGGTTCAGCACCGCAGACAGATGACAGATTTTTTATATTCGGTGATTGCAATGCTCTTCCGTATGATACTACGCCACCTGACTACCTAAAGTGCTTTTATAATGACTTTCTACAGTAACCCACAAACAGAGCCAGGTCATCAGCAGCTAACCAAAGAGAGGCAGGTGCCTCTGGAGGCCGGTATAAAGTGCCACTATCACTGGCAGGTCGGTGTGGCTGCCGCGGCAGCTCACCAAAAAGAGGCAGCTGCCTCTGGAGGCCGGTATAAAGTGCCAATATCACCGGCAGGTCGGTGTGGCTGCCGCGGCAGCTGCCTCTGGAGGCCGGTATAAAGTGCCAATATCACCGGCAGGTCGGTGTGGCTGCCGCGGCAGCTCACCAAAAAGGGGCAGCTGCCTCTGGAGGCCGGTATAAAGTGCCACTATCACCGGCAGGTCGGTGTGGCTGCCGCGGCAGCTCACCAAAAAGAGGCAGCTGCCTCTGGAGGCCAGTATAAAGTGCCACTATCACCGGCAGGTCGGTGTGGCTGCCGCGGCAGCTCACCAAAAAGAGGCAGCTGCCTCTGGAGGCCGGTATAAAGTGCCACTATCACCGGCAGGTCGGTGTGGCTGCCGCGGCAGCTCACCAAAAAAAGAGCAGCTGCCTTTGGAGGTCAGTTTCAGCTGCCACAATCACTGGCAGTTACACCCTCAGCTCAGGCTGCCACCGGAAGTGCCGCAGCAGGACCGTGTAGCTGCCGCGGCATCTCAGGCTGTCACCGGAAATGCCACTGCGAGCTGCCACTGCCACAAATTGAGCTTGCCCTCGCTGCACTCACACCTTCTCTCCTCCCCCTCTGCTACTTGCGCTGCTAGGAGGGACGGAGGCATGGGTGCGCCTCCCTGCGCCAGACTGCACCGTGCACGAAACTTGCAAAATGCCCTGGACACACCCCGTTGGCGCGGCGCAGGGCAGGTGCGCCCTGCCTGAACCTGGTCTACGAAATTAGAGCCCTAACTGATTAGAACTGTGTTCATAGACATAGATATTCTGTTTACAGTAGAGAAAGGTTTTTAATCCTTTGGAAGGGCTTGAATGGTGGATCTCTGTCTCCACAGTGAGGTATATTTAGATTCATGCTTAGGGAAAAACTTTGGTCATGGTATCATCAGCTTCATCTTTTGTTATTGTTTTGATTGAGACCCCGCCGGTGGCGGGGTTTACATTGTTATTGTTTGACTGTAAACCTTGACAGTTTTTCTCTCTCAGAAAGAAAGAGATTTTTTTACTTGTTTTGTCTTTGAGCATTTTTATAAATGCTTTTCCTGCTAGGATTCGTAGTTAGGTTTTTCTTACTATATTAAATGTGATAGCACAGTGGATCCACTTAAAGATGGGGAGCAGGGAATGACAGAGGGAAAAGAGACCACAGGGCAAACTTGAACCCAGACCACCCATGACGTCAGTTTTTGTTGTAGCCTGCAGAAATAGCTTTAGAGTCGTTTCTCACCGGAAGCTTTTTACTTCCAGACAATCTTGAGAACAGGAGGCTTGCCTATTTTTTTTGTATGTTTCTAGGCCGAAACAGACAGAAAATGACAGATCAAGAGCTACATTTACCTTCATCCAGCTGGTATGTATGTCCACAGCAGTAGAATGTGTCACAGAAAAGATGTAAACCCTCCAATTACTCAAATTGTCTGTGCCTCTATGTGTTAAAGCTTCAGTCTGCCTCCTCTATGAAATAACTCTCATTTTTTGCCAGAAAGCTTTCATTCTGCAGGTTTCTCAGGTCAGCTATGCAATGGATCAGGTTCTCTTTGGAGAGAGTTATTGTGGTTCTTCCTAAACCTTCAATAGAAGCTCATTATTGGGATAATACATGTATAAAGAAAAAGAGCTGTGACATCAGGGAGATGCGCTGAAGCAGCAGGACATTCACACGCCTGGTGTGAAAGCTGTGGCGGCACTCGCTGGAGCTGACATGCACGGCAAATGCAAACTAACAAAATGCTTCCAGTGTGAAATGGGCATAAGCCTATCAGAGCCTTTAGCCAGGATTTGTATAAGAAAAGTTATAAAGATATGTTGATGATGCTTCACTTAAACTGTCCATGTTTTCTGTCTTTATCTTTCTAGGTTTGGTGATATCTCTTTACAAGAGAGAATAAACCAGAAGAATTTTGAGATGTTAGAAGCCTATTATAAATCATTAAGTGAAAAGGTGCCACTAGAATGTAAGTAAATGTTAAAATAACTTTATGATGATTGTTTTGTGTGCATTGTGGAGCAAACCCATTCAGTGTCATTCATCAAGGTTTTAATTTGCTAGAAAGTGAGTCTTTGAATTGAATGAGTGACACAAAGTGTTACAATGAAAAAGTGAGTTGTTTTTGTTGTTATTCAATGATACAATGTCGCCTGCTTTAAGTCCTGGGTGGCAGCTTGTCAAATGTCTTCTTGTAATCAGCAGAACTAAAAACAAGGCACCTAAGAGACAAACCCACTTACGGGAATTGTGCTTTCTGTGAACAGGTCTACCGTGTTTTCAGACACAGGCTGACATAAAGGAATTACTTGAAACCCTGGGCCAGAATGTAGTTACAAAGAAGAGAAAGAATGTGGAGATACTGTGGATTGCTGGAACGGTGAGCAACGATGTTGTCTTTTTAACTTTATGTCCCTGACAAGGAAGACAGTGTTTTCTGCACCTCATGGATAAAAATTGTGTTGCATAACCAGAGTAGCTGTAGTCCCTTATCATGACTCACAGAAGCCACAAATATCTGCAAAACATAACTGAGAACTGAGTCATGTTAGGTGATCTGTGCTAATGCCGGAGAAGGTGATGTTTGATATTAAAGCATGCTAATGTTACTAATATGTAGGAAGGGTTTAAAAAGCTGGTACTGATTTGGTTCTGCAGCAAACAAGTGCAATACCCACCTTTCCACCTTGCTGGTGTTGCTTCCGAAATGCAACTTCCCTCCCTTCACTGCTCTGTGAGCTGTCCAATGTTGCCCCCAGTTAAAGACATTATAACAAGCATAACCATATGGGCAGCAGCAAGAGTAAACATTTTTAATGCTCTTTTTTCTCTTAAAAGTATTTATATGCGGATCATTTGACACTGGCACCTTCTTACAGATATTAAATTAGCAGCAGTATCTGGTATCGGGGAAAACAGGAAAAAAACAATACCCAACCTAACTGATCAGCAACAGACTGACGGTAATGTTGGTGGTTGTTTTTGTTTTGGGTCACAAATCAGTTCCCTCAACCATGTAGAGTTTCACCATATGATTCTGGAAGAGAAAAGTAATCAGGTTGTAAATCACCATTATTTTTTATAGCAGATTGGATACCTTAAATCATGTGGAGTTTGATCTTTTCAGAGCAGAGCTGGTCACTTTCATGTGTTGCTTTGTGAAGTTCATACAGAGGCCTTAATTCTCAAAATCTTGGGAATTATCTTCAAAATTCTTGGTTTTCTCTGAACCCTGCACACGCATAAAAGGAAATCCCATAATTTTCATACATTTTTTCAGGATTTTTCCAAAATATCCTTTAATTTCATATAATATCCTTAAGAAATGTATGTAAAAGTCAGGCTTCAGTCATGTATTAGGTATGTTAGTATTTCAGCTCTGTTAGGTTCCAATGTCCTTATACAGAACTTCATTTTTTAATGGGTTTAAGAATGAGGCTACTGTTAAAACTGATTAAGTTGGCATGTTGTACTTTGCTAAGTGTTGTGTTTGGACTGGCTACAAATCAACTTAATAATGATGTCGGCCATGTTGAATAGACCCTGATCAGTGTCATTTATTTTTGTGTCCACAAAGTACTAGCATAAGTTCTACAAATGAAGCCAATACATTTCCCAGCATTAAAAACTGTGATGGAAAGCCAAAATGTAATGTCCTCATCTGTACACGCAGGGTCTAAGGAGGTTATCTCTTGCAAGGTGAACACAGCCTAAGTCACAGTTTGAAATCTTCTCGTTAACAGAAGTGAAGTTTTCTTACAAAGAAATAACTGAAACAGACAATGAGAAAAGTTTGCATATAAACATTGTGTGTCTTTTATTCTTCACTTGCTGTCAGATCTGCCGAAGGTTAAATGGCATCAGGTTCACCAGCTGTAAAAGTGCCAAAGACCGGACATCCATGTCTGTCACATTAGAGCAGTGTGCTCTCCTACGTGATGAACACCAGCTCAGCAAGGATTTCTTCATCCGTGCTCTCGACTGTATGCGAAGGTAAGGCAGTGAAAAGAGAGGTCCAATATATAATGGGTGCAAGTTATTATTCTAGCAAATCACTGACTGGCTGCATTTCAAAACTTGAGCAATTCAAATACCTGGCAACATCCTCATTATTCGTTAAGGATATATCCATGCAGATAGTTTTGATTTTATTGCAATTACTGGGATATAAAGTATATGAGGGCTATGAGCAGGCTGTAATATAATCCAGTATTTGATATCTAATACCCTGATCTAGTCTGCATGAATTATGCTTTTCATATGTAATACCAGCAAAACTCAGCTCACCTCTATTCAGCTTCAGTGCCAGACACTTGATCTCATTACAGATCTTTATTTCAGTACATAGTGTAAAAGTATCTTTTACTCCATAGAAAAACCTCAACCTTTGTGGGCTGAGGAGGTTCTTTTACCTTCTCAACCCACCAACCGGCTCAAAAGTGCAGTGATATCCACCACAGCAACAGTGGAGAATATCAGATTAATAGTATGTGTGGTTGAAAATTACATAAGAGTTTAACAAGTCATACAGCATTATGAAGCTGATAACAAAAAGAGTTTGATTTCTATGATAGATACCCCATTCAGGAACAATACTGTCTGAGTACTGCAGTGGTCAGCAATGTCTTAACCATTACCAGTTGCACCATATTGTAGAAGCACAGTAAAAGTGTCTTAGATCAAAGTGTGCTGCCCGAAAATGCTCTTAAGGGCTTTGCCTTCCTAGTGTTAGCCTGGAGATATACAGTACTTAAACCTCACTACAGGTATGGCAATGGCAGCCAAGCATGCACTGGTTCAGTGTTTCAGCTGTTCTTTACCTCCAGAATTAATGTGATGTGGAATTAAGTAGAGTTTAATCATGAACAGTGTGATATGTGTAGAGGCTGAGGAAATAAGTCTGCCTCCACACAGGAACAAAAACAGAGGCTTTCAAAGACCACTGACAAGTCCAAAATTCTGTACCTATGTACAGTAGGTAATTTTTTACTACAGTGACAGACTTGTATTTCAAAAAGCTGACAACAGAGATTATTTTGCAGAAGTTGATGTTTAAACCTGTAAAACTAATGGAATAAATTCAGTGTTGTAGTTCAGCCAATCACCATGCTGACATGTAACTTTTGGTGGCCCTGTTTGTTTTAGTTTAGTTTTTCATTAAATATGTGTCTGATAAAGGTTTTTGACAGTATCATGAAAAACTTCACAGAGAGGCAGTCGAGTACACCCTCCATTCTGTAAAGGTGCTGTAACTGCAACGTCTATCAATGCAATAGGCTTGAGGACACCATTTAATACCGTCACTCATTCTGCTGTAACATCAGTAAAGATGTGATGCAACGGTGCACTGACAATTAGTCATGTCAGCTGTTCTTGAGTCCAGCATTATCTAATGATTAAATTGATAATTGTATTTCATTCGATAGTTAAATCCCGAAATAAAAAGTTTTTATTTTTGTGTTTGTTGTTTTCGTCTCAGGAAAGAGGTTGTGTACGCAGCCTGAGCTCACTTGTGTGCTATATGATGGTAAACACTCCCATTCAAAATCTGAACACCAGTTTAAAAATTGCAAGAATCTGCATTTTGCACTGTTGGATCTGAGGAAAATTCTAAGTAGAGCTGATGTTTTCAGTGAAGCAGTTTTCAATGAATTGCCTACTCAAACTATTTTGTTTCTCACTCCTTTTTCTTCTTTTTGCATTTTAAAGCTCTACTTAGAACCTTCTTAAAATCCAACAGTGCTAAATGCAAATTCTTGCAATTTTTCAACTGGTCTTAAAATTTTGCTCTGGATTGTATATTAAACAACATTCCACCGAATGGTCTGGTTTGGTTCTGTACAGTTTGGTACAGTTTGGAGCAGTAAACCCTGATCCTGTTTGCATTTCCACCGCCAGCTGTACTTTCACTTGAGGGATGTGATCTTGTAGGAGAGGGTTGCGCCAGCCAGTGCAGCTTTTTAAAGTAAAGCATGACACTGTAAACAAGTAGCAACAATAGAGGCATTAAAGCACTCCATGGAGCATTCTTTCATGTGGACAGCCTTTACAGCAAACAGCATTAACATTTCTTTTAAATAAACAGCCAATTTTAACATGGTGCAGAGTGTGTTTTTGTTGTAGTTGCTCTCACATGGGAATTGACGATTTCTGTGACCAATCCACAGACTGCAGTGTTTTTAGCTCCACCATTTAGGGCCAGCTTGGTACCAAAAAGTGCGATGGCAGGGGTTGGTTATTAGGATTCCTTTTCTCCTCATTTGACAGTGGAAACACCTTTATTGCATACCATACTAAGACGAACTGAACCGGTGGGCTTGTCAGGAACACAACTTTACGAGAGTGCTTATTAGGTGGCTGCAAACATGACAACAAGGACATACAACAACTATAGCTCCAACTCTAGTGCATGTTACTATGTTGCATTAATAGTTTTATTGGAAATGCTTAATTAAAAGAGCAACTTGTTATAGGAGAGTTTGTCAACATTTTCCACAGATTCTTGCTTTGTGGAGAATAAGAGACAAGATCCAACTCACCTCCATTGTATTATTTCCCAAAAAACATCACCTACTCATAAAAGTAAACTATCAGCATGGCTTGATATTATTTAAACCAGTGTTCACTAACAGTGATATGATATCAGAAGATTTAGAAGTTGCATATGAGAAACAAATAAAACAGTTGTGAAAGTAATAACCTGCACCTGAAACACTTGCAAGTAAAATCTGCACACATAACACATTTTCTACACCCCCTCTCCAGTTTATCACTGTTTAATGTGCCAGTGTAAACATTATCATCAGGTAATCTCTTTACCATCATCTTCACTCACACATTTAAAAGCAGTCATGCATGTTCCTGTGTGTGCTTCGGTGACAGTGCTGCTTTAAATGTGCAATGTAAACATCTACATCTGCATCTGTCCCAATCTAAGGAGAAATTATTTGAGATCTTTTTAAGGCTGTATGAGGTGCACATCTGGAGTGCCTGTGGTGATAATGTCCTAATAGCAACTGTGTTGAATAAATGGTCTGCAAATTACAGAATAATCCCTCAACAGCGTGTGTAAATGAGGCTAAATTACCAGCCACATGACTCCTACACACTTCTGTTTGCACATTAATAAACATTGCTGATACAAAGTAACAAGTTGATACACTTGGTACGTTCAGCTTAACATCACACACAAACACCTTATTGCACCATTTTGAAACACAAAGCAGTAAAATCTGGGGGAACTTAAATTGATTTGAATCAGTGTGTTAAATTACAGGTATATGCAAATGATCCATCCCATCCTTTATGTTTAATGAAAAAAAGTTGTTTTTGTCATAATACATAAATTAGGAAGCACGGAAAAATCACAGATTCAAACAAGCTGAAATAACTTACATCCAAACACTGATATTTCTCCATAGTATGGGTGACATAGGGACAGAGATGGGGACTTAAGGGGAAAGCCCAGTACTTTTGAAGTTGGGTTGTATCAGGTACCAGACAATAGTCACTGAAGTGGCTTGAAAAGGTTCCCAGCATCATTGTACATCTAAAGAGAAGTAGCTGAGACACATGCTACACTGCTGTTTGCGATTCAGTTATTTTGCATAATTTTACGAGTTTTACATAAAAACAAGCCATGATACTATGTTGCGTTGAATGTATGATTGGGTGAGAAATTTCAGAATTCTTCATTTTTCCTCCAGGAAGTCTCTGTGTTTGGCACTATTTTATGATGCAGCATATGGCTATGTGTTCTTTCACTTGTGTGTGTTGGTTTTGCCTCCTGATCTGCTGTTTGGCTTTACAGACTCAGGATGACACAACAGCGGCAAAGGAAAGTAATACTGAACCAAATACACAGAATAAGATATCCTTCAGAACGAGATTCAGCAGGTTGAATCAGTGCTCACAGGTGGAAGAAAACATAGGCTTATGCTGCAATTACAAAATAGTGCCGAACACAGAGACTTCCTGGAGGAAAAGTAAAGTGCTCTGCCATTTTTCCTCCAAACATACCTTCTGCATACTTTGGTGACTTGTTTTTTATGTAAAACTCACAATTACGAGAACTAACCGTACCTGTCATCAGCAGTGTCCCTTACAGGTAGTCTCAGCTCATTTTTTTCTTAAATGTTCAGAGCTGCTGGAAGCCTTTTCAACCCCTACACCAACTGTTGTAAAGTACCTGGTACAACCCGCTTTCATATTCATGTGGCACACACAAAGAGTTGCACACAATTGTGGCTTGATACTTAACTTACACTTAAGCTTTATTTTTTTGACAGGACTTGTGTCCAATCTTCTCATTTTGTAATTCTAATGCATTATAAATTTGAGCTTCATGTCAGCCCCGACATCATCTTCCTAAACTGTTGTGCAAGTGCTGTGACACCACAGGTGACACTTGCTTTTAGTTGCTACAGACAGGCTCAACTCAAGCTGCAGACAGTTATATTGGTTGAAAATTAAGGAACAGTGATTTGCTCTGTACATTTACCCATTGCTTGTGTTCTGCACTGGTCACCTGATGATATTGAAATGCAAATCTCTGTATCATCTGCATAGATATTATGATGTATTTTGTGTTTTTTATGATACGAGCTATCAGGTAGAAGTCAAACAGAAGAGAATGAAGCCTTGGGGAACTTTTCGGAGACTTTGAGCCTTTTTTTTTTTTCTTAACCAGACAGTTTGGCCAGCAGTCCCTCATAATTTTAGCCATATAGCATGCCTGTCAAATGCACTGGATATTGCTAAAAGGAAACACCAAAGAACATTAAGAAACAAATACACTTTATTTGATCCAGTGTGTTTTTTCTATATAAATTTGTAAGTAGGATAAAACTTGAAAGACTTATATAGTGGGCGGGCAGTGGCTCATTTAGTAGAGTTTGTTTCCTAAAAAGAGGGTAATGGTTAAGCCCAGCGCCCACAGGCACAAATCATGTGGCTTTGGGCAAGGCCCTGCTGCTTTTTCTGCATCAGTGTAAATGGATGTGAAAGTGTAAAGTGATAAGCTAACACTGATAGACTGCTAACTTTAATATCAAAACTTACACATATCAGTGAGTCAGAGGTGATGTGAAAGTGAGGTGAAGGGGTGTAAATGGGTAAGTGTGACCTCCAGTGCAGGAGCTTCAAAGAGTAGTCAAATGACTAGAAAAATGATACTCAAGCTCAAGTTCATTTACGACTGATAATTTATTATTTGCTAGAACAATAGCATAGCCCAGGGGTCGGCAATGAAGTTTGGTCTTGGGCCAAATTTTTCAGAGTCACTTTGTGGTGGACCAGGGGCCTCATTTATAAAGCTTGCTTACGCACAAAACAGGGCTTGAAAGTGGCGTAAGTCACTTCTCACACAAAGGTTGTGTTTTATAAAAATAAACTTGACAGGAGAACATTTTGGAGATGTGGGAAACTGGCGGCACGGATGGTGAGGGGGTGAAGTGAAGCTAGATTCATCTCATACATTTAATGTCATAACATATCAGATCATAGACCCCCGTAATCATTAACACCTGAGTCTGCAGTGTTATAGATGTGTTCACTTACTACTGTATGCAATGTTCATGTATCTTACTTCATCTTCAGATGACACAGAGCGGTGGATAGCACTGATTGATTAGTATTAGCTGTGACAAGGTGTGTAACAAACAGTCTAATTGCTGAGTAAGCATAAATAGTGCAGTGACACTTGTGCGTAATGTTGTACAATGGATGCGCTGGCACTGCTGAAGATCACACAGACTGTGAATCAGGATGGAGAGAGTTTTTTAGGGACCACGACGATTTCCTGGCCCATAATGATGACTGGCTAATAAGCTAATGTAGATTCCCCTGAGCAGTGCTCTTGGATCTATGCGCTGAACCGGTCCCAGAGTTAGACAAATCCACCCGCCGGAACCGTGCCGCGCCATCCCGGTGCATACAGGTGCTGACAAACTCAGGGGTTTCTGGAAATAATATAATGTTACATTTTCTGTCTAAAGCCCCTTTTGGGTATGACATAATACAGTTAAATTCTGTTCTTAGGTCCAGGATATTGCAGCCATCCCTCTGCACAATAACGCCAGCTGTTTTAGATGGCATTATAAACATGACCAGTCAATACATCAGGGTTTCTTACACTGTGGGTGAACAGGCAACATTAAAAGGCTCTGCAGCAATGTCCGGTTTCCCAATTGTAATCGGCGCAAATGACAGTCTGCACTCACGTTGCTATTAGAGCTCCTAGGGAAAATGAAAAAATGTGCCTACAATCAGTGTAGAAATTATTTGTTCCTCAAACATGGTTTTGACAAATTTAGTGGCACGGTAGCCTGGGTCAACACATGATTCATTCATCCTGACGCACAGCTTCTTCGTCTTCTTCGTCTTCTTCGTCTTCTTCGGTTTCGGTAGACTACACGCAACCGAGGCGATTCACTGCCCCCTATGACGCACAGCAGTGTCGGGAAAAGACTGCAGGCAGGCGATGCAAAAACATGCACGAGCTACTTTGCATTGACCATTCATGGTAACGTGGGTGTGTAGAGGGCGGGATGTGAGGTAAAACCACCTGCGCAACTTTCCAAGTGGACTGTGATTTATAAAGGGGAAAAGTGCTTTCAACTGTGCGCACGCATGGTTTTATAAATCAGATTTTTTTTTGGCGTACGCCATTTCAGCTTTCTGCTGCACGTTCACGTTTAGTATGGATCCTACGCAATGTTTTATAAATGAGGCCCCAGGACATTATACTGTAAGTGGTTAATATTTAGAGATGATGATTGAAAAAAATGCTACCCTTGTTTTCCTGAAATAAAGAGTTTTAGTTGATTTTGCCTCTACAGGCATCAAATAGTGTATAAAGGGGAGAGAGAGAGTAACAAGAGTGGTTGTTGATTGAATGATCTGATCTTTGCAGGTTGCACTGGTGATGGTTAACTTAATACGTGTTTGTTTTTTGATTAACTTTGTGACTTACCTGCGTGCATGTCCCAGCTCACCTGTCCCAAGTGCCATCGACTCATGAGTTTGACTGCAGCACAGACTCTGGAGGTTCAAAGGATTAGACTGCAGTGCCACCATCTTACAGAAACACGCTGTCTGCTACAATTACACGTCTATGTGTCCGCTCATGTCTTTACTCATCCTCTGAAGTGTTTTGGACTGTTATGGAGCGCTCTGCCGCAGCTCTTCCTCTTGGAAGTAAAAACGTGTCGCTTGTTTAGATGCTACCATGCTTCTGATCAATAACACAACTAAGCTACTGAAAAGCTATTAGACAAAGAAAACAACAACGTGACCAAAAAGACCCTGGAAAATGTAATTAAGCTACAGTACTGACAATGCTATTTGTAGCAGTGTTAATTTTGTTGACTAATTATTTTCGTCATAGTTTTTGTCAGCAACCTTTTTTCCCCTGATAAAAACTACACTGTAACCAAAAAAACAAGTGCTAATGGCCTAAAACTAAAACTAGGTTAACTGACACAGCAGATAAAAACTAGACTAAAATGTTTGACAGAGACTAAATCCAATCAGACCTAATTTGGTCATGTAGAAAGTAGAGACAAGTTAGGAATATATATAATCACAGCTACTTTGGTTGTATGGAAAGGCTGGATGAGTTAAGAGGGACATCCAATCACAACTGCCTTAGCTTGGTGGTGGTGGAATCCAAGTGTAAAACATGACTTCAGAAATTCAAGGAAACATAAAAAATGCCTTACACTTTACACTTCATATTTTAGTCGACTAAATTTACAGTACATTTTGTCGAGTAAAATGTTGTGAAATTTTGTCAACGAAAACTAGATTAAAATTAGAACAATTTAACAAAAAACACTGAGTTATTCTATTCACAAACCAACCAACAAACAAACTCTGGCAAAAACATAACCCACTTGGTGTGGGTAAACATTGTTTGCGGCTCTGGGTTAAAAATTCTGATTCTAGATCTGTTCTGTACCTGTGATATTTTTGATACCATCAAATGGGAGATTTGATGATATTTTATCGTTTTAAAATATAGTATTAATTAAAACAGCATTGAAATATCACTATGACAAGCAAAATATGATGTTAACATGAACAGATGTAGACAAAATTGTTGGTACTTATGGTCACCGAAATAACTTGAAACTGACAAAAGTAATAAGTAAAAATGTACTGAAAATCAACAAATGAAAATCAGACATTGCTTTTGAATTGTGGTTCAACATAATTCTTTTAAAATATAAAATAATGAAACTGACTTGGACAAAAGGGGTTGTACCCCAAGAAAAGATTGAAAATGATTTGACCATAGGGACATGTTAAACTGAGGTGTGTCCTGTAATTAGTATCACAGGTGTCTTCAAACTTGTAATCAGTCTGTCTGCCTATTTTAAGGATGAAAAGTAGTCACTGTGCTGTTTGGTGGGACGGTCTTTACTACACTGAACATGGACCACAGAAAGCTAAGGAGAGAGTTGTCTCAGGAGATTAGAATGAAAATTATAGACAAGCATGTTAAAGGTAAAGGCTGTAAGACCATCTCCAAGCAGCTTGATGTTCCTGTGACTACAGTTGCACATATTATTCAGAAGTTTAAGGTCCACGGGACTGTGGCCAACCTCACTGGACGTGGCTGCAAGAGGAAAATTGATGATCGATTGAAGAGATGGATAATACGAATGGTAACAAAAGAGTCCAGAACAACTTCCAAAGAGACTAGAGGTGAACTCCAAGGTCAAGGTACATCAGTATCAGATTGCACCATCTGTCACAGTTTGAGCCAAAGAAGACTTAATGGAGGACATTACTGTTGAAAGCAAATCATGAAAAAGCAAGACTGGAATTTGCCAAAATGCATATTGACAAGCCACAAAGCTTCTGGGAGAATGTCCTTTGGACAGATGAGACAAAACTGGAGCTTTTGGCAAGTCACATCAGCTCTATGTTCACAACCTTCACCCTTCAAACCTGAGACAGCTGGAGCAGTTTGCTCACGAGGAGTGGGCCAGAATACCTGTTGACAGGTGCAAAAGTCTCATTGAGAGTTACAGAAATTGCCTGGTGGCGGTGATTGCCTCTAAAGGTTGTGCAACAAAACATTGAGTTAAAGGTACCATCATATGTGTTGAGGCCAGTTTCGTTATTTTGTCTTTTTTTAAATAATTCTGTTGAACCACAATTCAAAAGCAAAGTCTGATTTTCATTGGTTGATTTTCAGTAAATTTTTATTTATTATTACTTTTGTCAGTTTCAAGTTATTTCACTGACCATTGTGGGTTTTTCTTTCTATGACGGAAGGGTACAAACATCATTGTCCACATCTGTACATTTATATGAGCTTATTTTAAAGTTTTCTTGAAAACACATTTTTTTATGCAGACTAACACACGATCTGCTATGTTATCATTCATTTTATATTTATTTGGCAAATTTTGTCACCTGACATTTTAACCATTTACATTTTTATTTGCTGGACAATTAATGACAATAGTAATTATAATAACAGCAGTTAAGATATATATTGTGTTCATTTAGCACTTTAAAAACAGAGGTTTATGGAGCACACACCAGAAGACTAGAACACATAGAGCTTTTGATATTGGCCACAAGTGGACGAATACCAGCTAACGCAAACCCTTCTGCAAATATGGAAGTATGGCTGGATCTTTCCAATGCAGAATAATGCGAAATAGATATGTTAAATTATAAATGTATTGATCTAAAATTTCAAAATTGTACGGTGTCTTGTTCAAAGGTGATTTTCTAAACAAATTCATTGCACCAAAGGGGTATATTGCTGTCATCATAACGTAACTAGCCTTGGGAACATTTGTAAACTTTGTTCCTAATGAAATTAGGCTATTTTTACAGAATTCGTTCCCTTTAAGTTTAAATGCATGGCAGACTGTTTCCATCACTTCCTCATGTTTTGAAAACCCTCAGGTCTGAAAAAATGCAACCAGAGCAAGCTCTGTCAAATAATGCTCAGGGTTCTCACTGCTTTTTTTTGCCCACAGATCCTCAGGTGTATTTTTAGTGGGGAAGACAAGCATGCTCTGGATTGTCTCTTACAGTTCATTTTGAATTAAGATGTGAAATGGATAAAATAAAAAATTTGTGACATTGCTGCTATTGCATGACGGTGATGGAAATTAAGAATTAAAAAAATAAATTAATACAATTTTTTTCTCATGAAGGACCCTGAAGTACACTGTCTGGCCAAAAAAAAGGTGCCACCACAAAAAAGGTCACACACTCTAATATTTTGTTGGACTAACTTTAGCTTTTATTGCAGCATGCATTCGTTGTGGCATTGTTTCAGTAAGCTTCTGCAATGTCACAAGATTTATTTCCATCCAGTGTTGCATTAATTTTTTCATCAAGAGCTTGTATTGATGATGGGAGAGTCATAGCCTTCTCCAGCACATCTCAAAGATTCTCAGTGGGGTTAAGGTCTGGACTCTGTGGTGGCCAATCCATGTGTGAAAATTATGTCTCATGCTCCCTGAACCACTCTTTCACAATTTGAGCCCGATGAATCCTGGCATTGTCATCTTGGAATAGGAAAGAAAAAATCCATTGATGGAATAACCTGGTCATTCAGTACATTCAGGTAGTCAGCTGACCTCATTCTTTGGGCACATAATGTTGCTGAACCTTGACCTGACCAACTGCAGCAACCCCAGATCATAGCACTGCCCCCACAGGCCTGTACAGTAGGCACAAGGCATGATGGGTGCATAACTTCACCTGCCTCTCTTCTTACCCTGATGTGCCCATCACTCTGGAATAGGGTAAATCTGGACTCATAAGACCACATGACCTTCCTCCAGGACAGTTCTTAATCCAATTTTAATAGTTTCTCTAATCTCCTTAGATGTTTTCTCTGCTTGATGCATGCCAATGATTTGACCCTTCTCAAACAGACTAAGTTAAATCCAGGTGGTGACTTTTTTTTTTGGCCAGGCAGTGTATCTTAAGGGACACTCCCAAGGCAAAACAAAGATTGTATTTGATGATCTTTTATGATGCACACTTAAAGTGTCGACCTCTACTGATTGATTTGTTAAAAGACTTGGAACAGCTCTGTTTGGAAAGTAAGTGGGTCTAATTTATCTTTTGTTGTGAGAAAGTCAATCAACATCAGAGAAGAAGGATTTAACTTTCAATTAAAGTTAAGCCAAGGTGAGAAGGGAAAGAAAAAGAAAGCTGAAATTTGCTGATAAAAGGAGTAAAGGGATTCTAACAAACTTCTGAGTGAGATTTTTTTCATGCTCCATCAATTTGATCTCACTAACTTGAACAATATCTAAGGGAGGTAAGAATTTGAAATGAAATCTGCCCATGATGTTTTTAGATGAATCACATTTGACGTTTTTATCTGTGTGGTAAACACTTCTGTCAGTGCCTTCATCAAGTTTAAAAGGTTTTGGCTGATGAAACAGTCAGGTAACAAAGCAAGTGCAATCAAACCACATTCCTTTAAAACAATGTTTGTTCCAGTGAGTCACTGACGGCTACAGAAACAGCCCAGACGCTGTTAAGTGTTTTATTTGTGTGGTTTTGTTAGCTGTGAAAGTTGGATTTGTCTTATTGAGCTTGCAACAGCTACTAGGTTTTAACCGAAACTGTCCACTTCAAAGAAGACAAGGAAATGATGTCTCATTTTTGTCAGATAATAGTTGCTTTTTCTTTTATTTCCACACCTTCCTCTAAATAGAACAGCATATTTAAAAAAAAAAAAAAAAAGGGGTAAAAGGAGGACAAGAATATTGCACTTGAGTAAATGTGCAGTTACTTGGGTTAGAATTCAGGATTGAAGTAACTTTTGATACCCAGTGTGTGTGGTTGAAAACAAAATGTGCAATGAGTAAAAGAGAATATGAGAAGCTTTGATTATACAGTTCAGTTTTGTACAGTGCAATGCAACTGTAAACTTTTGAAGCAATGTCTGTTCATTTATCATCAGGCATTGTGCCTCATCGAGTTGTAGTGTAAGCAAAAAACAACCAATTTCAAACATTTAATAGAAAGATTACATTGGGCCTCTTTTTGCCATTCATTGACAGATGTTGTTTTAATAGCAAAGAACTATACTAAACTTTGACTGTCATGGTGTATTTACAAAATAACATTTATGTACAGCACATTGTGTCCCAAAGTGGACACATCAGATGAATGACACAAAATTACTGTTTATTATTACTATTTTCCATTTTCACAGCATCAAATAATGCTCTTGATAGGAAAAGTAATATATGTTTTTTAGACTTCCTACCCTTTCAAAACCCATTTCAAATGCCAGGTAAAACATACAATGCATTGAAATTCTTATTAAAAACAAAAACAATGACTTATTGACCAAATACAAAAAAACATTAGGGTAATATTATTTTGAGACAGTCCCAGTTAAGGACATGTCAGAGATGATTTAAAATGATGTATGTATTTCTCATTTTTATTTTTGCAGAGAAAAAATCACACTCAGTCCGTCGAGACCCAGTGGATATTTATTATTATTATTATTATACAATAACAATGATTTCTAATTTCACTTCATCAAATATTTTTTCTCGAAATTTATTTACGTTCACATGTCAAAAAAGTACTCTTAGAACATTAACCCTTTTTGTGTCATTTTGTGTACTTAAAATTGATTATATTTTTATTGAGGAAAAAAGAGAAATATATATTTTTTATATACAAATGCTAAAAGGAAAAGAGTTGTGATGGATTCACACAGCTGAACACAAGTTAATGATTATGGACAAAACAGATTTTGGTGGGTTTTTATTTTTTTGTACTGTGTGAGATCATTGCTTCCCAAAGTTTGACACATGAAAAAATAGCTGATATTATTGTATTTTTCCTATACATGTAAACTGCATCAGATATTTTCACCAACATCACTCCTGCACATTGTAAAAATAACCTATGCTATGGCTATGTAATATTAAATTGACTCCTTTAAAAACTCCTTAAATAAAAAAAATTATAATACACAAATAAGCCTCTCAGTTACAGTAACAGGACTGAATTTAGCTGGTTACTTCCCTCCCCTCAGTCAGTCTGTTCATCTTATCAGTTTAGACAAACATTTCATGTTTATCAATAACAAAGATCTCACCATGTGCTGGTATGTCTGGTCTCTAAAGATAAGAAAATGCCTCTGACCTCCTGTTGGGCTCTCTGATTCACTGAAGGACTGTGCTTTAAAACATCTGCAGCAGGGAGGGAAATGTGCCAGTACGTCAAAGCACACTTAAAAACAAGCATCATGTTTCCCATGGAAACCTGTTGAACCACCATCGTAAACCTGATTCTTCCGCTCTAGACTTCACTGAGAGCTTCTCACCTGGATCAGATGAAACAGAAGCACTTTCTTCATTACACCCATCATGCATGCTTCCTCCCAGCTTCCCCTGCCATCTCAGCTTTCTGTCAGCTTTTTCTCTCATCATGGCTCCATGTGTCCGTGTCTTTGTGCAGCTCAGTATGCACTAATGCTCTGTGTCTAAGTGGTCCGTATGGCAGCCTCCTCTTGTGGTCAACTCATGCCTGAAGTTCCACTTAGATAGCATTTGGACTGTACTAACACAGCCATGTTTTTATCTGTCTCTGTCCGTTCTTTTCCTCTCTGCCGGGCCCCCTGCAGTCGGCTGACCCAGGGAGACATTGGGCAGTGGGAGGACCCTGAGGCCGGCGCCGTGACAGAGAACAAACCAGCGTCACGACACTTTTACCCCATTGCCCTGCTGCTTGTTAGCTCCCACTTACTGGTTGTGTGGCTCATTTTAAGTCTTGTTTTTCTGCTTGCAAAATATCAATAAATTGCTGTTAATGCCATCTCTACTCACTTCTTTCTTTCTGTGTTAGCTGATGGTTCTTTGAGTTGTGGTGATGGTTTTTAAATGACTCTTTAGGAAACCTAAACCTTCTTAAAACTGCTACAGGTTTCGATAAAATCTTTTTGTTGAGCTCCCTCCCCTCTGAAACAATAAAAATAGCCCACAATTAGGCAAACATTTCGTAACAGTGAATTGTTTCAATTCCTTTATAACCTTGGCCTCAGTAAAAGACTGTTGTTTTTCTAGTTATCCAAAATGGTAGGCTGTGGTTAATGGCAACTTAATTTCAGTAAAAAGAAAAAGCTCTTAAATTTACCCTCAGAATTCTTTTTGGAAACTCAGTGCTTGCTCTCTTAATGCTCTTTATTAGAGTTTGTATCAAATAAACTGTTTGAATTCCTTTTCACAATTAGACAGTTTTACATTGTCAGTTGGCAGGGCTGAGCTTGAGGCCAAAAAAAATAATTTCAGACAGGTTAGACAGTCACCTGACAAACCAGATGGACTGCTCATTATTCTTTTTCACCAGTCAGTCTGGGGGAGAGCCCATAGAAAGTGTTTGGGAATGGGCAGGACCTTCATATCCAGCAGGTGATTATATGATCGATCCATCAATCAAATTAATTATGGGCCTATCAGATGACGTAGTAGCCGAGTGCTACTGCCAGGGTCTAACGGACAGAACGTGAGCCACTCTGTAAAACAAAGTCTCGTCAAAACATGTCAGAAGTGGAGTGAAAATTTCCTTTCTAGAGATAAGTTTGTTGTGTTGATATTTGTTTTTCATTTAATTAAGAAATGTGGTCTAGATCTGCTAAAACTGCTACTGAAGCTGTGAGCATCTATGATAATCTCTGTAAAGCAGCCACTTCCTGCTGTAGTCTCGCTCGTAGCTCCCACCTCTTCCAGCTCGGAAGGACTCTTTGAAGGACTCTGATTAGGCCGTCCCACTTTGGGCCACTCATGAGCGTTGTAGATTAGAGCTTGGCAAGATTGATCTCTCTAATTACAGACACTGAATTAGTCTGATCCATCTGTGCTACAAGTTTAGTTAGACAGTGCTAGTGAGAAAATTGTTTCGGCTCTTGTTTGACAGTTACAGAGGATAATATGAGTCTGTCTGGATATGTGAAGACATGTACTCTCCAGAACTCAAGGTGTTACTTGAAAAAAACTGAACACTGATGAGCAGGAGCAGCAGTGAATAGATGGTTCTTTCGCATGTTGAGGCACAAAATGCTGTTTTTTAGACCTTGGTTTTTACAAAGGATATCAAAAACAAAAATACAAATGTTAAGTAGATGGTAAGTACAAGACCACAAAGTGCATTAAACATATCATCACTGTCAGGAACAAATGTCATATCTCCATTTTCTATCAACTGTGACGATATTTAAATCAATTTGAGAACAAACAGCAAGAACCATGCTTGAGCATCACAAAGTATTATATACAATTTATCAGAACAGAAGAGTTCAAAGGCCATTATGAAAAGATATGTCTTGAGTTTCCTTTAGCAAGCATTCACATGCTGCATGTATGTTATTGTAGTGTAGTGTTACAAAGTGTTTGTGAATCCATGAATCTTATGTTCTTTCCATTTTCAACTGGCATTAGCAAATCAAAAATGAAAGTAGTTAAACTTTACTTGTTTTTGAATCTGAAAAAAAGCCTTGTTTTTCATAATTTCAGTTTTAGTCTCAGATTAAAAATATAGAATGGAAAAACAGGCCATAGGGTTGACTTTGATTTTATATTTAAGTTGATCTTGTGGCCCATTTTAAATTTCATATTTTTACTCTGAGCCTAAATTTGAAATTTTGAAAAACAAGGCATTTTTTGTTTTTTGGTTCAGAATCAAAGACAAACTAGAAGTGCTCCCTGTCGGGTGAGTTTTCAAATATTATGTCAAATATGTGGTAAAAAACTGCCCTGTCTCACACTCTTAAGAAATCCTTGAAAAAGTCCTGGATCTAGGGGTGCTGGTTTGGTGGAGTGGAAAAATAGATATGCACATACCATGGTTGATGTGGCTGGACTGTAGTTCAGTATCTGCCTGAGGTCTGTATGCCACATTGAAGAAAGTTGTCTCTCATCCAAACCGTAAAGTTTTGCAAGGTTGCAGAGCTGTCAGAGTCATCAGGTTCATGAGAAGTTCAGTTCTTTATGCTCTGCTGTTGACACATGCACAACACACATAGGCTGAAATACACATGGTCCTACGATCATGCACTAATGGAGAGAGATGTCAGAGTGATGGTTTGCCTCTTCTGAAAAAGCGCTACCATGCAGTTTTTTGGGTTAAGTGCCAAGCTCAAGTGCACTTAGGCAGCACCCTGTAAGTCAGTGGAGTAATACTCTAATAGGCCTATCCTATATCTGTGTAGACCTAGCCCACGTATGTGTAGGCCTATAGCCCACCTATTTGTTGTAGGCACAGCCTACGTCTTTGGCCAAAGGACAAAAGGCAAACCAGTGCATGGATCAGTCAGTTCTCTCAGTTTATTACAGGAAAACACAAGCTTTTGTGAAGATCTTTGCCCTTCCCCCTGCCCTGATATGTTGCATATATGAGCAGAGTTTAGGTTGTGTCACCTACAAATGAGTTACTCAGAAAAACATGTGGACCTTATGATCACAAGTCAGCAGTTCTGCTTATCAGTGAGTTTTTAAGACACAAGCATATAGTGCATATGACCAGAGTCCAACAGTTCAATTGATCACTGAGTTTCTGAGACCCTCACCAGAGTATATGCTTATAGTTCAATAGCTCATCCCAAAAGCAGGGCTTTTAATATCCTATATACCAGTCAGCTGGCACCTCTCCAGTTTCCAAACCAACCTTTAATCAATCAGTTCAGTATGAACTTGAATCAGACACCTTCTAGTCCCCAACCCAAGTCCTTTTGGACTGAGCTACTGGCACATTGAAAGACATATTCAGATAAATGTCATCAGCATGTAACTTTTTGAAATTTCTTAAATCTTACTTATAATGTTGCCAAGTAAAAGCTGAGAAATTGGGAATTATATAAACTCCATGACATAACCTTGGGGCACACTACAGTTGTAGAAACAGGCATTTAAGGACCAGGTGACAGGAATATTCATTAGAAAGATGCCTGATTGTTGATTAAAAAACAACAGTGGTTTAGAAGACCTTGCATTTCACTCATCTTAATATAATCTTGCAAAGATGCTGGGCTCCCTCTGGCTTTGATTGGAATACATATGATTTGGATTCAATATATCCCTCCACATACCTAAACTTTGATCAGTTCTTAAGAACTACGCACAGCGTTCTTATAAATCATATTAAACAAAAGGGTATTGCCAAAGTAGTTTCACTTTCATTGTGAGATTTAGATTTTACATCAAAACAGAAACTCCCCCAACCCAGAATATTTCAGGAGCGGCTGGCATTTGGCTTGTTTCTTTGCATGAACTCAGTTGTGACCTTTAACATGAAAACACTCTGCAGTTTTACAAGCTGCTTGTTGTTTTATCAAGGCATTGTTAACTCGTAAAAAAAAGAGTAAGCAATGCAGCAAAAAAGCAGGTCTGGGAGCCTGGCAATGTGAGGTATGTGCTGAGACCGTCATAGATAAGCTGTTTTAAGTCTGAGGTGTTGTAAAGTTTGAGTTATGGGAAAGGTTTTGTATTTGATCACATCCTTTTAAATTAAGCTGAGATTTAAAGTCAACACTGAGATAAAACTAAAACATACTTGTCATAAAACACAAAAAGCCGATTAATCAGTCAACTGTCGTGTGTTTGGAATTTCAACACTTTGGCTCTGGACCATAACACTTAATGGTAGGATACGGTTTCAAAGACAAACAGTCTCTGGTCTATGGCTGAACCACATATAGACATGCAGTGTCCCGGTCCACACATGACTAAAATCTTAATAATTCAGTCAGTTCTATGTTAAAAAAACATGCTTACATGTGTTTAATTTTACTGCATGTTTTTGGTGATAACAGGTCAGTTTCGCTTTTAGAGGTCTTGACTTGTTTTATTAACAAAGCTGGTTTTCCTGTTATAGGAGGCTGATTTCAGTAATTCGCTCCTGGTCTTGAGAAACTGACTTGTACTCACAAGAAACGTGTTACCAAGGGTTGACATAATGACATCATAATTTTGAGAAATAATCTGGATTTTCTTGTAATCATTAATAAATGTGTAGATGAGTGTCCACTTACTGAGATCAAACAGCATGATTGTTTTAGTCCTTTACCAAAGCTCTATGCAAGACAAAGCTACATACATCTTGTCCTGCCTTAGTGGACAGACCAACATTATTTATTAAGAAATCCAAAACAATCGTTGTATGCTGGTGTTATGACATCTCCCACCATCTTTGGGACCGTGCATTTCTATTGGTCATTGAGGAGGCAGGTTAAGGAGTGCTGTGTGTGATGCAAGCAGTCTTGTACTCAGAAAAGAAGAGACACAGAAAGCATCAGCTGTAGACTCATACTTATGCATCAAGAAGATGAATATATGAACTAGATATTCTTTAATAAAGCCTGAGGTATCAATATTTTAATGTGTGTTCTCTATGCTAGTTTTGTATGCAAACAGAGGGTCTCTCTGAGAGAAAAACAGTTGTTTTTAAGAGATAGCAAAAATC